>CAJGYO010000018.1:77926102-78326102 GCA_904845875.1 Miscanthus lutarioriparius
CATTGTTGTCGTCCACGTTGTCGTGCATCTCCTCCCATTCCTCAATGAAGGACTGGTGGTGCCTCTCCCAGTCAAAAATCTTCTTGTTCCTCTGACGATCTAACCTGCACGTATGTCATCGTTACTTGAATCTATGTACGTGTCACCATATTAATAGAAATGGACCATCATCATGAGACATTTGAAATATCAAAACACTTACTTGTGTAAGTCAACGCCGATCGAGAACAGAGCCGTAGGCCAAAGCTGTCTCACTCTAAATTGGCGTGCAACCCTATCTGGCAGGTGGAACTCGACAGCATAGAAGAAGATTAGAGGGCACCTCATCCTATAGAAGTCGTCGTCGGCCCCACAAATGTTGCTCAGCTGAAAAGGAAGTGCGTCCTCTCCACCGTACGGCTCCCACTCCACCTGCAACATGTCCAAACAAGATGTTAGATGGTATACTAATCCTTTTCAAACCAGCATGGGAAATAAAATTTACTTACACTAGACACCATCAGTGTGTCTAGCTCATTGGTGAACTCAATGTACGCCCAGTCTAACCTCACATACGGAACCCTGGCCTAGTCCCAAAGGTACGCCCACGTCAGCTGCCGTCTTGGAGGCTGACCTTGGAACCACTCACGACGATCCAGAACCTCAGGACGGCCAACTGGAAGACGAGCCCACATCCACAACTGTAACAAGTACACGCATCCACCAAGTGATGGGTTTGACATAGATCGACGACACCCCTCGCACAACTGCCGATATAGAAAACACAAGACTGCAGAGCCCCAGCTGTAGTGACCCGCCTAGACCCAGTCACCGAGGCAGTGGATCCACATCCAGGACGCACTATCACCCGTGGCGTCGGGGAAGAGAACGCAGGCAAACAGGTGTAGGATCCATGCCCTGCAGTAGTACCCAACTGTCTCCTCATCTGCCTTCTCGGGGAACTGTGCGAACTCTTCCCGTAGCCAGGAGATGGGAACTCCAGAAGTGCGAGCCACTTGCTCACCAAGCTCACGCCCAAGGAAGGCCTCCACTCGTGCTCTCTAGCCCTCTGACATGCACTGCCCGGTGACTGGGTTGCCGTGAATCCTTAGGCCTAGCATCTTCTGACAGTCCTAGAGCGTGACTGTCATCTCCACGAAAGGTAGGTGGAAGCTGTGAGTCTCCGACCACAACCTATATTTAAGACAAAGCAATATTACTTGTCAAAAAGTCAATCGTATGAACAAATGGCCATGAATGGAGGCAATGATTCAGTTTAATACCTGTCAACCAATGCAGTTATGGCCGCTGAGTTGAACTTGGGCAACCCACGATGAACCTAAAAAGAGATGACATCTAGGCCAGCTCTTTGCAGGAAAGAAGTGTACCTATCGTTGTACCGCATGTCCAAGAACCCACTGTGGGTTCTAGGACAAAGGAGCAGAAGGTCCTGCATCGAATAAAACATAGTATCATGTTACTTCACGAACACATGTATGCTCACCAAATTTTGAACAAACCTTATAGATTATTACCTGCCCCAGCGCTATGAGACGTCCTCGGTGGGTCGCCTCGTACGTCGGGTCGAGCAGGTGGAATTGCTCCATCCTACAAAAAAGTGAATGAATTAGAATTTCAATATACAATAAAACATGAACTTAGAAATGTATAAGTAATTGACACAAATACAAGCATAAAAAAGACATGCATAATTAATTAAATGAAGACGACAAATATAAAATAATAAAATGAACCAATAGTCGCACATCACTAATCTGCCAACGGCAACTTCGTGAATTGTGGCCAAGTCTACCGCACTTGCTGCACTCGTACTGCTCGGGGTCAGTAACAAATGGAGTTCCTCTCCCACGCCTTGTTCTTCTGGGTATCTGATCCATAACCATCCTATGCCTCGTCTTCTGCCTTGATCCACGCTTGTTCCAATGGTAAGCTGGATCCGCAATGTACTTCGGCCCATCATATGGAGGCCACTCTCCAGGGTCCCGGAAAGGCACGAAGCGGGGGCTCCATGTGTGCACAAGCGTGTCGACACTAAACTCGTGAGGTATCCTTCTCTCAATATTATGGTTGCGATGCCTAGCTGCTGCCACCAAATGAGAACATAGAAAGTGGTACTGCCTTGGTTTACCATAAGTGCACTTGAAATCTTAGAGGACAACCACATGTATCCTTGACTCTTGGACCTCACCGTCGGACATTGTACCGTCCCTATGCTCGACCTGATAAGTCCATGTGGCATGGTCAAAGCATGCAACCTCATGTGTGCCAGCCCTTTCTCTTGCCTTCTCTAGGTGTGCCTTTGGTTTCGGAGCCCATATCTCTTTATCACTCCGCAACTGCAATGCATGGGTGTGTCTATCGTTGAACCAAGCAACAAGCTTATAGAAGGTGAATTGAACGATTGCATTCACTGGCATACCACGTATCCCCAATAGCAACTTATTGAATGACTCTGCCATGTTGCTGCACTGAAACTCGTACCTCCATCCACCGGCGTCGTGATCTCTTGTCTATTTCTCCAAATCCCTCATCAAACTTGTGAGCCATTGTCTACCTTCTACATTTGATGCGATTCTGACCTGCTCCAACTTTTCCTTAAAGTACTTGTCCTCAAGCTGTCGAGCAGCCTCCTGGAACAGATCAAAGTTACCCTTGACACCATCCTTCTAGAGTATATTCTCGGCAAGGTGCCTGTCACAGAACCGTCCAATTTATAAGAGCACAAGTACAATAGCAATCACCGAAGCGATCAAACCGTCATACTTGAGCCCATATAAACCCGGTAGTCCAACGAAATCACGAAGGATCTCAAACAACCAACATACAAACCAAGATCGTAGAGATTCAACACAACCCATCACATGTTACATCACAAGTTCACAAATATGTCTCATACATCAGAGTTCGAATAATTATTACAAACAGAGTTTGAAAGTAGCGGAAGCAAAGTAGTTTAACATCAACACCACACATAGTTTAATACAAGCCAGTGTCATAGTCATCTCCAACCAAAAGCACAAATGTGAGATGAAATACAGAATGACCATTGCTCATGGTCCTAGTCCTCATCCACGACAGGAGCAAGACAGTTCTTGCAGTAGCCATGAAACATAACGTTATCTGCAACAATGGGAATAAAACCCTGAGTACGAGAAGGTACTCAGCCAGACTTACCCGTCCAACTAAAATACTAAGACACCAAGGAGTATGCAAGGCTTTATAAGTAGAGCTGGTAAACATTATTTGCAGAAAAAGCATAAGTTATCCAACATCTCTTTAATTGTGAATCACCAGTTATTAATCCTATCTCATACTAGATTAGCAACTATCCTATGCCAAACATGTTGGTACCATTAAGTCATCACAATAATAACCATATCCAGTTGAGTTCTTGCATAATCTCATAACCATCATTTCCATCATTTACTACGATGAAGTGTACTCAAGTCAAGTTCTCACTATCCGGGAGAGACGGCGATTCGAATCGATTCCTACCCAGCTGGGGAATTATTCCTAACACACACCCAGGCAGACCAGATCCTTAGTCGTCTTAGATCACCTTTGGTACAACTCAGGAACCAAATTCGTGGGTACGACCAGCGCCGCACAATCAGAGAACCACTCTGCCAAGGGTGATCGGGGCTCTAACCCGCCCTTGGGTTTACGCCAATGGCTCTCCGCACATCCTTACTACCATCCAGAGTGCGCACTTTTACCACTCATGGTCCCGGCCTGAATTGAGCTACTCGGCTTCACGGTCGGAATGACTTATCCGGCCAACTATGTGAGAGGCTGCGTTCAACATGACAAGATAAACCTCCAACGACCGGTCCTTAAACGACACAGACGAAATCACTACAATACCACATATAAGACTCTACCCGGTCTCCATTTATTCAACAATACCAGGTTATGTTCCACGATAGCACAATATAGCCAACCGTGATCAAGTTATCACCTATAGCTCGCAGGTGACAGCCGACTTCTACCGGTCTAAGCATAGCTAAGCATAATACACGTTCCTGGACTTAATTAGGATTCATGGTAGATATTTCTAGTCAAGGAAAGGTAATATGCAGCAAGTGTTTCCAAACAATTCCTATCACGTAATGCAGCAATACGAATAACTTTAAGTGACATTAATAAAATAGGGAGGCTTATAATGCTTCGGGGCTTGCCTTTCACAAACGATGAAGGCTGGTGATTGGGGCACTCGGGAAGGTGATCGGCTTCGGCTCTCCTTCTCTGGGAACCTCCAGGTGCTGAACTTCCTGATGCTCCTCCTGCTGCTCGGCGTCGAGCTCCACTAGAGTGATCCCCTCGGTTGCACCTATTGCATGCATATGCATAATTAAGTACCATGAATGCATAAGATGGATCATGGAGGATGTGATAAAGGAATGTACATGCTGTGATACTGATGTTAAGTAGCAAAATGATGAAAATGCTAACTCCTTATTTACCTAGTAGGTGCATATCTCTTCTCTAGTTATTTATAAATTTCACACCAAGCAATATCTAAGTTACACATGACAGCTACAAGTTTATATCATAACTGAAGTTATACTTATCCAAATGCAGTGATCTTAGACTTTCTGGAAAGGTTATAAAATTTTCTACAACTCTTATTTAATCACCAAAAGCTGAATCACAATCTATCCTAGACAAAATAGGCAATCTATGCAGTGCTGTCCAGAAATTCTAGAGAACAAGCAATTAGGAAAACTAACTTTAAATAGATAGAACTCTTAAACCCTTTGGCCTATTGACCTGAAATTTTAACACAAGATAGATGAAGAAGTTACCTACAACTTTGTTATTAATCATTTCTACAGAAAACATCATTTTGACTATGCAACATAACAAGCAACAGAATCTGTCTGAAAACATGTTAAATCGAATTATAAAGCAACAATATTTCTACTACATGTAAGCATTCAAAATTTGACACCACCAAGTATACCAACTGTTCAGGGTAATCAAATACACTCAATAAAACATAATGGCAAAGCCCAAACTATTTATTTAATTATATTTATTAATTTATTTAGATAATTAGGTTAAATAATAAACCTATACCAAATGTGCATAATAAATTCTCAGAAAACTACTGTAAAATTTTTATGCCATTTTACCAAGTAAAATATTCTTTACAAAAATGACAAGCTAGTAAGGTCGATTTTAGTGAAAATAATAAACCCTATAGAAAAGTGTCAAACAACAGATTATAAAATTTTCCTAGCTAGAGCATGTTAACATAAGACCAACAAACTTGAAATCACAATTTTATCACTTTTCTAGCTCAAGATATCTAATTTACAAGTTTATTAACATTCAAAAAGCATTTATTTAAATACATTTTAATTACCAAGAAAAATACAATAAACTGTATATTTCATAGTTTTATAAAAAACTACACTTCATTAGAAACACAACAAAATTTGACTCACCAAAATTGAACCTAAATAACTCCACTTATGATTTTCCAAAGTTGTATTCAATCAGAAAACAAATGAGCTAGCTTTATGAGCTGTCACTGTAGCAAACCGAAAACAGAGCAACGAAACAGAGCATCCCGCGGCGGCCGGAACGACGGCGATACGCCTGAGCCGGCCATGGAAGCTTAATCGATGGTTACACCTAGACTCTACATGCTACGGTGAGACTAGCGAACACACAAGCAAGGCACACGGTGGTCGGAGGCAGTGTGGCCACGGTGACGGACCGCGGCGGTGGAACACCGGCGATGCCGTTCGCGACGAGATGGCTTACCAAGCGCTCCTAGCTAGCCAACATGGACGCGGTGGTGCGGTGGGACCACGGCGAAGCTACTGTAGTGGCGTAGGAGGGGCACGGTGTGAGCTAGCCCGGCAATGGCGACGGCAGCGCGGCTCGGCGCTACGGCGGCTGCTGCGGTCGCTGCACTGCGGAAAGCGAAGGAGAAAGCAGGCAGTGGAGTAGAGGGCGCGGAGAGGTCACGGGCGTGCGCGTGCTTTAGTTAGCGAGCTGCGGCCCGACGTGGCCTGGCCGGGCGCGCCGACGGCGACGCGCGGCCTCCACGCGGCGCTCACTGTCTGAAGCTGGTCATCCACTGTAGCTCGATTCAGTAAGGTCATCAGCGCTCAATAGTCCGACTGACAGCGCAACTTGACAGCGTTCAAACTCCTAAACCGTGGCTCAACAGCAAAAACTATCTTAACGAAAGTTGAAGCCCTACATACCATCTTCAACTTCTATTAAAGGATCATAGTCTAGTTCTCAAAGAATCAAGAGTAAAATCGTCTCAAAGTAGGGCCAGCAAAACTGTAAACCGGTTTTGGACTTAGAAAAATTCTAAGTGCTGGAAATCAGTGAATTGTTGATTTTTGAAAACTCAAAAAGACTAAGCTATGCACATAATTAGCTCATGGCCCAAAAATAAAAGTTGTTGCTCTACTCAAATACTACAACTTTGTTTAAAGATTCACTGCCATGCAAAGTCTCTATGACACATTTCAAACTTGGTCAAACATAGCACTTTAAAATGATGTCATACACCATATCAATGACTTAGAGACTAAACTAGGCTTAGTCATGAATACCAAAATTGTTCTTTATGCTATTCTAAACATGTTTAAAGCATTCCCAAGGTTCCATACACATTTCATACATTGGTTACATGAAAACCAAAACTTAAGTAAGGTAAATAAGTAATACACATGAAATGTAAGCTAACAAAGGTATAGCAATTGAAATGCTCATGCACATGCATGCTCATGGATGCTTATGATCATGCAATGTCAAGGTTAAGTGCATGCTTAACACCGAGGGTGTTACAATGCCGAGTACACCAACAATGGTGCAAAGGTGCATACCCCTCTATCTGCTCTCGCACGGCATTAAGTATGCCCTGATGCCTATCAGATATGACGCCAACCTCCCTACCAGGCCCAACCACGTGTATCCAGACTAGCCTCAAGAACCATGCCCAAGTGTCATTGTTCTCCTTCTGAACCAAAGCAAATGCCAAAGGAACCAACTTGTTGTTCGCGTCACAGGATATGGCTATAAAGAAGTGTGCCCTGGTATTTGCCAATCAAGAACGTACCATCAATGGAGAAGATGGGACGATAGTGCCTAAAGGCCTTGACACACTGAGGGAAGCACCGGAACGCACGGAAGAATATCTGCCTCCCATCCTTCCATGCATTAGGTTTTGGGATGCACTCATAATGCATGCCTGGATTCACCGCTTTGATTGCATTAAAAAGAACTAGCAGCTGCTCATACCCATCCTCCTAGTCCCCATATATCATCTTCCACGCTCGCTGCTTAGCCCTCCATGCTTTACCATAAGTTATCACATATCCTCCATACAACGCCTGAACGGTCCAGATAATTGTCCTCACCATCATGTTGGGTTCTCCCTATAAAATTCACATCAACCGCTTGGTAATGAGGGTAGATGTCAACTGTCGATGCCTCAGTGTTAGCTCATGGTCAGTACGATTGTGTGGCCCGATAACTTTTGTGATCTTCCATTTTCCGGTTACCTGTTGCTTCCTTGCACAAACCCTCCATGGGCAGCGTTCCTTATCACACACAACTATGTAACGGCGCCCCGTATATGAATTCAATACCCTATAAGGCCTCTTTCGTATCACTGCAAAAGCCTGCAACCACCTCTTCAAAGCTGGGAGGTCATTGAACACCCTCTCATTCTCAATTACCGTGTTAGGACCAGCCTCAGGAGCTTCTAGGAGCTCATCATCACATCCTTCTGCAAACGCCTGATCGGAATGAGCAAGATCGCTGAACTCATGAACTCTAGGATCACGGCGGCCAGAAAAGATACGCCTCATCATCTCAACATCACTCTCCATCAGCTCTCCAACAGGGCGATCATCATCAGAATCAATAGCCCTAGCCATCTCATATGGCTCCGAATCATGCATAATTTCAACACTATTGGAGCCACAGAATCCATCTCCAAAGTGCACTTGCGTAGCAACAGGGGGCACATCCACATTCTCAGGAATGTCTCCTGCAACATCAGTACAGAAATGAGGAAAGAATGAAAGAAATAGATGTAAGAAACGGGGTAAGCTCCCAAAAACCATGTGGTTAAGACACTTACTCGGATGATTCTGTGTCAAAGGGATCTCATAAGGAGGATCTGCCATGAAAACATGAGTCTGACAAC
The DNA here is from genome assembly GCA_904845875.1 of Miscanthus lutarioriparius. Taxonomy (NCBI): domain Eukaryota; kingdom Viridiplantae; phylum Streptophyta; class Magnoliopsida; order Poales; family Poaceae; genus Miscanthus; species Miscanthus lutarioriparius. Next base: position 77,934,285 of record CAJGYO010000018.1, read on the forward strand.
CATCTCCAAATACCGCATTGGGGGCAGATTGAGCATCGGGAACCATATGTGCAATCTGCACATGCAGGTAAGGTTCTAGAACGGGAGGGTCAATGTGTGCCTGATGATCCATTGCTGGGGTAAATCCCATGAGGGATGGGATCAACTATGTAACACCCCAGGTGTTTGCCACCAGTTAAGCAATGAGTTTGAGCTCAAACATGGCATGTTAAGTGGTGATGGAGATGTTAGGTCAAACATATGAAAATGAGCCACCACTTAAACTTGGACCATTCACCATTGCTTACCTGCTGTCCTTTTCTAAAAAGTATGCTTGGGAAATGATGGGTGTACTTGTTTCATGTGTCTCGCATCAATATCCCTCTATATTGATCCATGGAAAAGTTTCATGAAGTTTGGAATCAAGAAGTCACATGAAATGACAAGTTATGTCCTTGCTTGAATTATTTTATAAAGTGAATGAAATTCTTGATCGTCAACCAAATCTTGCAACCATGCCCAGATGACTCTAGATGAACTCTACAACAAAAGTCATAAAGGGTTCGTGTTGAGCGGAGGACAAGAAAATACCTCCATCGGTCTAAAACTTGGATTTAAGCTTTACCGTGATGCTACTTTGACCTGTGTTGACCAATTACTTATAGTGCTTGCATGGAGTTGAACCTTAAACCAAAGTTGAAGTTTGAGTAGAGTAGAACAAACTTTGTTTTTGGACGAAGAGCTAAATCAGTTGGGAAGCAAGTCAAACCGAGGCTCAAAGATTGAACTCAGTGCTGTTTTGAAGCTCCAAAAATCGGCTAAGTGTTGGAACTACAGTTTTCGGTTCTCAGTTTTCATGAAGCTATATTTGGTGAATTTTAGTTTGCAAACCGTTTTGATTCGGACCAAACTCCTTTAATAAAAGTTGGAGTACTCTTGTAGCTCTACGCAACGGTGCAATCGTTTGAGTAAATAACGAATTGTTTTGAGAGTTATGAAGGGACGAAAATAGTGTTTCAGGCGTATTTTTGAGGTAGTATTTGTCAGCTCCTTAACCGTTTTGAATCACCTGAGCTCGATGTGGCCGACCGGCCGCAGCGCTTCACCGCCACGTGGAAGACGCTCACCTGCATGTGCACCACCTCACTCGCCACCTCGCCCAGCTCGCTCAATTTGGAGAAGCCGAGCACCCTCTCGTCTGTCTTGCTTGCTCACTCTCGCCCCTTTCGCTTTGCGCCGGAGCGCGGACACCGAGCGCCACCATGGCCGCGAGCAGAGCAAGCTTCCCCCGCCGGCCATCCTCGCTCCCCTTCTGTGCTCCTCGTCGTGCCTCCAAGCTGCTGCAGCCGGCCGCACCTAGCCTAGCCGGTCGCCTCAGACCGCCATGCACGCGCGGAGCCGGCCGCCATTGCCGACAAGTCAAGCTCCACGGCCGCCGTCCTCGCTCGTCCTTTGAGCCTCCTCCATCCTAGCCGACCTCACTGTAACAGAACCGACCAATTATACGAAATTAAGTAAGAAAATCATCCACCAGAGCAGACGATTGAACAAACTTAAGCCCGTATAACCCGGTAGTCCGTGAAATCACAAAGGATTTCAAACCAACTCGTGTCCCAGCCATGATCGTAATAAGTTTAGCGGTCACCATCACATAGTACATAAAAGTTCGCAATCTCAGATACATCAGAGTTTAAACATAGTTATTACAAACCAGTTCGAATAAAAGTAGCGGAAGTCATTTGTTCAAACCACACACACACTCACGCGGAGTTTAAATATAGTGCCAGTGAATGATCATCTCCAACAAAAGCATTAGATGAGACGTAAGGAATGACCATGCCCATGGTCCTAAGCATCACCCATTGCAGGATACAGGCAGTTGATACAGTAGCCATAGTACATCTGCCCATCTGCAACAAGTGGGAATAAAACCCTGAGTACGAGAATGTACTCGGCCAGGACTTACAAACATAACCGAAATTAAATGACACCAAGGATTATGCGGCATTATAGTAGGGTAGTGGACTCGGGCCAGTAAAAAGAAGCATTTTTAGCATTTCAAGAACCTTTCTAAAAGCATTATTGTCAAGCTAATTATTATTAACCTGTCGACTAGATTTTGCACCTATACTAGAGTAAACATGTGATTAAGCAATTAATGATAACCACTGATCATTAAACAACTTCCATACTGTCATATTCACTATAACTGTCCAAGTGTTCCATAAACATTTACTACGATGAAGTAACTCAAGTCAAGTGCTCACTATCCGGGAGGCGATGGCGATTCGAATCGATTCCTAACCACCGTGGTGATTTATTCCTTACACAAATCTCACTCACCCGCTAAAGTGAGATATTGATCACCGAGTCAACTTTCCGGTATCTCGAGTTTGCCAGAACCACATGTACCGGGGCCGACCGATCGCACTTTGGTCTTATCATCCCGCCCGTGTCCTACCACACACACCCCGCGACAAGCAACTGCATGGCAATCTACTCGGCCCGAAAAATCTCCCGACCATGGGTCGGAAGGTACTTTATCCGGCCAAATTAAATGTAAGGCATGCGTTCAACATGACTCGAGGCCCAACAACGGTCGGTCCTTAATCGACACTGACGGAAACACTACGGTCAAAACCCTCGCAAGTCTCCGCCCGGTCTCAACTTCATTTAACACTTAGTTATACCATGACTTCATAGCCATCCAAACAGATCCGTAACCACCTATAGCTCGCAGTGACAGAAATCACCCGACTTCTACCGGTCTAAGCCATTAAGCATTGACTGATCATGCGGATACCGTGGTAACAAGGATATAGTATAACAAAGGTAAACAAGGTATAATGCAACAACGGTTGCAAACAACTCCCGAACGTAATGCATCAATTTCAAGTAAAGCATTTAACGAAATCATTGCAAACCGGAGAAAGATGCTCGGGGCTTGCCTCTCTCGAAGGAGCTCGGACGGTGATCGGGCACTCGGAAGTTCTTCAACGTCCTCCTCGTCGGCCCGGCACTTCCTGCGGGTGCACCTCGAACTGCTCCTCGGGCTCCTCGGGAATGACGATTGGGTTCTCGGTTTGCGATCCCGATGATGCAATGCGTGTAAGTGCCTATGCAATCGGTGCATCAAGGAGATGAATGCAATGGATATGTTGAAAGGCAAGGTAGTCAACATCATCCAAGAAACTATACTACAAGCACATGTCATCTCTGCATTCTCTTCTACTACCAATATGTTAAGTCAACATATTTTATTAAATGCTTCAAAGATACACCAAAGCTTTACTAATTTCTTAATCACACTTAAGGCAACACTTGCTTAAACCCTAATTAATAATAGGTTTGAATAGCAACATATATTTCTGATGCTCCTAAAAATCTGAGAAAAATACAGTAGCATAATACTACCCTAAACAGACTACCATAAAAATGTCATGGCATTTGGATAAGTAAACTATCCTACATAAAAATGACAAGCTATAGCATAAAATGAGCATGAAATTACTTTGTACTATGAAAAGTGTCAAACAACAGATTGAGTATTTTTCCTATGTTCTTTATAGTATATAATCACTGTACAAAAATTGTCACATGCATGTTTTATACAAAATTTGTGCTCTAGCAAAAATAACAAAAATCAGCCATTAAAGGTACTTGAACTACACCTCAAATTTTTCCCACAGCACATGCATGAAACATATTTTTCCTAGGAAGTACATGACATAAGAAGATTAACAAACTTGGAATCATATTTTTCTGAAGCCTATATATTTTTCTACATATTTTTCAAGTTATCAGCAATATTCAAGATTAAATAAAATCCTATAGAAAAGTATCTCAAAATGACATGCACAATTTTTCCCAAGTAGATCTGATGATAAAGAACCTAGCAAAATTTGTTTCAACAAATTTGGAGCAAATTTGAGTACCCAAACATTTTTCAAACCATTTCAAATTTCAAATAATAAAGAATAAATGAAAACAATTCCTTTACATAATCTTTGGGCGGCCGAAGGGGATCCGACGGCCCACGACACAACAAGCAGCCCAAGCCTGGCTCCCACCTTGGCTCGGCGACCGACGCTGCGGGACCCGCGTGTCATTGACCTGAAACAGGGGAGACGGCACACGCGTCAGCCAGCTGGCGATGGACGAGCTTCGCCGACGGTGATCTCCCCGACGAATCGACGGACGCAACCGGCGTGCCCTCGTGAAGAACCGCGTCTATTGGTACTCTAACCTCGCTCCCTCATCGACCCCTAAGCACCCCAAACCCACGGAGCTCGGCGGCTCGGCCATGGCGCCGCAGCGGTCTGTGGCAGCGTTCCGCGGGCCCAGGCCGACGGGATCGTGACATCATCACACGAGTAACAGCGCCACGACGGAGAAGACAAGGCGGGAGCTAGGGAAGGAAGAGAGAAGTCAGTCTTGCATGCTAGCCGACGAGCTCCAACTCCGGCGAGTTGTGGTGGCGGCGAAAACTCAAATGGGGCCACTACCTTGGGTTCTCCAGCTCGACGGCGAGATGGAATAGCTAGGGGAGGTGAAGGCGGAGCTGAGCGCTAACTGGAGGTGGTGATTTCGCGGCGGTGAGCGCGCTGGCGACGGCGCTTGCTCGGCGTCGATGGAGGAGCCGGCGCGCTGCTGCTGCGAGAGAGCGCTGTGGCGAAGGAAATGAAAAATGGGCGGGCGAGCTGGTCTGGCAGGCGCGCGGGGTGCTGGCGGGAGCTTAAGCGAGGCGAGCGGGCGGTGGGACCCGCAGGAGCGCCACCCGGCGGGCGGCGCCAACAGACGGTCTGATCCACGCTGGTGGCCATTGCTGAGCGCTGGTCGGGTACACGGCAGCAAGGCTGGGAGGGAGGCCGAGCTAGGCTGGGCCGGCTTGCGAACTGGGCCGGGAAGTGAGGCGCAAGGCCCACGAAGGTAAAACAAGATTTTTCAAATTAATTTGAATTCCTTTTTCATTCAAACGAATTTTTTTGGACTAAATCAAAGCAGTTTCAAACTTTAGACCAAAAATAAAAGTTGCTCAAAATTTTATCCTCTACAACTTTGATTTTAAGACCAACATCCAATTCATTATAGATTTTAAATTATAAAATTAAAGTCAATTTTGACTCGAACCCTAATTTTTTTGGAGGATTATTTTTAAAGCAAAATTTGGCAATAATTCAAATACAAACCTCGCTCCAAAAATTGTGATAAACAATTCTAGTTGATTTACAATCATAACCAAACAAGTTCTACTAACCTAGCAAACAAAATCAGGGCAAAACAATTCTAACAAAGGTATGCAACATTCAGGTTTCACAACATGTTTCAGATGTTTCGAAGAAATGTTTCAGTTATTATATGCAAGATTATGCATGCATGATTAGGATGCTTGATGATGCATGATATGCATGATTTGCAGTGCCTAAATGTAGGCATAACACCGGGGTGTTACACTCACCCTCGACCTCCCCGCTCGCGCACTGCCTCCTGTACGCCACCTTTCCGGTCGCGTAGCCACCGGCAGCCGTCGCCGTCGTAATCCGCCGGCTATCGGGCCGCTGCTCGCGTGGCCGCCCGAACTTGGACAGCCTCGGGCCGAGCCGAGCTGTCCTCTAGGTGCACACGGACCCCCTGGTGCTTCCCCATCACTCCCCCGCCGCCGACAAGCCTCCTCCGGCCGACATCGACAAGCTCCAGTGCCTCCTCTGTTCATGTTCGCGTCAAGGACCTCCTACAGCATTTCGAAGAAGAGCAGGGGTAGTTTTGTGAAGCCGTGACTCATGTGAATAGTACTCGTAAGGACCCCTTCGCTGACGTTTGATTTATATTTTCCGCAGGGTCCCCGATGTAAGATTTAGATCTCCTTTTCTCTTATTTTTGCAGATTTGAATGCTCCACTTTGAAAATTCATAGTAATTCATAGGAAATTCGTAAAATAGCAAATGAGGACTTTTTGGAATCATGGTGAAATTGTCTATGTAGTAGATCTATAATATTACATGTTTTAGTTTAAATATTTGGCTGTAAAAATAGATCTATGCAGTTTGGTTATTAATACTAGTTATGTCTTGTCTTTTTCATAACTGAAGTGGTGGTGCTCAAATAAATGTGAAATTTTTATGTAGTGTTACTCTGGTGATGTTTGATGTCTGGTAAAAATTTCAGGAGTTTAGGATTGATGGTTTAAGAGTTATAAAAATAACAAATTCCTTGTGTTGCGTTGCTCCTATTCTGAGCAGTCCTGCATGTTTGAATTAATTGGCTCAGTTAAGTTATGAATCATGGCTTTGTGATAATACATGAATTGTAAAAAATTTCATAAGCTTTCCAGATTGTCTTGTTGCATGTCTTTTGGATTAGTACAACTCCTATTATGAGTAAAATTAACTGCTGCTATTTGCAGCCTTGACTCTATGATTGCCGTGAATAACTAGTTTGTCTTGAATGCTTATGTGATGCATCTTGTGTTACCATTCATCACATTCATACACATGCATCTTGCATCTCATCTAGGTGCGTTAGATGAACCACGTGGAGAACGTGATGTTGGAGCCGAACCCGACGACGGTGTATGGAGGATCTATCCCGAAGATGGAAGGACTAAGCGAGTGCTAGGACCTGAGACGTCATCAGGACGGTGCAAGCTAACTGAACTGACTTGTGTCGGATCCCAGGCAAGCCCCGGAGCATTTTTCTCCCAGATTTGCAATTATTAATTAAATGCTTTACTTTAATTGATGCATTACGTTCAGGAGTTGTTTACAACCGTTGCTGTATTATACCTTGTCTACCTTTGTTATACTATATCCTTGTTACCCTGGTATCCGTAGTCGAGTCAATGCTTAGCTGGCTTAGACCGGTAGAAGTCGGGTGATTTCCTGTCACCTGCGAGCTATATGTGGTTACCTGGATCTGCTTGATAACTATGTAGTCAGGGTATAACTAAGTGTTAATTTGAAGTTGAGACCGGACAGAGACTTACAGAGTTTTGGACTATAGTGCTTTCCGTTTGTATCGATTAAGGACCGACCGTTCTTGGGCCTCAGGTCATGTTGAACGCATGCCTTATATTTAGCTGGCCGAATAAAGTACCTTTCGACCACGAAGCTGGGAGATTATTCAGGCCGAGTAGATTGCCCACAGCGCACTGTACCGGAGCAGGTGTGGTAGGACACGAGGGCGCGATGATAAGACTAAAGGGCAGTCGATCGGCCCTCGGGTACATATGGTTTCTGGCAAAGTTGAGATTTTCCTGGATAGTTGACTCGGTGACCGATACCTCACTTTAGCGGGTGAGTGAGGTTTGTGTAAGGAATAAATCACCAACTGGTTAGGAATCGATTCGAATCACCATCGGTCCTGGATAGTGAGCACTTGACTTGAGTGACTTCATCGTAGTAATGTTGATGGAACACTTGGACAGTTATAATGAATATGACATTATGGAAGTTATTAATGATCATTGGTTATCATTATTTACTTAATCACATGCTTGCTCTAGTATAGGTGCAAATGTAGTCGACAGGTTAATAATAATTAACTTGACAATAATGCTTTTGGAAAGGTTCTTGAAATACTAAAAATGCCTCATTTCGCAAACGAGTCAGCTAGCCCACTAAAGAAAGCCTTGCATAATCCTTGGTGTCACTTTATTTCTGGTTTACGACGGGTAAGTCTGGCTGAGTACATTCGAGTACTCAGGGTTTATCCCACCTTGTTGCAGGTGAAGTTCTCGACCTGTTGATGATGGTGGCTAACCGCCGGTGGGCTCGGTGACTCTATACTTACTTCTCACCTATATGCTTTTATCTGAGGATGTCACTTATGCTAGCAATGTATTTAGAACTTATATTAATGTAATCATTTGAAAGCTATATTGTTTTCAATAATTGGTTTTGAAACCCAAACTTGTACTATTATTTGTGAACCCATTTGTAACATTATTTCTGCTACAACTCTGCGTATATGATGTGTATTTGCTTAATCACGCGATCTTGGTTGTGATGTTGATTTACCGAGGTCTTTCGAGACACTCGACGAACTACCGGGTTTATATAAGTGAAAGTATGCGGGTGTCAACGTGTTAGCGGGGACAGCCGTACTTGATCTTGTATAAATTGGGCGGTTCTATCACAAATTAACACCCGACGCACAACCACGTCCAAACATTGCCGATCTCACATAGTTCTCCCACTGATCCACACAACCAATTGAGATCATTCGCCTGAAGATATTCGGAGGAGAACCTAGGTGCAGTACACTGTTGGACACATGGACGCCTAAGAGGGGGGTGAATTAGGCAACTTAATTATCTAACTCTAAACTATGGCCTCTTTTTCTAACCCTAGCAAAACCTATGTAATAGACAAGCTATCTAGATGTGCAACTATGGTTTTGCTAGTGTGTTGCTATCTCTACCGCAAACGTAGTAAAGTAATCAATGTAAATGCGGAAGCTAAAGAGCAAGGTAGAGATATGCAAACTCCCATCGACGACTCCGGTATTTTTACCGAGGTATCGAGAAGCGCGCAAGCTTCCCCCTAGTCCTCGTTGGAGCCCCTCGCAAGGAATTCCTCGCAAGGGCCAAGCTCCCGGTCGGGTAACTCCGTGGATAGCCTCGGGTCTTCCCCACGCGCAAGTAGGTCTCCGATGTGCCTCTCGGCAAGCCTCTCCCGGATGCTCCCGCCGCCGTCTTCACTATCAAGCTTCCGGCGAAACACATGGGCTTTGTTCCCTCCGGTACACGGTGGCGGCCACACCACAAACGCGTTGGTGTGATCTCGCAAGACTTCAAGCCCTCCGATGTACAACACTTGTGCTCACAAGCACGGGTGGCAAGAGGTATGCAAACCTCACTTAAACACTAGGCAAACACCTAGAGCAAGCGCATAAGCGGTGGTCTAATCAACCTAAGCACTTCGCAAAAGCACTTATGCTAATCACCTAATAAAACACTAAGCACTATGCATGTGGAGATCACTCAAATGGTGTATCAACACTCTTGATATATGTTTCCTCACTCCACACTAATCAAATGGCGGTTGGGGTTGTATTTATAAGCCCCATCGAGAAAATAACCGTTGGGGTCGAACTCCCCGAATCACCATCGATCGACGGCCGTCCGGTCGTCCCGACCGTTAGCCGCGAACTACCGATCGGACGCTGCCAGCGTCCGGTCGCCTGCCACCGGACGCGTCCGGTCGCAGTTTCGCGCGCCTGGAACCTCTCTGTACTCGATCAGACGCTGCGTTCCTACGTCCGGTCGGTTGCCGCCAGCGTCCGGTCCTTACGTCCGGTCGCCTGTCTGCCGAGCCACCAGTCCAGCGTCCGGTCACGCTTCCAGTGTCCGGTCCAGCGTCCGGTCGCCTCTGCGAGCTCGTTTCTTCACGATCTTACGCATGGCTTGGTTCCTATCTTCATGCTTGGACTTTGCTTGACGTCTTGGGTCTTTTCTTGTGCTTCTAAGGTCTTGCTTGAGGTGTTGATTATCAGATCATCATGTCGCCTTCGTCCAAGTTATGTCTTGCACCCTATTAGACTACAAAACAAACACTTGCAAATTCATTAGTCCAATTTGGTTGTGTTGGTCATCAAACACCAAAATCTAAAGTAAATGGGTCAAGGGTCCATTTTCCTTACATACACCACCAACTGCAATGCCATCATCTCCAAGGCAATGCAGCTCCTCCCGAGCCCTTGCAACCATCTCACTAAATGAAGGTCTATCATTGAATAGCACATGCACGCTTTGCATGTCAAGAAACTCAACATATCCATAGCGATCGCTTTCAACGGTGCCTCCATGATATATGGTCACTAGGTTGTCCATCTAGTTCAAACACGTAACGAAACATATGTCCTTTAGTCAAAATTAGACGATAGATAGTACCTAACAAGTACTTTCTAACTACAAACTAAGTAATCAAGATAATAACTACGTATATATTTACAGTATACTCACTAAATAGCTAGATCATATGTAGTTAACTAAATATATAACTACATATCTAAGTAGCTATCTAACTATATCTATGTACCTATGTATCTATGTTTCTATCTATCTACATATATATCTCACTAGATCACTAACTAAATCAACTACCTGAGTCATCATATTAACTAGTAAATAATAAATGCCAACTAAGTAGGTACATTGCATATTCATAATTTTTACCTTTTCAACGACTGCTCCACGAACGTCGACGGAGTCGCAGCGGATGATGGGCGTGGGTCAGGCCGACGATCCGGGCCGGCGGTGGCACGGCCGGCCGCTGCAGGTGGCGGGGTCGGCGGTGGCACGACAAGCGACGCAGCAGGTGCGCGGGCGGCGCGGATGCCCGGGCTCAGCGCTCAAGGCGAGTCCTGCTCGACAAGGCGTGGGAGGCACGCCGGGCGGTGGGCGGCAAAAGGCAAGCGAGGCCGGCGGTGGAGGGATGGCAAAAGCGGGCCATGGCCAAGGCCGACGATGGAGGCCAGGCCAAGGCTAGGCTAAGGCAAGGACGGGGCGTGGAGGGCAGCCAAAGCGGCGTGGCGGCGCGGGCGCGCGGGCGGGCGGCGGCGGCACGGCAGCAGGCGCGGCGCGGCGGGCGTCCGCTAGGCGCAGCGGCGCGACGGCGCGCCTTCGGCTCAGCTATCCTAAGGCGAGAGAGGGAGAGGATGGCGGCTGGGCGCAATAGGTAGCGGCGAAGCGTGGCGGGCGTGCGCTGGCGCCAGCGTGAATGGCGCTGGAGCCTCTGCAGCGTCAGGTGGCCGTGGAGGCAAGGGCGCGGGCGGCGGCGGCGGCGGAGCTCGACTATCTAGGGCGAGAGAGGGAGAGGAAGAGAGGAAAGGCGCGGGCCCAATAGGTATTAAAGGCTCGGCGCCAAAATAACTGGCGCCGAGCTCGGCGCCAGAGTGAATGGCGCCGAGCCCTCTGACAGGCCATCCACCGTGCCCAGGAGCTCGGCGCCAGAGACGTTGGTGTCTAGCTTGGCGCCAGCATCAATGGCGTCGAGCTAAGAGTCCATTTTATAAATTCTATCCGTCAGTCAGAGGTCTATTTATGAGAAATTTTTTAAAAAAAGAACTAAAATGTAAAAAAATCGGGCAGGGGGACCGGGGCACTGCCACGTCGTCCAGGCTGTACGCCAGTACCGACGTGACTGCTCCATTTGTGCACGTCGTATTCTGCATTATTTCGTTGAGTCTGACACGCAGCTGTTAGCTGCCAGATGATGACACGAGTTTAAAAACTTCAAAATGACAGGGTTCGATCGATTACCTGTGGCTACACTACACTACATAGTTTTGAAAGATTTTTTTTGGGGTGTATCTAAGGAGGAACGGCAACAGGCTAACAGCCATGCATGTTTGAAACTGCATTCATTCCGTGCGTAGTCTTTGTTTTTATGAGGATGCATTAGTTGACACAGGGGCGTGAGGTCCACTTGTAGCGTAGCTCCACAATATTCGGAGTGGAATCGTGAGATCTTTTGAGGATCATAGTGCGAACGTATATGTGAGGAATTTGAGAAGAAATAAACTTGGAATTTAGGAAGTTTTGAATTCGGGTTTTAAGGATTGCATTGGACCATGTAAAAGTTAAATATTTTTAACTTTGATCCTTATACCGTTAACTCCTAAAAGAGTAGCAAACTGGCAACTCAGTTTTAGTACTAATAGATTAAAAAAATGACGTACTCAATGCTGAGAGCTCATGATCTGTGCGTTGATTATGAAAATTACTTTCATACCAAATGATTTTTGTCTACAAACAACATATTGATGTATCCACGACTCAAAAAAAAACTTGAATTGATGCAACCATTGATGTTTTTTTATTGGTTCACGTGAGTTCCAATCTAGTTCTAGAATGTCAAATCTTCAAGCATATCGAATGTTTTGGGTTTGGTGAGTAGTTTTGGCATGGGGATTGCACTCTATGCACCTTCGGTGTTTAGCGAAGCTCTGTTTATCCGAACAATATTGCTATCTATCAACCGGTTAATTTAGGAGCCTGTATCAACTGATTTTTGGACCGTTCGTTGCCGTCGGCCGATGGCCCAGGCCGTCCGATGTGTCCGCCATTGTTAGGTGCATGCATCCATCATCCGTGCGCGCGTAGTACGCGGCAAAAGTGGCACGCAGGAGATCCGATCCAGGACACGTCGCATGAAGTTCGTCATGCACGCTTCTCGCTATAGAAAAATTTGTAAATTTGTGAAAAAAATGATGATATTTATGAACAATTTGATATATATTTGTCTGATATCTGGAATCCATAAAAAAAAATTATAATTTTTTAAAAAAATTGCTATATATTTGTGTTATTCCCAAATTATATCACTCTGTTCAATAAATTATACTGAATAAATTATTGTAAATATAGTAATAAGACAATATAAATATAGTTAGAAGACGGTGTAAGTGTATGGAAAAAATTCAGATGATAGGAGAGGTCAAAACAACTGAATGTCACCTAGACATATCTAATGAAGAGGACTATGGAAGAACCTAGATAAAATATTTTATTATCTTAATTTTTTTTAGTTTTTTTGTTTATATATAATTAATAATTTAGAGATGTACCGTGCCAACTTATTAATATCCATTTCCCTTTGAGAAAAGTTATTATAGTGATACATTTGTGCAGATATTGCTAATTGACTCATATAGGGACAGAGGAACTAGTCAAGTATACGGCGGAGGTATTAAAATTAAAGGGGACAGAGATCTGATGGAGATGCTAATTGGGGGTACGGTGGACTGACCGATAGAAGGCGACGTACTGTTTCAAACGTTTCCCACAGGCGACCACAGGAGCCAGAAATAATAAGATCTTAGAGTAGCAAACCACAGGAGCTGCACGGATCGAAACAGCACGTGAACGAAGTCTAATGATCTACCGTGCTCGTCATTTGATCCAACTTTCAAATTTCAATGGTAAGTTTCCCATCTTGTACTCGTTCATGAGTGGTATGCAACCAACAATCTCCCACTAAAATGTTTTATTAGTACGTATTTCGTTGTGACACGCAGCTATCAACTGCTAACTGATGACAGGAATTCAGACTTAAATTTCAGAGTGTCAAGTGTGATGAGGCTCGTTTACCGTACCGGCCGGTGCGCGGTTGCCGATGCATGCCCTCCACAGATGGTACCTACGACAGGGCGAGTGACCTCTGTCTCTTAAATCAAAGTTTGGTAGGAGTATAGTAGGTATGTATTATGATGGGTTTAAGGAGGAATGGCCACAGCAGTCCTCAGCTGCTTGCAACACACACCATTCACTGTACATGACTACTCAACATGGCTGCTTAAACATTCAGTTAAATAAATTCAGAAAAGAGCACCCCAAAAAAATTCAGCTCCCAATCCTCGGTTTCCAGCATTCCTAGCTCCTAAAATTCTTCATATATTCTCTATTTTTCTTCAACAAAAAAAAAATCTTGCAATTTAACCCCTCTAAAGACTGCACTCCTCCAAATCTTGCCAGTTGCCAGAAATGGATCTCGCACCCGTGCGTGTCGTCGGACGTTTGCAAAAGATGACAACAGTCATAGAATCATACCTAAGGGTCACCAGCCGCCGCTCAATCACTGGACTTGTACGACTGAATAAAACATGGGAACGAAGTCGAAGGGATCCAACCATCGTCTTGTCCAAGTCTGGCTGGTTCCGGCTCCTCCTTAAGGCCTTGGAGCTGAAACCATGTTGGAGAGCATTTGACAAAAGCAGCTATAGCGACAGTTTTGTTATAATTAAGCTAAATTTATAAGAAGAAATAAAGAAATCATGTTTTACGGTTTTGATTTCTTTGGGATTCTTAGAGCAGCTCCAACAGGCTTTCTAATCCCTCCGCATAATCCGATTTAGCGTTTGAGGAGGAAAAAAACATCTCCAACAGCATTTGTATCTCGATCTCCAATTTCCCCCATCGTCCATTCCTTGTTTTTCGCTCGGCAAAGATGGCGCGTAGTTCGCTCGCCATCCCAGCTCCGTGCTGTTTCCCACACGTGCTCCTTCCCTCTTCCGCGCGCGCTCCTCCCATCTTGCACATGCGCCTCCCCTTCCCCCCTGTTCTCTTCTGGCCAGCCGCTGCAATTGCGCCGCCGCACACCACGACGTGAGAGCGCATGAGGTGTGGAATCCCCAATCCTGGGAGCTTCCAAGGCCGGGTGCAGGGGAGGGAGCTTCCAAGGCCGGATGCCGGAAGGGACAGAGACCAAAATAGGTTGCGGAATGCGGAGCATGACATCTAAAAAGTGGTGGAAGGTGCCGGTGGCCTCCATGGCTACTGCGGAGGTGGAGCCTGGAAGATTGTGTGTAGGAAGCAACAAACAAGCAGTGCCATTGAAGAAGGCAAGGAGAACGGGGACGCTCTGACTAATTAGGATAAAAAGGTTGCAGGAAGGGAGAAGCAAGAGTTTATGTTCTGACAGACATTTGTTTGTGAGAAATCGTGAGGTCTCATCACCAATACAGGATCAGGATGATAGGCACGAGAAGAGCCCCGGAACTGACGAAGACCAACAATGATAGCAATGAGAAGTCGTAGAACCAGCAGTGTAGCGGGGGAGGCAACCTGGGCAAAGCGAGCGATCGGAGCCAAAAGTTGATGACGTGGCACTTTTAAATATGAAGAGCCGCTAATTTTACAAGACCTGTTGCGACACCTTAGTTTTTTTTTATGCTATTTATTTTAGAGAATAGCTAAAATCTAGTTTTTGGAATATATTTTTACATAGTCTCTTTGAGTTGCTCTAACAAAGAACCAGTTCTCTTAGACCCATTTGGCAGAGCTTCAACACCCTGTCAAACTAAGCCTCCCCATCTTGTACTCGTTCACATGGTGTATATCCAACAATCTCTACGAAATACTTCTAATTTGGTTGGGATAATTGCAAATGGGGATTGTAAAATCTCCTGACCAAATCACTAGTTTGTCTACTTCAGCCGTCATCTACACGCACTGGTGGATCCAGCCATCCAGGGCCCGGTGACGCTGGGCCTCTGCCTAGGCTCTTCGGCGTTCAGCTTCATTAGAGCAAGTTCAATAATGGAGCCAAATGTTTGGTTATTAGCCAAGTTATAAGAGCCAAGATATACAATAGAGGTCTCTTATTTGTCTGTCGGGAAAAAGTTTTTTATTGTTATTTTTACTCATGTCTCACCTTCTCTGTCATATTCTTTCTCACGTTTACTTAATGTATGGGCCCACCAATACCTATGCTTCCGTGCCTTGCTTGTTGTTTGTATAAGAACCAAGCTCTCACCTCTTCTCTACTCCACGTCAGCACTTGTTTGGCTATAAGCCAATTACTATACTTGCTCTTAAATCTTATTATTGTGTAGCCTATATACATAGAGGATTACGTCTACTCTACTGCTTAGCCACTAAACAGCTCAGACTTCTCAAAAGTTTTGGGGCCGCTAGTGTCTATACGGTCCATCTTTGTAGCTTTTATTGAAAATAACAATTTTCACTAACCGTGAAATTAATGACAAGACCATAGTTAAAATGCTTATAAAGCTTTTGAGATAAATCTCAGCTACCGGTGGCGACGCCGCATTCTACGGCCCACACAAAATTCTACAGCCAAATTAATTAGCTACTCCCTTCATCCTACAAGGAGAGTCATTTTAAAAATTGAAAAGATACCAATACAATCGTCAAATGACCAAACATACCTCTACAAAAAGTTAGTCTATAGTACCATTTTTAGTGGGTTGAGCTACAAACTTACTAGGTGAGACCCACATGTTTCCCTATGATGGCAGTTTTTATGGGATGAAATTTGAATGATAAAATGACACTTCTATGGGATGGAGGGAGGAGTTACTTATAGATAAATACCAAATAATTTTTGTTAGACTCCTAGAGTTGTACCCCACCACTCACCATCTTCTCTTCCCTGCCAAGACTCCAAATGTTCCTCGCTGCCGACAGGGGCGGAATCAGGTTTAGATGGGGGAGGGGGTAGTGTTGACAAAATTTTTAGGAAACTTTAATATTGGCTTAAAAGTTTATTAAGGTACATGTTGGCTTAAAAAACTATAGATTATCTTTAATCTCTTTCTTTTTCTTCCTCTCGGACAAGTGCTAATTGTCTAAATTGAAAAAAAAAGAGACATCGTTTATAAAAGCCAACAATTCACATCGTATTTATTTTATCTAGCCATATAGAATTATACAATCAGGAGATATTTAACTTGAGAAAATACAACGGAGATTTTTTTGAGATTAATTAATACAACGGAGAGATGTGTTTTATTTTAAATTGCACTTTTGTTACCCGAGCCGAAAGAAGGCCCAAACGAGAAGCCCATTGACATTAGACGACATTGTACCTAGATCCAATTAGAAACGGCTTCGCAGGCCCGCCGCCGCCGGTTCGTCCACGCCGAACCCGAGCCGCGCCGCGGTGGCCGGTCCGAACACCGCCTCCGGGTCCGCCTCCACGGCTTGGGCCAGCCGCGGCCACAGCCTGGCGCTCACCACCCACGACCCGTCCTCCGCCGGGTTCCGGGCCACAATCATGTTCGCCGACCCCAGCCGCCCCGGCCGCACCCACGGCATCACCAAGCGCGGCCGCCCGAAGCGGAAGTCTCCCTCCACCCTCAACGGCGTGACCGAGGAGATCACCAGCGCGGGGCTCCCCGTGCCCGCGCCCACCGCCTCCGTCCACTTCACGCCCTCCCGGAACACCCCCTTGTGCGCCTCCATCCAGTCCACGAGCTCCTCGTACCGCTCCGACCGGAGCGCCTTCTTGATGGCCGCGCCGGCCATCGTCGTCACGTCCGCGATCCGCGCCGACGAGATGGACTCCACGGTGGCCTCGTGCGACACGTTCGTGAGCACGTTGCCGAGGTAGCGGTCCAGCCGGGCCTTGTCGTACTTGGCGGGGTCAAGGTGCATCCGGCCGTTGACGAACCACGCGAGGCGGCAGTGCGTGTCGGAGCCGCCCACGGCCGCCGCGAGCAGCTTCCAGACGTGCGCGGACAGGGCCTCGAGCCGCGTGGCTCGGCGGCCGTCTGTGCTGGCCGCGGCACGGAGGCAGTCGAGGTCTGCGGCGGAGACCAGGTACATCCGGCGCACGAGGGTGGCCACCAGGAGCGAGTTGGGGAGACTGTCCGGCGCGTACCGCGTGAACTCGGCGTCCAGGGACGGGGCGTACCGCGGCGGTGAGCGCGGCAGGAAGAGCGAGGCCCGCTCGTGGTGGAGCATCTCCACCCAGGCATTGGGCAGCGCCAACAGGCCGTGGCCGTCCACGAGCAGGTGGTCCGTGCCCCACACCAGCGCGAAGCCGCCGCACGCGAAGCGCACCAGCTGCAGCGACAGCGCGAGGCCCTGCTCGAACGGCACCGGGATGATCCTCAGGGAGCGGTCGGCGTCGGCGAAGTCGACCGCGGCGAGCGCCACGCCCACGTCGGCCACCACGAGCTCGGCGCCGGCGTTGTTGCAGGCGATCTCGGGAACGCCGGTGGACGCGTTGGTGACCACGCGCCCGGCCAAGGGGAAGAACCGGGAGAGGAACGCCGGCAGGGCGGCGCGCACGGCCGCGGCCACGGCGGGGAGCCCGGCGGCCGGGGCAGGGTACACGGTAATGTTGTAGGGTACACGGTAATGAGGTACACGTCGAGGTTGGAGGCCGCGAGCACGGCGGGGAAGCCCGGCGGCGGGTCTGACGCCGGCACCAGCGTCCGGGACACGACAGCGGCGTTGTTGCGCTCTATTGGCGGCATTCCCTCAAAGCTGAGCGCCTGTGATGTGAGGCTGTGACTCGAGTGCCACAGAGCGAATCAGCGAAAGCTAGATATATAGGGTGTTCTCGGCCTCTCTTTAAGCAGCACGTGATTAGTACATTATCAGCCAGCTAACAGTGTTTTCCTCTCACACTATACCAGCCAGCGGTACTTTCAGCCAAAGCTTGTAAGCCAATCCAGCCGAAACGAACAGGCCGGTAGCAGCGGCAGCAGACGCCATCATACAGCAAGCGACCCTTGAATTTTAAGGGCAAAAATGATAGGAGCACGTGTCTACTACATTACTACTACCTCTTCTCAGTTTTTTTCTTGAACAGCTGAAGCTAGAGTTAAAGAACCCAAAGGTCTGCAGTAATGCCTCATTTGCAATTGATGCATGACGAAGCAAGTAATGTCTTCACTAGTAAAACACCAGCAGCTTAGCAGACTCAGAATCATGCTTTGATGCTATCACATCGGAAACCAACCAATTGTGTTTCACTTTGAATGGTTAAAACATCAATAGCAATACCATCAAGCTTAAGAAGATCAACCAATTGCTTACTGTTTCACGCCGAATCCAAGATGAGTAAGCCACCTAACCCTACAAGGTCTTCAAAACTCAAAACCATATGGTATACTTGACAATGCGTCATGGCTACACCACATACTTAAGAACAATTTCTCCAGAAATGACTAAGGCAGAGTCTACACAGTTAATAACACTGCAATCCTTCTATGAAAAGGGGAAACAAAAAAACTAGCCAGTTTCATAATGAGCCCTGTGAAAAGACTGCAGCTCTGAATTCTAATTACCAATGGAGTGAATGACGCACTTAGGCATCGGTCGCAAAAAAAAAAAATCGAGTGAATGACTTTTCCAAAAGTCCACTATCCCAGATAAAAAGGGGTTCTTAAGTTCAACTGCATGGGCAAAAGCACAACAGAAAAGCAGGAAAATGCCCAGAACTCCACAGATTTCAACAGGGCTTACTAATGAGATGGTTGGTAGAAGAACTAAAACATATGACACTCTGCATGGTTGACAGTAAGCCACCGCAACCCGGCGTACATTGGGCGTTTCCTGAATAAATGGTTGTGACTTTCCCCTAAAAAAACGAATAAATGGCTGTGACAGTTTAATTATCATTGCACTTTTGATATCAAGTATTCCTTCCCATTTTCACATTTAAATTTTACTGGAATCACAATACATCACCAGGAAATAAAAAAAAAACTTATATCCTCCCAGTGTTCTGGTAAACGATTTCATTTTCACTATTGCGCCAGGGCGCCAGGCAATTGATATGTCATGCACCACAGATTATATTTCTGAGCACAATAAAGACATAGGTAAGAAGAGTGAGAAGGCATTCAGGTAATCAGGTTGGGTTGCAAGCCTATAAATTTAGTGTAGCTGGGATTTTATTTGAACAGAAAACATATCATTGGCAGATAAATAATGAACTAGATACAAATCCATGCATGCATATCAAAGCATGCCAACGTTCAGTAACTGGCCAACAGAAATATAGGTGAGCAGAGTCCAGGTCCAGGATCCAAGTTATAAGAACATATGAAAATCCTGAAACAGCAAAGCACACTGTGCTGGAAAAAGACATACCCACACCATCACTGTTTCGATGTTGTAAATTCTAATATAGATCTCTACGAAATCCAGAGAAGCCGATGATTCCCAACTTTTGTGTTCAGATATCAGAGCTTGTGTTCTACACTTCCACTAGACACTGGTGATCTAAACGGCACTTCAGAGAGCACTCATGCTGGAGCATCAATGGACATGAAACGAATCACAAAGAGGAAAACAGAACACACTACCATTTTCAGAAAGGTAACGGCATCGCAATTCAAATTTCAACGGAAGTTTCATTCATTGCACGATACTCTGTCCATGTTCGGAACCATCTAGCACGACATTCCACATGAACTCATCTTTATGCATCCTGAACCATATATGACTACCTGATCCCAATTCCCAACAGTGCAACTCTAGGCGAACTTTGGTCTTGATCAGAGGACTCTGGATGTACCAAGACCAAGCAGACTGCAGACCACAAGTAACTGGGATCTACTCACAATCAGAAATGGCAAAGGGATAAATCATAAGAGCACATTTTTTAACAGCTGAACAGACTTGAGGAGATGATTGCTTGATCATCTGAACTTGAATATACCAAGCAAACCATGATCAACAGAGATCTATCAAATCACAGTTTCACAGTAGGTAGATCAATAGATTGCTGGAACTAGACATTCAGAGAGCAAGCAACTACTATCACAAAGTGGACTTAATGTTTCAAGCAAACCATGGTCAGTTGAGACACATATGAAGTTAATGTACCAACAAGCAACTACCACCACGATAGATTGCTGAAACTTAATCTATCAAACACAAATGGGTAAATCAACACATTGCTAGCACTGACATTCAGAGACAACATATATGAAATGCAACAGTAACAACTACCCACAGAACAGAGCAAACAGATGCAGAACAGAACTGAACAGACCATGAGTAATTTTCCAAAGCATGCAAAACAGCATCGCCACATAAAGTTCCATCAAGAATTCATTCACCATGCAGCAGTGCGACACATTTCATCACGCGACGACATGAACATCCATCAATCCGAGTATCCGACTACCAAAATCTCATCCCACATCTAACAACCAAACTGCAAGCTCAAAATCCTACTAGTTGCTAAGAAACAAAGAAGAAGAGAACGGACGGGCTCACGCATCACTGCCCTTAGCCGTAGCCCTGATCAGCTGGGATCGTCGCAGAGGTCATCGGTGTGGAGGCGCAGTCGCCGAAGGGTCCCCCGACGCCGCAGCTGTCGTTCGTCAGGAGGTCGGAGGCGACGGCCACCGAGGCGGCGAGGTTGGCGAGGTGGAGGCGGGGGAACGGGAGGTAGATGCCGTGGACGGCGACGCGCGAGTTGATCACCACGTCAGGTTCCTTCACGGGTATGTAGTTGATCCGGACCTCGTCGGTGGCGGAGCCGGCGCCGAGGGTGATGACGAGCTTCTGGTCCTCGCCGGCCAGGGTGGGAAGTACGGTGCCGGGGCGGAGGAGCACGAGGTCGGCGCGGGTGAGGCGGTGCCCGGGGACGATGTGGAAGCGCACCGCCGAGACGTAGCCGTGGCCTCCACCGGTGAAGATGACCTGGTCGTCGAGCGCGAACACCGTGAGGTTGGACAACTTCTCCAGCTCTGCGAACTTGACGCGCATGGCCCGCGCCACGAAGCCGAAGCCGCTGTCGCGCAGGCGGGATATGGCTTCGCGGATCATGATGCGCACGACGGAGGCGGCGGTCGCAGCGGAGGTGGCTGCCGATCTGGCGCTGAGGTGGTGGTGGCGGAGGTAGTGGTGGAGGTGGACCTGGTGGTGGTGATGCGCATGCGCATCGTCCTCGACGCAGGAGGCGCGGGAGAGCGGCGGGATGAAGCCGTGGAGGCCGTGCACGACGTAGCGGCCGTCGTCGTAGAGCTCAGGTTCCGAGACCATGACGCCGTTGACGTACAGGCTGGCGTGGTGGATGGAGAAGGGCCCGCGCTGTGGCTGGGCGGCGACGTCGAGGCAGAAGCCGACGGAGGCCGACGGGAGCTTCATGGCGGGCGCGGCGGCGAGCTCGGCGTAGGGGAAGTAGCCCAGGGCCATGTGGTCGAGGAGGAGGTGGCGTCGCGAGCACTCGGGGCAGGAGTGCTGGAGGAATACGTCGGGGGCCGCGAAGACGGTGATCGCCCCGGGCCATGCCGCGACGGACGCCGTGTCGGCGAGGAGCGTGGCCGACGAAGCCATCTCGTTGTACCCCAGCGACGCGAGCACCTTGGCGATCTGCTGCAGGCCGAGGTCGTTGCCCGTGCCCGAGGACACCACCCGCGCAGCGTCGTCGTGGACGGGAGGCGGAGGGCTCGCCGCGTCGCGGTACGTCTCGTCGACGACGCGAGGAGGAAGCGGAGGGATCGCCGCGTCGCGGTACGGCTCGTAGACGACGGGAGGAGGAGGCGGAGGGCTCGCCGCGTCGCGGTACGGTTCGTCGACGACGGGTGGAGGAGGCGGAGGGCTCGTCGCGTCGCGGTATGGCTCGTCAGCGACGGGAGGAGGAGGCCGAGGGATCGCCGCGTCGCGGTACGGCTCGTGGACGACGGGAGGAGGAGCCGCGGGCTCCGACTCGGACGACCCCGCCTTCTCAGCTTGCGGCTGCAGCGGCGCTTGGGAGGGCGGCATCGGATCCCCCGCGGCGAGGAGGGGAGGGGGAGGCGACGGAAGGTCGAGGCGCGTGGTGTCCGCCGCGTCCGCGGCCGCACCGATCGCCGCCATGGCGTCCTCGCCCGAGGGAGCCTGGGCGGCCACGGTGGTGAAGAAGGGGTAGAGGACGCGCAGCGACTGGCGGGTCTCCTCCGACTCCGACTCCATGCGGTTCTGGTGCATGGACGGCGCGGTGTCGAGGCGGGCGGTGGCCGTCATCATGGACGGGGAGCGGTGGTGGTGGTGGTGGGGACCGTGGCCGCGGTGCTGGAGGTGGAGATGCTGGGAGTGGGTGGCGGCGGCGACGGCGACGGTGGAGAGGAGCAGAAAGGCGAGGAGGAGGGGCAGGTGGAACGGCGGAGCCGCCATGGCTGCTCTGCTCAGCTGCGGGCGAGGGAAAAGGCTGCTGCGGCTGAAACGGAGTGGGTGGGGTTTATATCGGCAGAGGCCAGAGCGGAGAGCGCCGCTCGCGACGGTGCCGTGCCTGTACGTCCAAACGGGCTCGGGTTTTGCTCTCTTGGCCAGCAAGTAGATCAATGTGAAGGACGGAAATGCCCCTCTGCACCTCTGTGATCTCCGTTTTGGCGGGAGAATTCTCGGATTCTTTTTTTTGGTTGTTGATGACGCACCGTCCTTGCGCTTATCTCCTGCTCCAGCTGTGTACTTTGCTTTTGCGTCGGTTACAGCCATTCGGTTGGTCGTGGGAAATGCAACGTAGAGTTGTGCTCGTTCTACCGAGCAATTTCATAACTCTATATTTACTGCGTATAGATAAAGGCCCTGTTCATTTCTCTTGTAATTCATCTTTTTCAGTTTGTTTTTTAAGTAGGAACAGTGTTTTTCTCTCGCAACAAATCAACCGGAACAGTGTTTTGACTTGTTTTTTCAGTGAAGCGAATGGAGCCAAAATTACATAAGGTGAAACACACATGCATTATAAAAAAATGGGAGTTGCCAGAATCTTTAGAAAAAATTTCAAGCAACAATCAACTAGTACAATAAAACAACAACTCACAATTCACATTTTCTTTCTATAGCCAAACAATCATAAAATACATGTTCCCTTAACAACATAAAAAAAATCAAGCACTGAGATATAAGAGAAGTGCAAAAAAAAAAGGAGTACCACACAAATCTGAAGGGAACGTTTGATTCAATAGCTGCAACGAACTCCCCAAAATTTTACAAAAGGGAAAAAAAACACTCCACAAGGGATCCGAACAGAAAATCACAGAATCCTATATATGATATCCTTAGGAAAAACAAAACAAATGCCACCCTGTTATAGTGGGTGGCCGATTAAGGGTATCAATATGATGGAACTGTACAACAGATGACAAAGCAAGAAATGCAGTCAGGTCCAAATATGTAGCATACAGACACTGATTACATGTCATAAACCAAAACTACGAACTGGCATACCGAGAGAGAGAAAAATATAAAGTCCACAACCAGCTCAAAACATTCTGGTACATTCTGTGAAAGGAAATTATCCTTGCCATAAAACATCAGCATAAGTAAACAAATTGTCACTAGACAAAATAAAAAAACATTGAGCAACATTTAAGAGTGCATACTCAATCCCAAAACAGCAAAGTAAAGTTGGACCGATTACATAGCATCACGAGGGAATATCCACGTTGGGTGCCCCTGACCACCACTATGCTGCGGAGTAATTGCAGTCTCTGATAACAAAGGAGTGATGATCCCATTTCTCATGTTGTACACACCAGAGTCACGAAGAGGGTCAACAGCAAGGCCCGCTGGACAGTAGTCACACATGAAGTGTATGCAGTCCTCTTGAATTCCAGTGCACCCTCCAGCTGGGAAAGACTTGGAGCAATGCTTCCCAACAAAGAGTGCCTGGCCACCCAACTTAGAGACAAATCTCCATTGGCCTGGTTTGGTGCTCCAGTCTGCCTCAAAGACCTCAAATGCCACAGTGCGGTCACCCTGACTGGGGCCATGACTTAATGCACAATCCCACTGAACCATCCGTATCACCATCAATAGTCTACCACAACATTCAACTAGATAACTCATCTGCATGTACAATTTCCCATGGGGCAAAGGTTGGGGCAGTGCAAGTCTTTTAGTAGGCCTAGTTATGCATTTGACAGATGATATCGTCGGCTCACTATCAAGGCCATAAGTAATCTCAAATATTGAGAGCTCGCAGCGAAGATCAACACCATACAACTTCCCATTAAAGAAAGCAATATCAGAAAGGTGGTTAAAACGACCGAGGTTGCTCTCTATGGCCAAGTAGGTTCCAATTGATTGCTGGAATATACGAATTGTACGGCCACTGCCCAAGATCAACGCAGCAACAAGGGAACCTGGTGATGATTCCATGGGCGAGGGCACTGCCAGCTTAGTAAAATAAGAATTATAGCTGGAGCTTGCATTGAACCACTTGATGTCTAGCTTAGGAAGGTTCCGTGTGGCCTTGGAGAAAGGGTTCATCACTGAGCACCCACCATCATGATGCACAAAGAAGAGCCAGTCATTAGCAGAACCACAGCAACGGGCATCATCTGATCCCAGCATTCTGATAATTTTACCATCTGGGATTGTCAGGAAGGTTCCGTCAAGCAGGGTGAGCCATGGAAGCGGAGGTGGCAGTAGCTGCAACAGAGCATTGGAGCACCATGGGCGGCACACTGCCCTTAGTCGAACACGATCAGCTAAGGAGGGAAGCCGCATTAGGACAAGTCCCAAGAGTTCTGGCTGGAGGTCTGGCCAAGATGAAGATTGTGCCTCCATCATGAAAAGTGCAGCCTGAGAAGAAATGACATAGAATCAGAGTTAACAAACAACAGACTTAACAACGTGTAACTAACATGAGTGAAATAGAACCGTATAATATTCAACAAGGCAGCACATAGTTTTGGATAGCAGAAAGATAAGCTCAGGGTTTAGCAAACTCCAAAGTAAAGAACCCCCATCTTTATTTGGAAGGCTGTAATTTTGCTACATTATTGCAGGATTTCTACACTCCTGTGCTCCAAACAGGTGGTGGTGCCAGGATTCTGCATTTGGGTATTCCCTTTTCCCGAGCACAAAACAAATTCAACAAAAAAATACTAATAAAAGGTACATAATTTTTAACTTTTCGATGCTACTCTATATTCAGCAATGAAATATCTCCGTTCATCCAAATGGCAGTCGTTCACTCCCAAATTAGAGTCACAAGTCTGCTCTGACATGCTAAAACGAGCATTCCAATATTCAAACTACACAAAATTAGCTAAATCACGGCTTCCTCCTATCCAGATTGGGTCCCTGGCGTAGCAATCATCAGATGGTGTCGAAATTTAAGGTCGATCCTTGTGATGCCAGAGCATTACGTACCTCCCCTTGTGGCTTGTGCACGTTCGTGTCGTCCCGCGGGAGCGCGATGTCGAGCAAGATCTCGCGCGCGTTGTCCAGCAGCCCGCCGCCTACCTTGGCGGATTGGCCCTCCCCCTCGCTGCACCCGCCGGCCACCGCGGCGCCGCCCGCGTGGCCGCGTCGTCGTCTATTGCGAGTTGCGTCCTGCCTAGGGTTTGGCCCAATTTGGGGAGGAACAAGAGACTAGACGAAAGTTGTAGTGCGGGTAAAGTTGTAGTCTTTTTTTAGTTTTATATAAAAAAATTCTCTCTAGATTACTTTTTTTTCTAAGCCATATAATTTTTTAATATTACAGTTTCTTAATACTACAACGTGAAAACAAAGGGACTTACCGGTTTTGGAAAAAAAGATTTGTTATTTCAGGGGTAATTTCAATTTTCTTCATAGTTTTTTTTCCTGCTAAGTGTTTAGCACGTCATCATGGGCACATAAAACGGTCAAAATCGGACATGGCTGGACATATAGCAAAAGTAACCTGGCTCCGTTTGAATCCCATGGGATTCTTGATTAAAAAAAAAGTCCCATGGATTCTGGGAATCTGGTTAAAAAGATCTTAGAATCCCACTATGTCATCCAATGGTCTAGATTCTAGAGGGATTTTAACTCCTAGATTCTCGTCCCAAAATCTAATAAACTATTAGGGCCTGTTTAGACCCATGGAATTGGATTTATTCTAATAATTATAATTTAGGTATAGATTAATTAAGCTAATATAGTTATATATGGAATATATTTGTATATTTATTGTTAGGCATACGGACCTACTTATATGTTGCATTTCTATTATGTGAGTTGAAGAGTGTGCTATAAGTTGGAGAATAGAATTACAACATAGTGATCTATAGAATCTATTTTCATCTCTCACCCTATGAATTTGAGATAAACTTATTTGTGAGCTTGAAAATGTTATGGAATGTCAAATTCCAAACAAATAGCCTAATCCATTATGTAGATTTCAATCCCTTCAAAATAAAGGGATCCAAACGTCCACTTATGTTTTTTTAGCCGGATTCTTAAGATCCTATAGGATTCAAACAGCTTTTAATGTTCTCCATGGATTCTCTATAGGGCACGAGAAGCAGTAGAATGATTTGATTCAGCGGATGTTTAGTAACAATACAACCAGTCGGTGTGTTCTAGCTCATTGGGCGAAATGATAATGGGATAGACGAGATGAATTTTTTTTTTGTTCTTTGCAGTAAAGTGAGTTGAATAAACAATACAGTACAATTTAGACGTTTGCCCAACTACAAGCCGCACAAGGGGGAGAAACACTGCCAGTGATTGTTCTATATGCTATAAGTTGCCTACACAAGGAATAGAACACCTGCATGGATGTGCAGCAAAAGTAAAAGGAAAAATTAATTTACCAGGACACAAGTACAGAAATAGAACTTTTCTCTCTAAAAAAAAGTACAGAACTAGAACTGTTTCGCACTTCTCCACCTCTTCATACATCTCAGCTCATTCTGAGTTTCTCTACAGATGCAATCATAAACACTGATCTCTTCAGAATAGGACTGGAATGAATGAGTGGGAGCTAGTTCCCGAAAATGACCTGCTGAGAACAGGACTGGAATGGTTTCTCATTTTGCTAGAGAAGACAGAAATCGAGGAAAGAGACCATCTACTATTCTGCTTCTGGAGAGCATGCATTTGTGGAATGATGCAATACATGGCAGTGGTAAAGCATCAGTGTCTGGATCAGTTAGCTTCGCTGTCAGTTATTATCGGCGATCAGTGCTGAGCATCCGACATGGGGTCTGAAGACGCTAGGCAAATCTCCACTCCCTCCGTCCCGCAAACACTGTGGTTGTAGGACTTGATACGGATACCAAGGATAGCTGTAAATTTACGATAGTACCCCTGTAAAGTTCAGTCCCATTCTTGAATGGACTTGGAAGGTTCCCGAGCTCGCTCAACTTCACAAGATTTCCGGCCGCTTCCACCGCAACCTCATCATCCTCGCCCTCGATCCGGTCCCCGAACTCGGCTACGTAGTGGCCCTCTCCAGTCCGCCGCATCCTAGTCCGGCCTCGCGATCGCCACCACACCGCGGCCTTGCGCGCGCCGCCCGCCGCCGAACTCGCCCGTGCCGTGGCCGACGCATCGCAACAGCGCCACGCAGCCCGTCGAGCGCCGACGAGCCCACATGCCGTGTCTGCTCGAGCCACCCGTCGCCGTTCTCCACGCTCGGCATGCTGCCTGCGTCCGTCCATGGCATCCACGCACCTACGCGCTCCCTCCTAGCCGCGCCGAGCCCCATGCGCCGTCGGGCAGGAAGAGGACAGAGCCGTGCGGGTGGGGCGGCTATGGCGGAGGCGGTTAGAGAGATACGGAGTACCATGCAGCCAGGGAGAGAAACGAGTGGACGACAATTTTTATTTTTTTTTATTACGGTGCTGCTGCTAGAAACGAGTGGACGAGAAATTACTTTTTTTAATTATATTGGTCCTGTTCGTTTTGCTAAAAAAACAATCGAAACTCTGTTTCGGTTGATTTGATGCGAGAGAAAAACACTATTTCGACAAAAAAAACTAAAAAAAGAGACAGATTATAAAAGAAACGAACGGAGCCATTTAAGTGCTGCCGCGTTGCCCAACAACGGTCTCTGTGGGAAAATTTTTGAAATCCCCAGCGACGGTCCCTGTGAGACGGAGGGAGTAATGGCTAGTGGCTGGAAACTGAAAAGGAACGTGACACTGAAGATAGATGGTAAGGAGAGGAAGTGGACTTCACTATACCGCCAGAGGGATGGGTAAAACTGAATGTCGATGCACTTTTGGCAAATTGCCCAGCTCGTTTGGACTTGGTTTATAAGTCATGACTGAAAGTATTGTTGATTGGTTTGGTGTGAGAAAAAAATACTGTTCGTTGACACATAAGCCATGGCTTATAAGGAGGTGTTTGGTTCTTTAGTCGCTCCTAAAATTTATATCACATCGAATATTTAGATACTAATAAAGAGCATTAAATATAGATTAATTACAAACCAATTACATAGATGGAGGCTAATTTGCGAGACGATTTTTAAGCCTAATTAAGCTGTCATTAGCACATGTTTACTGTAGCACAACGTTGTCAAATCATAGACTAATTAGGCTTAAAAGATTCGTCTCGTAACTTAGTCGCAAGTTGTGTAATTAATTTCATAATTAGTCTATATTTAATACTTCATGTCTAAATATTCAATATGACAAAAAATTTTAGAAGCACTTGTCGAAACAAACAGAGCCTAAGCCAAATACGACAAGCGGCTGTGCATCGAGTAGTGGTGCTGTCATCAGAGATCACTCTGGGCAAGTGCTGCTGTCAGCATGGAAGGTGAACCAACGTTGCACAACTGCAGAAGATGCTGTAGCATCTAGCATGCTTTAAAGGTATCCAGCATTCCAGCTTGCGGTGGAATGGATCAAGAAACCTGCTATAATTGAGTCTGATTTCAGAAATACTGTAGAAGCTTTGCAGGCATCGATGAAGAACAGATCCCGATACTCAAATACATGTTTGAACAGAAATCTACACCAGCTTACACCAATGCGCAGGTCAACGAAGTTGGAAGGATGGTTGTGGAAGAATGAATGCTTGAGAATAAGAGGAGACCCCTGCAAGGAAAAAGGAACTGTTGAAGAAACAGAATAGCTACAAGCACCGTCTAATAACATCAGCAATATTTGCAAAATATGCCTTCTGAATTGCATCGCATTAAACAGTACATATTGCTTCCCTGAGTGCTGCCTCAAAAATAATATCAACAACTCGAACTGCCACCTGAGTGTGCTCAGGATTCCTGAACTCTTAAGACCTGTGTGCTTGCACTTATATGATTTTTTTAAAAACTCACTTATATGAAATTTCGCTGCAAAAGACAGCTCAACTTTGTCTATGTATGTGTATTGTAATAAGGCTTTCTGACCCTTAACAGGTTACATCCACCAATCACCCATCTGAAATGACAATTCCTGAGACACGTGTAGCTAGCATCAAACTTTATGTAGGCATAGGGAAAACTCAGCACAATCCGAATGGCATATATTTGGTTAGTGAAGTAGTAGGAATTTGCTTAGGGAGGCTGAGAGCGCAGGAGGAATGGAATCCCACTGCTGACCATCGAGGAGATGAGAAGCGTAGGGAAAACTCGGACCACCAAATTATCCGAATGGCATAGATTTGTCTAGTAAAATAATACTACAAGGAATTTGCTTGGGCGGCTGGGAGGGATGGGAATCTCACTGCTGCTGACCAACGAGGCGATGAAATGGGGAGATGAGAGGGCCGGCAACCAACTTTCCGCGGAGACCAGCAGCGAGCGCTCGAGCGGGGCTGCGGTGGCCCACCGCCGCCGCCGCCAGTGCCCCAGCTGCCCAGCAGAGCGCGCTCCGCAGAGAATGCAGCGGTAGTGTGATCCTCCAAAGGGGCGGCGCTTAGGCAGTCGGCGTAGAGGAAGCCAGGGCGCCGGAGTCGGTGCATCGTGGCTTTTCTCCGGTGAGGCTTACGTTGCCGTCTTGCCGAGGCGGCGGTGAGCCGGCGAGAGCTCGTGTCGTGTGACCGCCTGACCGGAGGCACCGAGGGTGAGGTGAGGTAGAGCCCGCGCCCCGTAACGTGGGCTTGTGGGCCCTACCATCGGGCTGGGCCCAGTGTATAAAATAATAAAATATGGGACAGCTCATGGGCTGTCGTCTAGTTTTTTTTTTAACAACTGTAGTCAGTCTAGTTCGAAGTGGCGCGAACGCCTCCCCATCTCGCTTGCCCACGTGGCCTCGCCCGCGTCCCTTGGCGCCATCTCCGTTCCCGCCAGGTCTTCGCGCCATCCCCCGTTCTCGCCAGATCTTCGCGCCATCTCCCACCCGGTAACCCGCCGTATATATCCACCATCCTGATCCGGGTCCCTCAGTCGTTAATCCCCGACCCAAATCACCAGCCACCGAGACGCCGCAACCCTCCCCCTCTCAGGATTGAGATGGACGCCGCCCGGCCGTCCAAGAAGGCCAAGACGACGACGGCCGCGGCGCCGCCGCCGCACAAGCTGAGGGAGTCCGCCTCTCTGGCGGACGAGGTCCGGACGCCGGAGAAGCCCGCGAATAAGCTGGCGCCGGCGCTGGCGATGGCGACGGCCGCCGAGCAGATCCCGACGCCGGAGAAGCCGGAGGAGATGCCGAGGGCGTGCGGCCGCAGCGTGGCGTTCTCTGTCAAGGAGATCCGCCGGGCCGCGCTAGGGCTGCGGCGGCCGGCGGCGCAGGCTGAGGCGGCGGTGGAGGATGAACTCGAGTCCGTCGAGCGGGAGCTCGGCGTTGGCGCCGGGTCTAGCCGGAGCCCCGTCAAGCGCAAGGCGGAGGTCAAGCTGCCGGAGAGGTAAAGATCCCTGTCCCCAATGTGATTTCGGATCTGGTTTACGCTTGGAAATCGAACTGGATGCAAATATCTTGACTGTGGGTTTATGTAATATAGAACCTCTAGCTGTGGGTTTATGTAATAAGTAGAACATAAATAATTCCTAGGCGATTCGTTTCTCTGGTGATGATATATCTTGACTGGTATTGCAGCTACGAGATGCTCTGCGAGTTCTTCAATTGCCTGGAGAGCTCCACCCGGCTGCTCCGTATGAAGGGATCCAAGGCCACATTCCCCAACATCTGTTCTAGCGTTCAGCATTTGACCGAGCGGTATAAATCTTGTTCACAAATAGTCATACAATAACTGCTGTGCTGGATTATTGTATTAATAAGTTACCTAATTTTTTGACTGTCCACAGGAGATTTACCCACAGCCATCTTGCACAGCTCAAGTACATAATGCCGGAGGCAATTGTCATTAATAAGATCCTTTTGCGTGATGACACGACATGCTGCATGTACCCTGATCTTCAGGTGAACCTCCTAGTCAGTGCTGTTGAGAACGTCGTGAAGCAAAAGGGGGAAACAGCGTACTTAGCATTAAGAAGGATCTTTAGGCAGAGGCTTGTGGAATTCTACAGGGAGCACCCTGAGGTAAGGACACCGTTTTATGCTTCACAGTTGGTTACTGTTTCATCAGAAGTTCCAAGCTTGTTCTTCTAATCAGATGAAGATTATAATAATGTTGCTTCTGTTGTTAATTTCAGGGTGATGACATTCCTGAGCATGAGTTGCCACATCCATTTAACCAAACAAGATCGAGCATGCCCCAGGATGAACAAAGGACTGTTCCTGAATCTTCGTCCCCACTCAAGCCATCTGATGTCAATGGACAGCAGACCGTTGTGATGTCACACATGTCACAGTCATTCAAGAGAATGTTTTCACAGAGATCTCCAATTAGCTCTACAACAGCTAGCGCACCCAGTCCACTGGTGAAGGTTGCTTCCACTGTTTCGTCACCACTGAGCAGAAATTCCCTCTTCAGTCGGGGTGTTTCTGGTAGCATGTGTGTTGATGATAAATCAAGTGCTAAAGAAGTCATCTGCAAGTCTGGTGTTTTAGAAAACACCCCTGCAAAATTTGCCTCTACACCAGTGAGGTTAATGGTGCCTACGCCAGACCTTAAGACACCAAAGAGACCGATCTCTGCCACAGGTTATGACACTCCGCCTTTGAAAATGGCAAAGAGATCAGCTCGTGCCAAGTTGTTTACCACTCCAACAAAGGATAGTAGTATGGATGGAGAGAAGCAAAGTGCAAGCATATCTGGTGCTGATGCTGATGATGAGTTACTCAGTTTTCTTCCACAATCCCTCCTTCAATCGGTAAGTCCTTTCCAATACCTGCAATGATTTCTGTTGACTGTTTGCTCTATTATGAACCAAGAATAACATATGTATTGCTTACAGGTGAAAGAGAAGGAAGAGAGGGCTTTGGAAGAGAAGGAAACTGGGTTCGCTGATCAGGTTAAAAGGCAGAAGTTGATTGCTTCCCTGCCAAGCACCTTTGACACCATATTCCTTATCTATCAGTCAAGACAGCGGTCTGTAATGACAAAGCAGGAGCTAATCCACAAGATTATTGCAAGCAGTCCTAAGATAGCAGACAAAAGTATGTGAACTTTTATCTCTCTCTGTGTTTTTCTGTGTTAGACATTTGTTTCCACAATCTTTTGTAACTATTCTGACATTGAATGACTATTTCTGTAGGTGAAGTTGAGGATCATCTTACACTGTTGAAAGAGCTCGTTCCAGATTGGATCTCTGAGAAAACTGCTCGAAGCGGAGATGCCCTGTGCTGGTAAGCATTTTTTTAAGACTCATGTTTGATGTTCAAGTATCAGTACTCTCTTATCCTTAGCTACTCCCTTAGCATTTTAAATATGAAAAGTCTAATTCATTGCACTGTTAATTTTCAGCATTGATGCCACTTTGAGCCAATCAGAAATTCGGCAAAGACTGTATGCTGCTGCTGAGTAGGGAGAATGCTAAAAGGACGAGCACCTGAAAACAGCACGCAAGTTAGGATTCACTCAGCCAAGGGTAGCCCTCGCCTGAGATGTGGTGCATGTGCTTTTCAGTTTCTATTTTTGTGTTGTGATAGAAACCTTAACTAGATGAAATGAATGACATGTATAGTGAAACCATTCTAACAACTGATGCTTCCTCGTTCTTAGTTTGTCTCTTTGTAAATCCCCCTGAAATGCCACTGAAATAAAAAAAAATGTCAAGTCTGCTGATGAGTCCATTTGTGTACTGAAGTGCCGCTGAAATCACAAAAATGTGAAGTCTGCTGACGAGCCCGTTTGTCTACTGAATGACTGGTTCGTCTCTTTGTAAATCCCCTTTTCTGAAGCACCACTGAAATCACAAAAATGTTAGTTTGCTGATGAGTCCACTTGTCTACTGAATGACTGGCTTTCAAACATCTGATGCATTTTCTGAAATCAGTGTTATGCATTTTCTGAAAGCAGTGTTGAAGAGCTCTGTCAAGGACAGCGTAGCGGGAGACTGACGAGGAGTGTTGCATGGTTTGGTTGACGTTCTGGTCCGCTGGCGCCGTGGCAATGAACCGGAGCCTGACAGGATGAGGATGATCCACCGTGCCAGTTGGATCCAAACGTTGTCGAGCAAGTTGGCAAAATGATCCACCGTTTCACTGGCATAGCACAACAAAGGGCCGTCAACACAACACGATGAACCTAGAAAAGCTGAAACAGCTCATAACACAACACAAAGACTAGCTACCAGTTCAGCACAGAAATGGCCTGGCAGAGTAACTCCAACGATACTGACGCTGCACTCCTGATATGAATATTCCTTCTAGTTTGAACACATAACATTGCCACCACACAAACATACATGACTGCCAGCTCTGCTTATCAATCTCATTATAGTAGCGGGGAAGCAGCATGCATCACATACGGCCACAAGCCATAAATAAAATGGTTCTATGCACGACAAATCAGATGGAAACATTGAGGAAAAACGTTCAGCTGAAAACGTCTATTATTTCAGTGTTGCTAAGCTTACATCTTAGAAGTGAATGAAAAACACGGCATAGCCAGATAATAATAATAATAAAGATGAAACATGATGCAAAGCAAGACTTGTCTTGGGGGCATATCTCATCAAGATCATCCTTGCCTTGTGGACAGAGACCCATCACCAACATACTGATAGGCAGAGTCCAGTCTCCAATTCAGGATATATATGAAAAAACCAAAATACAAGCACGCTCTGTGGAAAGCGGATTACATAGCTTCAGAAGGGAAAAAAACATGTTCGACGACCTCTTCTGCCACCTTGTGTCTGCACCACCACAGTCTCGGGCAACAATGGTGTGATCTTCCCATTTCTCATGTTGAAAACACCAGAATCACAGAGAGGATCCACATGAGGTTCTGTCTTGAGATAGTCGGAAATGAAGTAAATGCAGTCCTCCACATGAGGTTCTGCAGCAGGTAAGGACTTGGAGCATCTGCCGACAAAGAGTGCTTGGCCTCCCAATGTATTGACTATCTTCCACTTACGGCAAGAATCTGCAGTCAAGTCTGCCTCAAAGACATCAAACCAAACAGTACGTGCACGCACCAAATGCTCATCTGTTAGGGGGAACAATATTGCAACATCCCTCCTCACATGCAATAGCTTACCATCAGATTCAACCAGATAATTGAAGTTTACATACATGCACCCTCTCGTCGTAGGTTCGGTTACATCACCTTGAAGCCTCAATGGAGTCAACTATACATGTGGTAGACTGATATTTTTGGCATGCCTTTGTGGCCCTCGCCAATCTCCAAGACAAATAGATTTGCATACACATTGAGAGCATACAGCTTTCCATCAAAGAACACAATATCAACGATGCTCTTAATATCTTTGTTGCTGACTGTGTCGGTGGCAATTGGGGGCTGGAAAATAGAAATTGTACCATGAAAAAAGCTGTCCGTGGTAAACGCAGCAAAAAACGAATCTGGTGTCAAGGACACGGACGAGGGCACTGCCAACTTATAGAGAAATGAATTTCTAGAGTAGGCATACCTATACTTCACGGTCCTCATCTCATGACGCCAAATAGTGGTCAGGTCAGGAAGCTGTAACTTAGCCTTGGAGAAAGGGTTCATCAATGAGCACCGACCGTTATTGTGCACGAGGAAGAGCCAGTTGTCCACAGAACCATGGCAAGAAGCACCACTCGGTACAGGCATACGGTGAATTTCACCACTTGGAATGCTGAGGAAGGTCCCATCAAATAAGGCCACCCAGGGGAGCGGCGGGGGCAGGGGCTCAAGTCGAGCATTGCCGCGCCATGTGCGGCAGACTGCTCGTACTCGAACGCGATCAGCAAGGGAGGGGTACCTCTTAAAGACTAGACCCAGAAGCTCCGGCTGAAGGTCTGGCCAAGGCGAAGATCGTGTGCCCATCGTCATGCAAGAAGACTGCACAAATAACAAGAAGTGACCGAGGATTCAGAGTTTTAGCCAAGTTAACAGTAAACAATAAGCATAACCACGAAAACGAGCGTCCTTATTCGAATCATTGTATTGACTCTTTTATAGTATATAGATATAGATAGGCAGCTACAAGTCTGTACTTTGGGACGGGGGTTTCAAAATCTTTGTACATGT
The DNA here is from genome assembly GCA_904845875.1 of Miscanthus lutarioriparius. NCBI lineage: Eukaryota > Viridiplantae > Streptophyta > Magnoliopsida > Poales > Poaceae > Miscanthus > Miscanthus lutarioriparius. The sequence goes on from CAJGYO010000018.1 coordinate 77,969,683, forward strand.
TATCTCTATTTTAATATACTTTAATATACGGGTTATTATAAAAAATAAAGTTAAAGTTCACAGTGAACAACAAACATAACCATTCGTAAACTCCTGGTGACAAGCAGCAGCATAAAGTAACACATGGAATTTGAGAAGGCAACTGCAACCAACCTGAATATATAGAATTATGGTACAAGACTAAATAGAAAAAGGCCTAGTAGTATATAGTTCTTAAAGAAAAATGGACCTAGCAGTATATAGTTCTTACGAATTCTCGTTTTACTTTCCAGAAATGTTGATTATATATACTAACTAGTACCAGAAGGCCAAAAATCCTTCAAGGATTTCTACTTCTTGTACAATTCCATCGAAATTCCTATGTTCCAGAGAGGGATTTAACGAGTAAAGACCTGGCCACCTATCAAGGATAAACTATGGACAATATCAGCAAATAATATCCACCGATTTGAATTCTCATTTTTTTTTAAAAAAAATCCATGTCGAACGAATAGTGTCATCATGCAGATGAGATGGTTTGTAGTTCTATCATCTACTAGGTAGTATGCATGTGCGTTGCTACTGAACAACTAAACTTTTATACTAAAAGCACACGGATCGCATGATAAAATAATAATATTGTGAAATTAAATACCAACATTAAAGTGATATATAATAAAAAGCAAAGTTTTATAAATTAATACAGTCACTAAGAGCGCGGCATCGCAAGCTCACCAACAGATCTACTTTATAGACCTTGCAACGGGAACAAATAATGACATCACATTCGTTGTGACAAGAACAAAATAATGAACGATAATTTTAAATTAATACGTGTGTTGTACAAATCCATGAATCCTCTATTGTCCTTCCTAGCTTCACCTCATTTGTTGTGGCCTTGTGGGTTTCCTCTAGAATACAGTATTCTTAATCCCATATCGCGAGCATTAGGTCTTGCTTTTGTTGCATACATAGATATGAAAAGTTCAACCTTCCAATCTGCCATCGTGCGCCTGCCACGCAAGCCACCGCCAACACCATGGCCGCCACACTGTCCCGATCATGATGGCCCTCCGCTCCCCACAACTGCGGTGGCTCAGGTTGCTTACGTGGAGGCAAAACGTTAACTATCAAAATCAGCATCTAGCTCGTATTACATAAAGATTGGATCATGTCTCTAGAAGAAATACAAAAATCATGAATAAATAAACAGGTGCTAACACCAGGTGCAAAGATTGACTTGGAGATGCAAATAATTGTTTCTGGGTAAGATGCAACCATCTGCAAGGAAAACTTCTAGAAATCAACATATTTCTAAACTTGATTGAAACCAGCAATCATAACTTGCAGAACTCAACAAATAGAATGGAGCTTTAATCTTGCACCATTTTTCCCTACAGGTAGGATTTCTAAATCATACTCAACAACTTTTTAGTCGACCTATAGAAAAGGTTTGGAAAAAATAGTATAATATCAATGCATCTGCTAACTGAAAAGGAGCACCTAGCCACCTGTTGAACAGATAAAAGGAAAAAAACGTAGAATAGAGAAAAAAAAGTGGGAGTTGACCTTGAGAAAGCATTGAACTGTCTAGATAAGTTCAGTGAATCCCCTGCCAACTGGTCACAAGGCAAAGTTCATCTCCAACTAATGTCAATCTTTGCACCTAGTGTTAGCACATGGATCATAAATGAACAAATTCATTTTCTACAAGCTTTGCAAAAAAGGGGAATAAAAAAAAATCCTCTGTTGATGTATCAGAATAGTCCATTACCTCTGTTGATGTAGTCCAGCTCCCTTGTGCTCAATGTGTCGGCCTGCAGCGCGTACACTGTCGCCCTGTGTGGCAGTCTAAGTATGCAGCCATGTCATCGACATGATGATCGCACCAGTTATCTCCAAGATCATCTCATGGAAGTACATCTGACGACACCTACGCACACATTTTTGCAGCATCCTGATTTAGAATTCAGATTACACACACATGGCACCATTAATTGTCATGTGTTCTCCACAAGCTAAACTGCACTTACCTCCCAACATTTGTGGGTGTGCAGCATCTGTAGAGCCATCCCGCAGAGGCTCTTGATGTCCTTTGAGCTGTCCTGAAACCACTGCTTGTTTTGTCGCAAAGTCAACATAATGTTCAGGTATAAAATTCAGATATTTTTTTGTCAAAGTTCAGAGACTGGCCTTGCGTATTCGTCTTGCCTAATGGTTGGCATGGACTGTGTTCATGTCAGCAAAGGGAAGGTTTACTTCAGGCTGCTGTAGAGGAGATCGTCAACAAGTCAGCCAACCTTAACTGAAAAATCCTTATAAAAATATACAGAACAAAGAGTAGCTCAAATGCATGGAAGGAGAGAGAAAATAAAATGAAATCGGGATCAGAAAAGGATGGCTACAATGTCTTGCCAATTCATTGAAAAAAACATTTCTCACTGCCTCCTTGCATATAAGATACGATCACAAACTTTTCATGAGATATGGAAACAAACACAATGGTAAATCTATACTATAAAAGCGCGAAGGAATTAAAAATAAATTCTCACACAAATATGTTCTAACCACCTTGATTCTTGTCCGTTGGATCTACTTTAAACTCAGGTCTAACGCATCTAAATCTCTCAGTCTGGTATGACAAGCGGACCCAGTCGTAAATTCAGTCAGAAACTCTTTACATTGACAACTTTCTGGCTCTTATGGAAACAACACATTTTTTGTGAAGCTATTCTTAATTAATTTGTAAACTCATGGAAGTTTTCTTGTTCAGGGCATTCGGTGGATTTACAATTGATATGGCCAATGTAAGTTGATTCCCCTTCAGTAAACAAACAATGATTTCTCCTATATATGTATGTTACTGTAGTTCAGAACTGAGTGGTACAATGATGTATCTGACTTTGCATTATGTGTAGACTTTCTGAAGACACTGGGTTGGAGAAAGGGATTGAAAAAGTAACCACAACTCTCTGCTCTTAAGTCTTGGGCAAGGTCTAGATCCTATTTTGCTTAACTGGACAGCAAACAAGTTTATGAATAGAGTGGTTTTCTCAGCTCTAGTGTGTTTCCCTGGTTATCTTTCGTGTCCCTGAATATATATTTATTTGAAATTGGACGATTTAACGATTCCTGCGTGCCCAAACTATTTTCTGCTCTTCCTTCTTGAGCAAGGTTTGGACTCTAAAGCCCCTTTTGCTTAACTGGACAGCAAAGACAAGTTTATGAATAGAGTAGTTTTCTCAGCTACATTGTGATTCCCTGATGAGCTTTCGTGTCCCTAAAGTATTTATTTGAAATTGAGATGATGATTTAATGATTCCCACACCCCTGATCTTGGAGAATGACCCGTATGAACTAGAGTGAGATATTATCCTTTTTATATTGCACAATGTTCTTAAAAAACTATCTCTACATGTGCATGTTCTGAAGCCAAAAAAAAGTTGTGAAGCCAACAAGAGCCAAACCTGCCAAGAAGCGGGCACAAGTAGATCAAGCACATAAGCAGAGACAAGAGGTTGAGTTCCTACAAGATCTTAGTGGGCCGCATGATAAGTTTATTGAGAAAGATGATAGAGCCCATGCATGTGGACGGTGGACCCCATCAGAATTGGACCTCGATGGCCTGAGCTCCGACGAGATATATGCACCAAACATAAGAGTGGCAAAAAAATTAGGGACGCGTATAAAGCTGGCAATTATGGCTTGCATTGTTAGCAATTGAACTCTAAAATTTGTCGGGAAAATGCAATGAAATACAGATTTCTTCTATATCCTTTAGCTGATCCCTGACATTTGCTGTATGAAATAGCTGCTAAAAGAGTATAAACACCATGTTCAAAAAGATAGCTTATGAGATCTTATTCATAATATTTGTTCATTCTATTTAGAGACTCTATCTGACCTTATCGAAGTAAAAACTCGACACCCACATTCGATATCCTTTTTCATTTCTAGCAGGGTAAATGATTTTTATCTACAGGTATGTTTTTTATTTACAATATAGCATGACCTAAAAATGTAAGGGTCATTGAAGCTCATACTGGCTTTTTGGAAGCACATGAATAATTGATCCGTTTCGGTTAAGAACTGGAAAACATTTTTGCAATAACTTACTACACCAGTTCAGTTCAATGTTACATGACTATGAATTTATGATTGTTGACCGAGGCTTATGATATTGCTAATGAAGAAGTTTCCTGGTTGATAGGAACAACTTCCATTACACATTTAGATATGAGTTTGTTGTGCCATAGACACGTGCGTACCGCACGTACATGACCACTATTTCATAAACAAATTATTATTTTAATGTCAAGCAGAAAATGACATGCCTTTTGGCCTTAGCATCGTGGAAACATGAACATGTTACTTGTTCTAGGAGGGAAACTGAATGAACCTTGGGTACGTCTGAGTTACAACTGCAGGTGCCCCTTGCCCAGCTGTGCTACATCCTTATATTATTGATCTTCATGCCATTTCCTGCTTCACTAATTTGATCAGTACCTGCAAAGCCATGACAAATCACCGAATAGCAAATAGTTAATCTCAGAGCAAAGCCAGAGAATTGACAGTGCAAACCTGAATGTAAAATTGGAGCACGACATCATATCCAACTAAAATTTGGGGACCTTTTCCTGTAAGCAGGGCACATAACAACAGCATCCCCAAAGCCAAGCATCTGCATAATGCACCCCTTTGTGGATTCAAGGAAGCAGACCTCCCTAAGTTCATCGGACTGGGTGAGCACCTGACCATATAAAATAATTCTCTTTCACAACGGAAAAAGAAGAAGTGATATTAGTTGTTTTGAAGGAAAGTCACAACTAATAGCCAGTGTCCTGTGTCCATGTATATAGTATTACTTAACCAAAGCAAATCAGATTATCACAAACACTCGGATAATAGAAAGGCAATTCCTATTCTGTCCATGCGTGGGAAGAGCATTACTTCCTCAAATCAGATGAGATACAGGAAGGCTAGGAACTCACCAAGTGGCTTGATAGGATGACCTTGGCGCCCTTGCTGATGAGGTGCTGGGTGGTGCAGGAGGCACAAAAATACAGCTCCAATGTGCTCCCGAATCCAGGTCCATCCACACGTGGCTCCTGCAATTGCATCGAAGCAACACATCATTTCGCTATCCAGATGGAGACCGGGTGGCGATTCGAATACCAACCACCTAGGGTTCATTGTCTATCTGTATGATTGCCAGGGTGAAGCAGGTTGGTAGGGCCGCAGACATCGACGAGGTCGAGCTTGGCAGGGCAGAGCGATGGGGGGTGCCGGGGGCCGGGGTGACGAACGATGGGGCCGTGTGGGACTGCGGCACGACCAGATCCCATCGCGGCGGCGGCGGTGGCGTAGAGCCAGGTAGGGGCGTGACGTCAGGGGACGGGGTGCGTAGACTGGGCACACTTGTGCGAGGGGCGCTTGCAGATTGCATACACTGGAGGCGGAGGCGGAGCGGGAGCGAGCGGGGTGAAGGGAGACTCTGCAGACTTGCTCCCTCCTCCCTGGTTCTCACCTGTCCTCGTCGCCATGGCCGTCGATGTGGGACGGGATAGGATCAAGGGCCGGTGTCGACGGGAAGGGGCTGGGACGCCGGGGAGGCGGCGAATGGGTGGGGGCGGCGTATTGAGACCGAGTCGAGAGGAGCCGAGGAGGATGGAGGGCCAGCAGTGGGGCCACCTACCGGGTGGAGCATGGGGTCGCAGGGGGAAGCGATGGAAGCTGGCGTACACAGGATCGCACGGGCAGAACGACAGGACGAAGTTGGATTGTCGCACCAAAAAATGTCAATGCTTTGTTTTTTTGGGCTTTTTGGATTCCTGCCATCGCAATTTTCCAAGGTTTGAAGATTGCCATTACAATTCGTCTTATTGGAAGATTGCCATTACAATTCTCGATACCCCTGTTCGTTGCCCTCATCTACGTATCCGATCAGCTAGGGCCCATTGTCAGGCCGTCGGATTCCTCCCTAAGTCTTTGAAGCCGCAGTGGCTCCTCTTCGTTACCCCCCGGTCATCTCCATTCCCCTTGAGCTTTCTTCTCCATCTCCGTCCCCCTCCTCAGGAACCCTAACCCTAGAAACCAGCCACCGCGAGCCTCTCTTCCACCCACCGAGTCAACGTCCGAACCCTAACTCGGCGGCCCACGATGATGTTGGAGGCACCGTGATGGCGGGAAGCGCAGAGCTCACGCGCCTCCGGCGCGCATCCACCGCTGCGCGACGATGGAGGAACGCGTAGCAGTACCCAATCTTCGCCTTTCTTCTCCGCTTGCTCATCAAAGTTGGCGATTAGGCGTTTAATTTCCTTGTATTGTTGATGAACTGTGCATGTATACACTTCGACTGGGGATGGATTTATTGCTTGTTAGGGATGGGATGTTTGCGCTAGAGGTCAAAGTTGAAGCTTTTGCTTCAAAAGACTTGAGTGGTAGGAAATCATACACAAAAGGTCGAGTGTTTAAGTTGGATGTGGAGTATGGGTCACTGACACTAGACTTCTTTGTTGAAACATCTCGGCAACCGAATTGAATCACGCAATAACCGACGCCTACTCTGTTTGGTTCTTTGACAAAAGATTGAATGAGGATGCCAGACTAGTTGATGAGATACAGATGGTTGATTTGTTTGAAATGCATAAGGAGGAGATGACTTGCCAGGTTGTAGTAGGTGTATTTGATAGTTCAATCTGTGTGGAGCATGAGTTTGATGCACTGGAGCCTCTCTGTATGGTTCCTCCTGATGATGTCGCAGAATTAGGCACTCATGATGTTAACCTTCTTACACAACATACTAGTGGTGGTACTGAGCCAACAAATGAGCCGCATGCTGCTCCTAAGAATCCAAAGGCAGCTTCTGAGTTAGAACCAGATAGAGAACCAGATATTTTTGATAACGAAGAAGAATATGTGGGAATTGATGATGAGGCCATGTATGATGAAGAACCTACACACCAAACTGAGTTTCCACAGCCACATGTTGATCCATCGTTTGACAATGCTAACACTAATGCTATTGCTGATCCATCATTTGACTTTGTAAATGTTGAGGCAGAGGTGGATGATGCTGATCCTCTAGAGATCAATGTCTTGCATGACCCTAAGAACCCAAAGATTGTGAAGGGAGCGTTGTTTCCTGATATCATTTCATTCAAGAAAGCAATTCGGCATTATGCTGTGAAGACTGGGTTTGAGTTTGCTGCTGCTGGTTACAAATCTGACAAGTCAAGGTTCATAGCTAAGTGTGTTGCTGAGAGGTGCCCTTGGCGTATACATGCTTCCACCATTTTTGATAAGAAAACTGTACAGGTACATTTGTTTTCAGATTTGTGATGTATCATTCTCTCTGTTACCATTTCTTTGGATATTTTATTTAGTTAATTAATTTTTTATTCCTGTGTTATGCAGATCAAAGTGTTGCTGCGCAGACCACGAGTGTGCTACCACCAAGCTAACAATGAGGAAGGATGGCTAGTCGTATCGGTGGTGTGCGAGATAGGCTTGGAGATTGGATTAAGAAAAACCCAACAAAGAGAGCAAAGGATGCAAAGGACAAATTGGAAGGTGACTATGGAATTAAGTCAAGTACTCAAAAGCTTGGTCCGGTTTGAAGGTTGCCTTGGATCAAATACATGGTAAGTATGAGGAAAGCTTTCACCTTCTTTTCAACTGGGTTTTTGACTAGAAATAAGTTCACACGGAAGTAGAGTAGAGATAGAGTTAGAGAAGGTTGGTAAAAAGAATAGGTTCAAGAGGATTTTGTTGCTTTGAAGCCTTGCATTGATGGATTCCTAGCAGGTTGTAGACCCTTTGTAGGAGTAGATGCTTCTTTTCTGAATGGAAAGTATCTTTGGATGAGCTTGGCTTCTCGCAGCAGTGTGTAGATGGGCACAACTAGTTATATCATATTGCATTTGGTGTGTTTCACTCAGAGACTGAGGACAACTGGAAGTGGTTCCTAGAGAATTTGCACAGTGCCATAGGAGACCCTCCAGGACTTGTGTTATGTTCAGATGCTTGTAAAGGATTAGAGAAAGCTGTGGGGGCTGTTTTCCCACAAGCTGAAAACAGGGAGTGTACTAGGCACATGTACAACAACTTCATGAAACACTACTCAGGGGATGTTTTCACTGACCACCTGTACCCTGCTGCAAGGAGCTACACAGAAGGCATGTTCAAGTGGCATATGAAGAAAATCTTTCAGTTTGCTCCAGCTGCAATTGACTACCTTCAAGAGTATCATCCTAGGATATGGTATAGAAGTGGCTTCTCTGAGGATAGTAAATGTGATTATTTAACTAATAATGTCTCTGAGTCCTTCAATGCTCAGATCAAGGACTTAAAAGGACTTCATCTCCATGAGTTAGTTGACATGATAAGAGAGTTGATAATGGAGAAAAGGTACATAAGAAAGAAGATTGCACAGAAATGGGCAGAAGGAATCCTACCTGGAGTCATGAAGGACTTGAACCTTATAAGTAAGAACCTCAAAGTTGTGAAGGTTAAAGTTAGTGATGATGACTTTGCAGAGGTGACACTGTTGGATGACTGGAACAACCAGAGAAGGCACACAGTAGATCTTAAAAATAACAAGTGTTCATGCAGGGAATGGCAGGTAACTGGCAAGCCATGCAAGCATGCCTTGGCATGGATACTATCCAACAGAGGTATGCGCATAGATGATTTTGTGCATGAATATTACTCTGTTGCTAGGTTCAAAGCTACCTATGAGGATAGAGTTGAACCAATGCCAGACAGATCGCAGTGGCCAGAAATTGATCTTGGGTTCAAGGTTCACCCACCTCTGCTGGGAAGAGCAGCAGGTAGGCCTAAGGTTCAAAGACAAAGAGGGTGCCTAGAAAAAAATCCAGACAAAAAGAAAGTGAGATGCAGCAGATGTGGAGGTTTTGGACACTTCGCCAAGACCTGCAAACTTGAAATGGTTGGAGAGGATGGCGAAACTGCTACAACAAAGAAAAAAGTTAGCTTTACCTTGAATTTTAGTTCAATTATCTAGTGCTGTTAATTATTTGAGGCTGTTAATTATCTAGGACTGTTAATTGTTTATGCCTGTTAATTAGTGGATAAAACATGTACAGGAAGAGGACAGATTGCACCCTTGAAAAAGAAGCTGGACCATCAAATGGGAAGAAAAAGAAGGCAACAAAGAAGAAGAAAACTCCTACGAAGAAAAAAACTCCCTTGAAGAAGAAGCAGAAGAGAGATGTTGCTGCTCCTCCACCAAAGGTCGTCAGAAGCCTGAAGGACTTAATCTGTGATGGTGGACAGTGACCCTCTTGGTTGTGATGATGGACAATGACCCTTTTGGTGAATGTGAAACCTTTTGTGAACTTGTTTTGGTTATGTAATGGCTCGTGAATTTGTAGATGGTCATGAATCGTGAACTGCCGCCTACAATGGCTCGTGACATGTGCAATTTGATGTCTTGTGAATCGTGAACTGGTGCCTATGAATGGTCTCAGGTTGCTTGTAAACTTGAGCAAACTATTTGCTGAATTTCTTAATGCTTGTAAACTTGAACAAGCTTCAATGCTCTTGTGAGGAATGCTATTGTCGGTTTGAAGTAGAATCATGGTAATGTCAAGATGTGCCATTTCAGTTTGTAATATTTCAGTTTCCTTTGAATAATGCTACATCAATCTGAATTTTTCTCGCCTTGATCATGATATGACAACATACATGAGGTATGACCAACAAATAATTTTTGAAACTAAATTTCATTGACATATAGCAGCAAACATACATACATTCCAGTTCATCCTCTTGGAATTGTCATACAACATGAGAGACTAACAAAATAATTCTTAATTAACTAGGTCCATATTTTGCTCATAAGACATCCTAAAGCTACACCTACACACAAAGTCTTTGCTATCACAACATAATCCATTTTCACCCTCTCACTTGGATCTTGGATCACCCACATCACTCACTGCAGACATCAATTTTCTCGCCTCAATGCATCCACCTCTCGCTTCATGTCTAGAATGTGGTCAATGTAACCACCAACATGGTGCCCAGGACTATGAGGAATCGCCTTCTTCCACTTTGAGTTGGGAGTTGCACTTTGTTGCGTAAGAATGCAACATATTGGTCCTCGGACATGATGATGCCACATGTTGTTGGGTCGTCCCCGCATCCAACGAAACCCTAGCCGCATGAACACCAACCAAGAACTCCAAATCGAACACAAATTCGGCGAAATTGACTTACTTTGATGTTGTTAGGGCACTTCACGAAGCTTTGGCCATAAGTATCCTTCTTCTTGCTTATGATCCGTATGAGCCGGGGCGAAGCGATGGGGGGCAATCCACGGCCTTGAACAGCGGCAGCTCTGCTGACAGTGGAGGCGATCATTGGCGGCGGCTATAATGGGTGCCACTCATCCTCAACAATGTGGCAAGCGTCAAAGCCAGGTGACCGTCGGCGGCGGTGCGGTGCGTGGTAGCGGCGCAGCAGACGAGACGACGGCAATGGCGCAATGGCGTCTTGGCGAGAGAAGAAGAAAGGAGATGAACGGGGCTTCGCCTTTATCCACGAAGCCAGGGGCAATATAATCATATACGCAAATACGTAGCCTGCATGTGGGGTCATGTACAAGGAAGATGTAGATGAGGGCAACGAACAGGGGTATCGAGAATTGTAATGGTAATCTTCCAATAAGACGAATTGTAATGGCAATTTTCAAACATTGAAAAATTGCGATGGCAGAAATCCAAAAAACCCTTGTTTTTTTTAGTTGCAGGAGGTAGGAGATGTCGGCGTACCAAATTAATCAGGCCACCTCAAAAGGGGATGAATATCAGGGGATAGGGGCGGGAGACTTACTGGAACCAATGGCGGCCGGTCACAGAGAAGCGAGGAGGCAGGGAACCGACTCGCGCATACTTGCTGCGACCTTGCCTTGCTTGACTGCACAACCGCCGAGAGGGCTTCTTCAAAGGAGGTACGGCGCAGGTAGACGGGGGTCGTCTTTGGAGGTAGAGACGGGTGGCGGATCGGAGATTCGGATGGCTTTTCCGGTTTCCCCGGCGAGGTTTACATCGCCGGACTCGCCGAGGGAGAGCATGCGCAGCCGGCAAGCGACGGCGAGGGCTTTCAAATCGTCGGTGGCCCGGTGGGAGACAGAGGGGAGTGAAGGGAAACGTTGGGCTGGGCCGTTAAAATTTGAAAGGCTACGGCAGAGTTCATCAGAACGATTGGCCCATGATTCTTCAGTTGGCGTTTCACTTGTAGCATCTGAAATCCACCCAGTTTCCATCTCAAAAGAAATATGCAAAAATTCCACAGGAAATTCGAGATAAAATTAGTGTGTGATGCTGTAGCTACAACAAATGAGACCAAATTTAACAAATGACATGAAAGACTGTTTTCCAAAAGAATAAGGAGCAAATAATTTGTGAGAATGCAATCTATCGTCGGAAAGCAAGGGCAAGTACCAGATGGCTACTGCTATTTCATTTACCAGTCGTACCGTTTCATCAGGAAAACAAAGGTATCCTTGCTTAAAATAAACAGAGGTATCCAGGCTACGGGATACTACGTTGGTCGTGAACGGTGAACCCGAACTAGGGCCTTGCAAACCCAAACATAAGGTTATATATACTATTTACTGATGCCTTCTCTGTGAAACGAAATGCTCCTTGTTGCTACAGCATATTATCGGCATATAGTCGTCAGCCATACGTCTTGATGCAGGACGCTAGAAAATTCTGTCATTCCTTTCTTTCCAGATAATCCACGAGACCAAAAAAATCCCATGCTTGATGCTGCAGCTGCTCAAGCAGCTGCTTAGAATAGAACAGAGTGAATTTAGCAAACGACAGCAAACTAGCAAGGCCTACACAAAAATACCGAGCATGAATTCTTCATAACCGTATAGGAAAGTAGAAAAATATTCTAATCAGCTATACGTGGTTAGTGGTCCAGGGAAGCAAACATTACCATTCCTCAGTTGAGATATTGATTTCAGAAGGAAATATATGTATTCGATTGATGATGGAACAGTAATCTGATTCATTTGTAAAATTTGGAGCAGGATACAGAACAGGACATCACATTGTCACCACAAATTACGCAGGTCATGAACCAAAACAAGTTGCTTCTAAAAACAAATCCACCCAGACATCCAGGTGAAACATACTCCTTTATACAGCATGGGCATAAATAAACATCAATGAAACAACTTTGCACAAACGCATGTCTAGATTAAAATATAGCGTATGCAGATAATACTTGAGTCTTGGAGAGTAGATATAAAAATACATAGTCCTAAATACGGTACGAAAATCTCTTAAGGCACCGATAACAAAACCACAGGGATTACATGAGAGTACATACTACATAATCCCAAGGCACTAAGCAAGATAGGCTGAGTCCATCACACAGCATCAGCAGGGAAATACCATGTCAGACTCCACTGGCCACGCAGATGACGAGGAACTGTTGCAGTCTGTGACAACAAAGGTATAATCATCCCATTTGCAATGTTGTACACACCAGAGTCTCCAAGAGGATCTTCAGGGTGATCTGGCCAAAGATAGTCAGACATGAAATAGTATATGCAATCCTCTTGAATTCCATTGCCTTCTCCAGCAGGGAAAGACTTGGAGCAACGCCTACCAACAAAGAGTGCTTGGCCACCCAAATTTTTGACACGTCTCCATTGGTTGGGGTTGGTGCTCAAATCTGCCACAAAGATCTCAAATGAAGTAGTGCGAACATGCTCAAAGTAATTTCTGGCTGCTAAAAGCCTCCGGGGAATCTCAAGCCATCGTATCACCATCAACAGTCTACCACAACATTCAACTAGATATTTGGTGACCATACGTTCCTTCTCTGACAGGGGCTTGGGCAGGTCAGGTATGTTATCCATGGAGTTAATTACATTTTCTATGGATGAAATCTTTGGCTTACTACCAAGGCCATAACTAATCACAAAGCTTATGAGATTTTGACCAAAATCAAGACCATAAAACTTCCCATCAAAAAATGTAACATCAATGAGCCGCTGAAATCGATCTAGGAAGTTTCCTCTGGAGAAGTCAAAGGCAATTGGTGGTTGGCAAACACCAATTGTAGTGTAACCATCATTCAGGAACAGCACAGCTACAGGGGAATCTGGTGATGAGTCCAGGGTGAGGAAACAACAAGCTTATACCAACATGGATTGCGTGTGGAGTATTTATTAAATAGCTCCATGCCCATGGCCTTAGGAAGATCCACCGTGGCCTTGGAAAAAGGGTTCACCAGTGAGCATCCACCATCACTTCTCACAAGGAACAACCAGTTGTTAATGAAACCATAGCAGCAACCATCATATTGTTCAGGCATTCGGATAATTTCACCACCTGGGATACTCAGGAAGCTGCCATAAAAAAGGATGAGACACGGGTTCAGAGGGGGTAGTGCTTGCAGGCGAGCTTGGAGTGCCATGGCCGGCAGACTGCTCTCAGTCGAACACTGTCAGCCAGGATGGGCAGCCGCTTGAGGACAAGTCCAAGGAGTTCTGGCTGCAGGTCTGGCCACGATGAAGATTGTGTGGTCTTCATCACAAGAGATCCCAAGCCTAGAAAGAAATGAAACAAGGTTCAGGGTTCACAACGTAAACAGAAAATTTAATCATGTGCACTGGCATGTGCAGTGATATTAAGTGTAGGTCACAATTCAAGCAAACAACTACCGCTGAACTTATTCCTGCATTAAGACATAAGGGTGTTTGCCTTGATGGATGAACTCACCCTAGATGGAATGGTCCATCATAGTTCATACCATGAATTCAGTGGGATGGAACATTCCCTCATTCTTATATAATCATGTGCCTGTGAGGAATGAGGTGACGATGGATCAACCCGTTCCATACCTCAAACGAAACATGGGTGCAATGAGAAGGTGATGGATCACCTCATTCCTCTAGCCAAACAGCCAATCAAACACCCTAAAAAGAAAAGAAGACTCCCTCATCCGGCAGACTGCCCTCTTTGTGTCAAGGAGGAAGAATCAATTTAGCGCCTGTTGATCTCCTGTGATTGCTTGACAGGTTTGGTTGATAATTTTCCAGTGGTTGGGCCTCATTGCCATCACACCCCCAACCTTGCTGGTGGTACAGGGCAGTTAACAAGGTATCTACGGAGGTCAGGAAAGGGCTTAATTCACTCAATACTCTTGTGGCTTTAGAAATTTAGAAGCATCACATCAACTGTGTCTTTATTTATGCAAATCCAAGTATCTCAGTGGTGCGGCAAACAGTCACAAATGAGTGCATTCTTTGGTGCATTGTTGGAGCAAAAGGACTGCATGAGTTACTTACCAGGCACCCCATTAGGCTAGTGGTCTTGGTTTATGGTTGTTTGGTTGCACGCTATGGCAGGCTTGCTGCTGGTGCTATCCTTGTAATAGTTTTTTTTTGGGTGTGTGATAGTCTTTTTTAGGGTGTGTGATAGTTTTTTTCAGGGTGTGTATTGCGACCGTGCATCTTGGGTCGGTTTGTGTCTTTCGGGGGTTTCTCTAACAACCTCCTCCCATTCCCTCCCCCTGGTATTGGCTTATTTCTTAATGAAATGATACACAATATTTTGCGTGTTTGAGAAAAAAAGATAATGCGATATGGACTGAGCATATCTCGATCGGTGGGATATGTGGGTGGACACTCCGCTTCGCCTAGGCTCAATGCCTCTTTAGCTGAGAATTGGTGCATTCTGTTTCTTTCTTCTTTTGATAAAAGGATACCTAGTTCATCTTGGGCACTCTCATTTATTAACAGAACACATGATTTTTTTTTCTACAAAAACAATGAGCCAGACTAAAGTATGACATATTGCTAAGGAATTGCCTGAATTGACTGAATCCTTCAAAATCTCTATGCTTCAGAGTGGGGAAAGCAAACTGAAGTAATGAACTCATGTTATGTAATTGCAGTTGCAGTACAATATTCAGAAACTATATCGACCTATGAGATATTATATCCTAAAAAAATGACGAAGTTGCAGTTCTAATGAAGCAAAAACCCACACCAAGCTACTGTAGTTAAATTAGTCGGAAAAGGGGACAGGGACCAGGGAGACATATACCGAATCTAATGGCACTCGACAATCTAGAAGTGAGGCAATAGGAAGGAAAGAAGGAAGGGGACGGACTGCTACCAGGGACTACCAACAGCCGCTCGTGCCCTGCTGCGGCGAGATGCGCTGGCGCTTGCGCGAACAGGACGCGACCGGGGTGCGAATGCTGCAGCAACCGGCGTGATTCGCCGATGAGGCAGCGCACAGGTAGAATAGCTGTGGACAGCAGAGGAGGGTCGGAGGGCCGATCTTCTGCAGCTAGGCTTACATCGCCGAGGACAAACAGCGGGTGGCGAGGGTTTGTCGGATCGGCGGTGGAGAGAAGCAGCCGACAAAAATGAGGAAGGGGAGACAGGAGAGGATGATTCCGCTCTTGGGCCTTCGTGTCGGGCCGAGAAGCTCCGTTTCAGTCTCTTTTTCTATTTTTTTCCTTTTTTTTTTGCAAATCCTGCAGTACTAATTTACTGTATGAAATCTGCAGGGATTCAACCAAAATCAGACAGAAAGCTCATGTTTGGTTCAGTACCGCACAATACTATCTTTGACGAATTAAACAACAGGTGCACTGGAACTTCGCCAAAAAAAGAAAAAAAGAAAAAAATGGTCCACACAACATAAAAGCAAAACAAATTTGACAGAGAACCCATATATTCGCTCTGAAGCTGCATAGGACGATCCAACAAATTTGACGACCTAAAACTGCAGCTCCAGGGAGGGACCAAAAACCTAATAGAGTCCTCAAAATCATGAGATCAGTAGCAAAACAAATACCAGCCAGCTATGACTCAGGCGACACCAAACACTCAGGCTCATCAGTTTTGCCGCTGGCGCCAATTTCAGCAATGGCAACAATTTGTTGAGTCTCATCTTATTAAAATGGGCCAGAAATCTCAGAGCATATGAAAGAACAGCAGAAGCTCAGGCAGCTCAGGTACCAAAATTCAAACTAAAAAAACGAATACTAGCACTAAACATAGCTTATGCACATAATACATGAGTCCTGAAGAATAGATAATAGTTAGTACAATGGTTCAACAACAAATCACTAATGTTCTAACTAGACATCAGATAATATTTCAGAGTACATAATACATAGTGTTACATAATCCCAACACACTAACAAAGCTAAGACGGTTTGATTATATAGGATCAGCAGGAAATATCCATGTTGGACGCCACTGGCCACCATTATAATGCAGCACTGGTGCGTTCTCTGACAACAACGGAGTGATCATCCCATTTCTCATGTTGTACACGTCAGAGTCACAAAGAGGATCTCCAGCGTAATCTGGCCAAGGATAGTCACACATGAAATATATGCAATCCTCTTGAATACCATCGTACTCTTCAACAGAAAAAGACTTAGAGAAATGCCGGCCAACGAAAAGCGCTTGGCCACCCAACTTATTGACCCGTCTCCATTGACCAGGATTGGTGCTCAAATCTGCCTCAAAGACAGCAAATCCAACAGTGCGATGATGTTCGAAGAAAAGACTTCTAGGCCTTGTTTAGATACCCTCAAAATTCCAAGTTTTTTCACTCTCTCTCCATCACATCAATTTTTAGCCGTTTGTATGCAGCATTAAATATAGGTAAAAAAAATAACTAATTGCACAGTTTAGTTGGAAATCACGAGATGAATCTTTTGAGCTTAGTTGGTCCACGATTGGACAATATTTATCAAATAAGACGAAAATGCTACTATTCATCAGGGTGAAATTTTTTGCAATCTAAACATGGCCCTAGAAGGGGGACAATCATTGTGAATAAATCGAATAACCCTCAACAGCCTATCACAACATTCAACCACATATTCGCTTATCATATACACCTTTTCTCTGGATAAGGAGTGGGCCAAGTCCCGTAAATAAGCATCCATTGAGTTGATTATGCATTCAGTGGATGAGATCTTCGGCTTATTGCCAAGGTCATAACCAATCTCAAACATAAGAAGCTTGTCACAAAAAGCAATTCCATACAGCTTCCCATTGAAGAAAATAACATCATGCAGGTACCTGCACGGTTCCATGCTCCCGCCTCTGGACATGTCCGTAGCAACTGGTGGCTGGCAAATACAAACTCTACTGCCATTACCATCGCCCAAGATCAGCACGGCAACAAGGGATTCTGGTGAGGTGTCCAGGGGTGAGGGAACCACGACCTTATAAAACAGAGGATTACGTCGGGGGTCCTGATTGAACCAGTCTTCACGCCAAACAGTGGCTAGCTTAGGAAGGTCCAGTGTTGCTTTTGAGAAAGGATTCATCAATGAGCACCCTCCATATCTTTGCATTAGGAAGAGCCAGTTGTCAATGGAACCATTGCAGCGTGCATCATCTGGTACAGCCATTCAGATGATCTCACCATCTGGGATGCTCAGAAAGGTCCCATCAGGGAGGGTTAGCCACGGGAGTGGAGGGGGCAGGGACTGCAGTCGGGCATTGGTGCGCCACGGGTGACAGACTGCTCTCACTCAAACACGATCAGCTAGGGAGGGGAGGCGCCTAAGGACAAGGCCCAGGAGCTCTGGAGGGAGGTCTGGCCAAGATAAAGACTCTGCAGCTGCCATCATCAAGTTCTGAAGCAAATTCATAGGGTTCAGAGTTTAACATAGCAAATGGTTGCAAGCAACACTAAATAATTTAGCAGTACAATCAAAATATGAAGATGACCAGCAAACCATTAGACCAGAACAAAGTCCATTTGCTCTACACAGTGCTACTTATGCTTGATCATTGCAGTCTCTAATGGGAGCACCAGCAGTCCAGTTGTCAAGAAACAACCATATCCATTTGTTTGGTAGCAAATAAGGTACTGCAACTCTACTTAGGCTTGTTTAGAACTCATGGTGCCAAGCTAAACTGCTAAAGTAGAACCCACGATCTTCTCCTCCAACGACAACCAGAATCAACTAGAAGCAGGAGTACAACGAATTGCGAGGAAAATACAATCACATTTGCAACGACCTAATGTTCTCGCAATAACAATGTTGCCAGGTATTCCACTTTTAGATGCAAAAGCCAGATGGCATTTTGTATTTTTATAGCAGGGGCATACCCTCAAGATACGAGAGCATCTGTAAAAACAATTGAGAAGTCAAATATATTACTATTCAGGACAAGTCGTGCAATTTCAAGACAATGATTCAGAAACTATGGGTGTACACTAGATCTCAGTACACAGTACTGGTACTCAACATTGAAAATATTTCTGCATTATTTCCTTAGATATCCTCTATTACCAAGTTTAGATAGAACAATTGAAAACCTAGTGTTGGCCCAAAAGGTAGATCCGCCGACCGCCGCTGATTCCGGCCCTAAACATGAGAGTACAGAGAAAGGAGCAATGAGGCCTTTCCACTTACTCGAGGTGGACAAATGGGCGGTCGGAGAGCGGAGGTGGTGGAGCCGACTCCGACGCCGGCTGTCGCAGCGGAGGACTGCGGTCTGGAGTTCTCCGAGGCTGGGATGGAGGAGGCAGCTACCGATCCGCCGTTGGAACAGCCTGAGATGGTTGAGGGATGGTGATGGGGTGCTGGAGAGTGGAGATACGGTGGCCAGTGGCCAGAAATTGGGGTGGAGGCGGTCGATCTAGGGGCAGCCGGAGGAGGGAGTTCGAGACGAGCGTTGGGGGAGAAGCAAGGTGCGGTAGTGGACTGCACTGGGGAGGACCGAGGACGGGAGACAAATCCAGAACTGAAAGAGGCTTGTCGTGGACCGTGGTCAAAAAGAGTCAAAGCGTATTAGTTATTAGGTTTAAGTAAATGTCTAAACAAATATCAATCTCGAACTAATATTTTTCTCTGTTTCAAATTTTAATTTTTCAGCTATATACTTAGAAAATTTAAAATAACCTATAATTTAAAATAGAAGGAGTATTATAAATGGTCGTCCCCTCACTCCTACTTCCTATTCTTCTAGTTTGCAGTTGTTAAACATGTGCGCCGTTAGTTAACACGTAAAACTTTCAACTTTTTTAATATAAAAAAGTAGATAACCTCGTACAGGATTAATCATGGCCTTAGAATTTAATTACACTAAGGTTGGACTAAGTCCAATTAAATCCAACAATATATACGTCGTGTTGCAGCATGCGAGCGTGCGTATCATCTATATACCGAATAGTAAATACTATTAGATGGATAATGAAATAAGGACGACGCTAACGTGCGACCCGTCCTCTTTTGTTTCTTGTTGAGTCTGTCATGGTTCCCCTCTCTTTCCTTGTTTTTTTGTGCATGTTCCTCCGTGTGCATGGTTTTGTTTTGTTTTACTTTGCTTTTTGACTGTATAAAAAATTTATATCTATACCTAATATTAAGAGTCATAATTTATAATTTTTTTTGTCCAGCCCCTCCCTAAATTACCTAGATAGTGGAAAGTTTTTTCACCTCACTTTTTTACTTTCCAAGACTACACTTGCATCCTCCGTGTCTGGTATGTGGCGTGAAACAGCTCAGTCTAACGATTGTCAACACGGAGTCTAATTCCAAGATGTATTGGGTCACGCCCCTCAGTATCTCATATGTGACCTAAACTCATAACATGTGCTTATATGAGTTAGAACTTCTCGCGTCTAGATGATACATAGTCCGATTCCCTGTTGCAACGTAGGAGCACATTTGCTAGTATGGTATAATTGACAAAAGATCATATCAAGGGAACTAGCTTTCTTGGTTATTAAGTTTTCTTCATGTGTAATGGACTTGGACTCTCCTTGGCCAATCAGATTCTTGAAGATAACTTTCCTTCAGGGCTTACTAATTCTAATTGGTATATAGGGCTGATTGGTCCAATAGATCTAGAGTTAGTTCCCTACCAAAAAAGTAGGGTAGTTTCCTAGCCTATAAATATGCAACTTAGGATTCTATGATGCCCTCCCTCACAAGTACAAGATTATTTGCAAGTGCTAGGGTTTAGTTTTGTCATCATCATCATCAAGGTGATCAAGTGCAAAAATCATTGGCATTGAAGGAGTGATAATATCAAGAACCCTTGAAAAGCATTGGGTTGTTTGATCTGGATCTATATCAAAAGTGAGACCTGCAGTTGGAGAGCAACCAAAAAAAGATCTGAGCAGACAAAGGATCACTGAAAGTTTTGGAGCTTTTCTTTTATCTGATATCTAATCTATATCAAACTGCAATTAGGAGGCAACTAGGCAAAAGATCAAGATTTAACTGCATTCCACAGGTAAAGTTTTTCAAAAATACTATACAACACGCGTGTGTTTTAGCATAAAAAAACACATGAATTTTTTCTCTCTCCCTCACTCTCTCTTTTCAACTGTGGGCAGCTTTCGTACGTACACCACAGGGCTAGCCAGCAGCCGGCATGGTGGCGGCGGCTTCTAGATCTCACTAGCATCTCAGAATGGACCGTCTCACTAACATTTGTTGTTCTCTGGTCAGCGATGGCGTAATTTGGTGTACGTACGAAAGCTGTTTGGGTGAGACCCGGACGTGATTTGTCTTCTCGTCTTGCATAGAAAAAAATTATTTCTCGTGATATGTGGATCTGTAATCTTGTGATTTATGATTATCTGAAGGTAGAAGAAGGCTGAAGGTAGAAGAAGGATTGGATATTGTTGGATCTTAATTCTATGGTGTAAAAAATTTATGTGTTAATCTACATAAAACACATGGTCGTTGGATATACAAACTCAAAGTTTTTTTTGTGTGTTTATAGTTCTGGTTGTGTTCCTTTTTTAGATTGGCTTCTGTGTCTTCCATCATGTACTTAATTGCTTAGGACCTTTCCAATTCTCTAGGTATCTTTAGATAGATCTCTTAATTATACCGTTGCGATTCTCTAGGCATCTTTAGATTAGATCTATTAATTAAAAAAAAAGAAACCTTACTGAAGAGGACAAATATATATACACGGTAAAAAAATAGGCTTAACCGTCCCGTCCGTTCGTCTGGCCGCGGCTCTGTCAGGCGTCGGTGCGTTGCCCCGTCGATTGGACTTAGGGGGTGCAACTCGTTTTCTAAGTATGAAGTATTAAATATATATTAATTACGAAACTAATGGTATAGTTTATGATTAATTTACGAAACGAATCCCTTAAATCTAATTAATTCATAATTTGATAATATGACGCTACAGTAAACATGTGTTAATGATGAATTAATTAGGTTTAATTAATTCGTCTAGTGGAGTACGACGAAACTTATAATTTATTTTTTATTCAAACAGGCACCCTCGCATGACACGTCTTAATTTTAGTCAGTGATCCAACCACCCCTAGAATTGGCGGGACTGCGACCGCGAGTGTCCGCGCATTAGCGGCTCGGGTCGGCGCCCTTCGCCATTTGCGTCGCCGTCGCCGGCCCGTGTCCGCGTTCTGAGTCGTCGGCCGGCTCGCCAATCTCCGCGTGCGAGCGTCGGCCGTTGCCCGTTGGTGTCCCGGCGAGGCGGCGACTCGCTCGGCCATGCAAACCGGCTCTTCACCGCTGGTGCTGGGCGGTGCTGGGCCGCATTAATCTTGGGCTTCCGCGGCCACCGTCCAGCGAGGCAGAGACCCCATTTCTTAATGATCTCCATCTGACCAAATTACATGAAAAGTTTTTCTGGTTTATTAAGAAATTAGAAGAAATTCTTCATTGTGTATTCACGATTTTACCGTACATGGTGTTGCAGGTTTGCAACTGCATTACATGTTCACGTCCTCACTTACCGCCCCCACTACTCCTACTTGCCATTCCATTTGAACAGGAACCACCACGCGGAAGTGCCGACGTGCTACACATGGACGCGCACAGAGACACCAAGCCCTTCGTCTCCCCCATCACGGCCACCGCCATACAGCGGAGCCTCCACGGCCCTAGAGCCCGTCAGCCGCCGGCGTTGCCATCGGAGCACGGTGGCGCTCGAGTGTTAGCCGGCCTGCAACCGCAAGCTCAGCCTCAAGCAGCAGCGCGCGTCCTGAACCGGGCCGCTTCGGAGCTGTCGGGCGGTGTCGGCGGCCGAACCAGTGGCGCCGATGAGGCACTCGAGGGTGCCTCGGCTCGTCGTCCTTGCCTTGCACCGCGGTTGAGTAGGAAATTCTGGAGCGCCGGCGATTATGACGCGGCGGCGACGGGCTCTGCGCCGCAGCCTCCGAGTATGTCACTATGCTGAAGTTTTTTTTGTGCGAATTCTGTTATTTCTTCGTAGCATGTATGCCTCTACGCTCGATGTTGACCACTTTACTCCGTTGCAGGTGTGCAGAATCGCATGTGCATCCACCCTGAATTTCTCCACTCCAACGCAACTTCACATAAATGGCCATTTGGAGGTAAGCTTTTGTGTAGTTTCACCGTTCCCACTATTGCATTGTGTCTTACTTCCTTTTCCTTGTTACAGCCGTGGCAGAGTTGTTGGATAACGCGGTGGATGAGGTAATTGAACAGATTCATTGTCAAGCCACACGCTTTGATTATTTTGGGTTAAATGTGTGATTGGATTATATTTGGTCAAACAGATAGAAAAGGGTGGTGCTACAAGAATATTGTTGGACAAAATCATTGACAAACGGAATGGATCACCAGCTTTACTAGTTCAAGGTTCTGATTATTATTATGTTAATGTGACAGCATTTTCAAGTGATATTTGATTACCAACTTATAAACTTCCCTAGTCATTTTTTTTATGGAGTTTTTTTTTTTTTGAATTTCAACGGGGGGAGGCGTTCCCCACCTGATTATGTAGTTTGTGTGAACTAGAGAGTTTGGTCAATGCTTGCATCGTAATGAAGCTTATTTTTGAATATTTTGATAAATCTGGGCATTTTTTTTGAAAACATATAAATCTGGGTATGTGTGCCACTGTAAATTTGAAACTAACAAAATGCATACTTTCTGGTTACCATACAGATGATGGTGGAGGCATGGATCCTAATTCCTTGAGGCGGTGCATGAGCTTTGGATTTTCAGAGAAACAATCAGGGTCTTCTATTGGACAATGTATTGCCAACTTTGTGTTATAATCTGCAAGTCATCTTCTGAAAACCAATTGTCTAACATTTTGGCATTTACTACTCTGAGTAGATGGAAATGGATTTAAGACTAGCACAATGCGGCTTGGGGCAGATGCTATTGTTTTTAGCCGCTGCACAAAGAGCGGGTACCATATAAACTCACTTAGATCTGTTTCCTTTTGCGAACTACTTTTCTTTGTCAGTTGAAATAATGGCAAGTTATTACTTGTTCTCAGTGAGCCTACACAATCCATTGGCCTCCTATCTTACACTTTCTTGGTGGAAACTGGACAGACAGATGTTGTAGTTCCTGTGGTACGTTGTGTGATTTTATTTTTTATTTGTTTGGCATAAAAAACTACATGTATACCCACTTCCCTTATTTCTGATGATACCTTTTCTCTTCTTAGGTGGATTATAAATGCAATCTAATGAAAGGACAAACTCAGCGATTGGAGCGTCATGGTTCAGAGCTATTCTCCTCAAATTTGTCAGTGTTGTTGAAATGGTCCCCTTTTGCAACAGAAGAAGAGCTGATGCAGAATGTATGCTAAACCTGCCATCCTTTTGAAGTCTAGAGATACAATATTTTGTTAAAAAAACACTATGTTATTAGATCAGCAAACTTAGACCTTCCGAAGGTAAAAGCTGGATAGATTGCTCGCTAATTCAATACATGCCACAACTCATGTATAGAAAAGCATTTAAAATAGTAAAATTCAACAATTGGTGTAGCTACTGCAATCTGATTTAGTATTTATTATTAATATATTGATTATCCAAAATTCTAATGGTTGTTGCAATCTATGGTTGATGAGCAGTTTTGTGACATTGGTCCACATGGCACCAAGATTATAGTGTTCAATTTGTGGTCCAACGATGATGGTAAATTGGAGCTCGACTTTGACACGAACCCAGAGGTATAACAATCAAATATGGAGTATACCACTTGAATGTTTTAGCGTAATCATTGTTTTTGCTGTTAAAGTAATATACTTAACTTTGATGATTGCTTCTCTTGGACAATTTTTACCAGCTGTGTAAAACTGATATTTTAAAATTTGTTGTGTTTTGTAGATTGTTTTTTAAGAGGAATTTATTTTCTTCTATTTGTTTATGTTGAATATTGTCAGAGTGCGTTCTTACATGTGTTTGGTGTTCGCCGCTAGGCTGCTCATCAAAGTTCTTGGGATTTGTTTGTATTTCAGGATATTATGATTAGTGGAGCACCAAATTTAGAAGAAATTAGTAACTCTGTAAAAAGGACTAATGAGAACCATTTGGCAAATCGACTACGCTATTCTCTTAGGGTGAGTGTCATATAGTTTACCACTCCCACACAATACCTGTGAATTGGTTGCTGACATAGCATTCTTCAGGTCTACGCTTCTGTGCTGTATCTGCAGCTACCATATTACTTTAGAATCATACTTCGAGGGCAAGAAGTTAAGCGTCATAGCATTGTCGCTGACCTAATGTATCCTGAATGCATCACTTATAAACCCCAAGGTTGCGGAATAAAGGAGGTTTGCCTTAGTTTATCTTTTTTTACTTGAGCACATAACTTGTTGGTTTACTTTTTACCGTATGAATACTGGGTTTCATACTTCTGTTCTTGTTTCTCCTTTTTGCATTCTCTTTGGTTGATTCAGGCTGGGGTTCTTACAACTATTGGATTCTTAAATGGTTCCCCAACTATTAGCGTTCACGGATTTAATATCTACCATAAAAATCGCCTTATTTTGGTGAGCTTCCTGACCCCTTGCATTGAATCACTTCATGAAAATAAGTTCTACACTATTATCTTTTTCTAACATTTCATTTTTTTTAAAAAAAATCTACTACAGCCATTTCATAGAGTTCTGAGTTCTGCAAGCAGCAAAGGTAGAGGCGTCTCCGGAGTACTAGAGGCAGGCTTCATCAAGCCCACTCATGACAAACAAGACTTTGAGAAGTCGCAGCTGTTTCAGAGGCTGATCAACCGCCTGAAGGACATGACTAATGAGTACTGGTAAGTTCCAGGTTCCTGCTATCTGTTTCTCCCAAATCTACTAGCACCAATACAATTCTTGCTTCGCCTCAAATGCCACCATGTAAATGTCTCGATTCTTCCTTAGGGATATTCACAGTCACAAGATTGGATATGTGAAAACGCCACGCAGGAGTGCAGCTCCCACTCCTGCTCCTCCTGCAGTGATGATGCTGCCAATAGCAAATGGCACTGCTCAAGAACCATCAGAGTGGAGTTCACCTGATCCGACGCCACCCTTGAGATCCCACAGCAACTACGTGAACGCAGTTCCGATCGCCTTTGCGCCTCCTGTTTTCCACTCAGCGTCAGTCAAAACAGAACCTGTTGCACCAGGAGAGCCTATGGGGTGCTCTCCGTCCCCGCCAAACATGCAGACCGTGCAGGCCAACCAGACGAGCTCACCTTCCATGGCGCCTGGCACCGGTTCGGCAGAGACAAGGAAGAGGAGGAATGACGAAGCTGCTCTGACGGTTGCGATTAAAAGGCAGGCTATGCAGGATTTGGCTGGCAGCAGCTCCGCTACTGATCAGGTTAGTAGTAAGTACAGACAGCCTTGTTGTTCATCTAAGCTAGTACATGCCTTGATTGTTATGCGATCTCTATGTTATATTGATTTCGATCTCTTGGCGAAACAGGTATGCCAGTATATGGGAGAACGAGAGCTGAGGGAATTTTCCTTCTTGAAGATGGAAAACCAGATGCTCCATGAAGAGTGAGCCTAACAACTAATCTTGCTTTGGTTTAATTTCATCCTATAGTGGTTTTGCCAAAGTGGTGTCTAATGCATTTCTTTGTTTTGTATTTTTTTTCTCTCTATAGGTGCTCGCATTTTGAGACGGCCGAGAAGGAGCTACTACTCAAGGTAAAATTCTCTGCCTTCCTGTGATGACGAGTATGACGAATTGAACCTGGCCATGTGACTATTTGTGTCGAACAGGAACAAAATCTGCGGCTCGAAATTGAGAAGGCGCGGGAGCAATACAAGAGCCTACTGGACGAACACGGTTCGGTGTCAGCTGTGCCGGCACTGCGTTAGGCGTGGCTTCCCAAGTCACCTGGCGCGCGCGGTTTGCCATTGAACCTGACCTCGTGCTAGCTCTTCATGACATGTATGTATGGTCATATTCAGCATGCCAGATAACCGAACACTACGGTGCTTTTTTATTTAATTGCGCTTAGTCGATTCAACTCGAGGCCTCCTGCTCGATACCTATTGAATTATACGCCGGCTGCCGGTGTACACTATTCCAACATTCAATAATGAATGTATGGTCATATTCAGCGTGCCAGATAACCGAACACTACGGTGCTTTTGGACGGCCTGCCGGCTGCCGGTGTACACTGTAAAGTACTTGACAGCGCGAAAGGCATGTGTGCTCAGAAGCTCTGCTTGGTTTCTTCTCCCGTGTTGGTTTCCGTTAAAAAATCAAATGATTTAAATTCTGTAGGAAGCAGTCAAATTCCTGCAGGAATCTTGAAAATGATTTCAAATGATTTAAATTATGTAGGAAGCAGTCAAATTTCTGCAAGAATCTTGAAAAGTTATAGTGTTCTGAAAGGAATACCGTAATAGTATGCTCGCCCAAATATTCAGAAACAATATTGACCTATTAATTTAGGGATGAAAATGGATCGAATACAGACGGATATCGCTGATATTACATTTGTTTTCATATTTCTGTCCGGATTCGAATACGGATAGTGTCAACCATACCAGATAGGAGACGATTGGATATCGACATCATAAATATGCGATTTGAGTATTCGGATACAGATACGATATGTGATGTTGAATATCCGGACTCGGATACGGACAGATCTGAACTTCTATAAACGGATTCGGTCTCGAATACGGTCGGAAAATATTCATACCGTTTTAGGGAATCGCTTTCCCTTGTCGCCACTAGACTATCCATCGTGCAAGCAAATCACACAGCATACTAAATAGATCAACGCAGAAGGGCATTGAATTGGTCAGTAAATCAGTTATTTGCTCGGAAAGGCTGCTCCGGCGATGATGGTTACATCGCCGAAGTTTTGACAGGGGAACGAGAAGAGCCCACCACTTTTGGGCCGGGGTGATGGATACCATGAGATAGTATACGGTCCTGCATTTCGTCTTGGGCCGGCTGATGGATAATTTTGGGCCTACCATTGTTGTAGACTTGTAGAGACAGAACTCATTTTGACCAATTCGGCTTCCGGGTGAAGTTTCCTAATTTCTCCATTTCCTGAAGGGTAGCTGGATCAAGTTCACCTCAAACAACATCTAGGAAAAAACTCATCGTTTACTGTGTGATTTCTACGCAGCATAAAGAATCCGCTCCTCACAAATCCAAACGACACTTCAGCCGATCAGCCTGTTCGTTGTTGGTTTTAGCTAGAGCTTATCAGCTATAATACAGTGTTTTTCTCTCACAACAAACCAGTACCGGATTGGACTTATCAGCCCAGAAACCAGCCAGCGAACGGGCTGAATGAAACTCTGATAGAGCAGGAACTAAAATCTGTTCGGAACTCTGACAGAACTCTTTTTGACTCTACCTGCACAATGAGCGATGGAACAAAATTTGATGAATCAAGACAACAGCTCCAGAAGAGCACCAAACATTAAAATTGTCAGAATCATGAGATCATTAAGGGAAGCAAAACAATGCCAGGTTGCAATTGTTGGTGAAACTACAGCGACAGCAAAGTCACTAATGCTACTGCTGCATCAACGATGCACAATTTTCAGCAGTTTCAACATTTCTTTTTTGAACAGAAGCAACAGCTCTGAACAGAGGAAAGCGGAGCGTAAGCTCAGGTTTATCAGATATACTACATAACTAAATATTTCTATCCAACAACAACAACAACAACAACATAGCCTTTCAGTCCAAGCAAGTTAGGATAAACTAGAGTTAAAACCCACCAAAAGCCCCAAGTCACAATTCAAGCACTTCAATAGCTATTTTCCTAACACTCTTATTAAGACAGAGATCTCTAAATATATCCCAAACTTTCAAATATGTTTTTATTATCTTCCCCATGTCAATTTCGGTCTTCCTCTACCTCTCCTCATATTATTAACTTGACTTAGGACTTCACAATGCACTGGTGCCTCTGAAGGTCTCATTTGGACATAGCCAAACTACCTCAACCGATGTTGAACAAGCTTTTCTTCAATTGATGCTACATCTAGACGATCACGTATATCATCGTTCCGAACTCGGTTCATTCTTATGTGACCGTAAATCCATCGCAACATACGCATTTAAAAGATTTCTATCCATTATCTAAAAAAATACTACATAACTAAAATACACAGGGCTATCCTATATAGCATAACAAAACGAACTCCTGAAAGCTTCAGTGTTTAGCAACAGAATCTTCATGTTTCCCTACATCAAAACTTACAGATCACAGACTTCAATGTTCACATTAATATTTGCAGAATATTTAACAACATGAAGAATACATAGACAAAAGTATTCATTCTTTAAGTTTTGCAGAATTCAGAACATGTAAATGTAAGCACCAAGCCACAAGATTAAAATGAGAGCCCAAAAATCCAGGTTGAGCAATACTAACAGCTCATTTTTGAAGTGAAGTGCTCCTCCTAGCTGCAGCATTGCATACATGAAACGCTAGCATCAACTATAGCTTGTGCCCATAATCATTAAAACTTGAATCTTAGATGGTAGCTAGTAATTAATATGGTTCAACAACATCACAACGATACCGATAAGCAGGCAGCAGTCAATAAAAGTACATATTACATAATATAAAAACCCTGCAGAAGCTAAGCTGGCCCGACGATACTGATAAGCAGGCACCAGGCCATATATAAGAGTACATATTACATAATCTAAAGACACTGCAGAAGCTAAGCTGGCCCGACGATATTGATAAGTAGGCATCAGGCATATATAAGAGAACATATTACAATCTAAAGACACTGCAGAAGCTAAGCTGGCCCGGTTACATATAATCAGCAGGGAAGATCCATGTGGGGCACCACTTTCCACGGTGATGCTGCTGCGGCAGTGCCGCGGTCTCTGACAGCAATGGCGAGATCACCCCAGTTGTCATGTTGTATACACCAGAGTCATGAAGTGGATTCACAGGGTTAGGACTGTAGTCACACATGAAATATATGCAATCCCCTTGAATTCCATTGTACTCTACAGCAAAGAAAGACTTGGAGCAATGACGGCCAACAAGGAGCACTTGACCACCTAAATTACTGACCTTTCTCCACCGCCTATAGTTAGTGCCCAATCCTGTCTCAAAGACATCAAATGCAACAGTTCGGTAGTTCTTTAAGTAACGACGTACCTGGCCACCACAATCACACTGATAAAATTGTCTCACCCTCAATAGTCTACCAGAGCATTCAACTAGATATTCCTTCTTTATAGGAACCATTCCTTAGGATAAGGGCTGGGGCAAGTCCCGTAAACCCTCCCCATGGTCGACAACACATTTGGTGCATGAGATCTTCGGCTTGCCACTGAGGTCATAATCAATATCAAACACGAATAGTTTGTCACAAAAAGAGAGACCGTGGAGCTTCCCATTGAAGAATGTGACATCATGAAAGACCTGTAAAGGATGCAGGGCCCTCGCACTTAACATGTCAGTAACAATTGGGGGCTGGCATATACATACTGTACTGCAATCAGCATCATCCAAGATCAGCACTGCAACAAGTGAATCTGGCGATGAGTCCAAGGGTGCCACCAGCTTATAGAGACTTGGATGAAATCCAGAGGTTGCATTGGACGAGTCTTGAGACCAAACAGTAGCTAGCTTAGGAAGCTCCACCGTGGCTTTGGAGAAAGGGTTCACCAGTAAGCACTCACCATTCCTTTGCATGAGCAAGAGCCAGTTGTCAATGGAACCACGGCAACGAGCACCGTCTGGCAGAGGCATTCGAATAACTTCACCATCTGGAATCCTCAGGAAGGCTCCATCTGGGAGAGTGAACCATGGGTGCGGAGGGGGCAGGAACTGCAGTGCATTGGACCGCCATGGGTGGCAGACTGCTCTCAGACGAACGCGATCTGCTGTGGATGGGAACTCTTAATGACAAGGCCCAAGAGTTCTGGAGGGAGGTCAGACCAAGACAGAGACTGTGTAGCTGCCATCACCCAAAGTCTACAAGAGAATACAAATGATTCAAAGTTTAATAAGAGAGAAAATGGACGCAAATAACCATGCATATACATGTACTTCCTATAATTGTAGGTGGCTGCACAGCTGAATAAGTTAGCAGTGCAAGCAAAATTTGAAGATGCCAGGCATTGGACACCAGAAATCATATCATCAGATCAGAAATCAGTTGAATACTTTTATAATGTTAGTCTTATATGTTATCTTTGCAGTTGGTAACAGCAGCATAAGTAGGTAGCAAACACCAAATTCATATGTTTTGGCAAGCTAACTGCAACTGGAAAGTGCCTTCAATTCGTTGTAATTAGTTTCTCAATTTTTCCTTTGCTGCTTGTTTGTGAGCGAGTGGGCTTTGGCGCCCTGTCAGCACCATTCTCGGGCGGCGTCTAGGGCTATGTGTTTTGGCTCCTAACTTTGTTATGAGAAAATTGGACTTAGGATGGGCTTCACAAATTTACCCTCCCCATCGTTGGCTTCACAAAATGTCATACATCACAAGACCAACTTGATTTACATGCGATATCACCTATTTAATTCATTTTCTTTTTTTTTCTAATATCAGGCACCTAATTAAACTCTTTTTCTCTCTTATTAAACTGCAGCTGAACTTTGCTTGTATAGAACTGAAGGTGTGAAACTAACACAGAAACCACAGCCCTGCTTCCCTCTAACTAGAGCCAGGAACAACAACGGGAGTATGACAAATCGTGAGGAAAATGCCTTCATGTGCGCGCGTGCACACACATATGTTTCAAGATTTATTTTTTTCCAGAAAAAAGAGCAATTTATCTTCAAGAAAATGCTGAAGCAACGAGAGGTGGGCATTGAAGCTTAGTAATAGTACATCAGAATCAGATGGACACAGACTCCACTACAGACTAAAAACCTAGCTTTGGGCCATTGAATAAAACGAAACGAAACGAAACGAGGGCTTGCAGCTTACTTGGTGAGAGGATGGCCGGCCAGCGACAGAGAAGGAGGTGGTGGTGGTGCCGCCTACGCCGTCCGCTACAGCAGAGGGCGGGGG
This sequence comes from Miscanthus lutarioriparius, assembly GCA_904845875.1. Classification (NCBI taxonomy): domain Eukaryota; kingdom Viridiplantae; phylum Streptophyta; class Magnoliopsida; order Poales; family Poaceae; genus Miscanthus; species Miscanthus lutarioriparius. Next base: position 78,000,926 of record CAJGYO010000018.1, read on the forward strand.
CGCCCGCTGGAGCTCTCCGGTGTGGCTGGGAGTGGGAGGGATGGAGGGGAGGAGATCAGGAGAAGTAGAGAGGGCAGGTGGGGAATGGAGTAATGGAGGACGAGAAAGTACCCCCGCATCGATGTCTGACGAAATGCTGTAGGAGTAGCACGTTGCACGCCGACGCCGTGACTCGGCGGCCACGGCCAGCGCGTGCTCTGCCTCTGCAGCTGCCACCTGCCAAGAGTTGCTACGAAAAATGTGGCATGGCTGTATGGGATAGTCCACATTATTATGCCCGTGCCTTGATCAATCTACTAATTCCAATCTTTAATTTTTAATCTACCTAGATCTTCACGTACTGATGATTATTTGGACAGGTGGGAATCTTTGCGTATTGGTCCTGTGAATTGTGACGTAGGCTATTTGACAAATACTACGGTACTCATTACCTACTAAGAGGTAATTGCTTATAAAGAAATCTAAAATTATTGGTTTCCCCGTTTTATGAATTGGTGAAATAAATAAATTTAGTCCAAAAGGCCTTTTTACAGTTAAATCAGTGTATAATGCTCTCACCTCTAATGATTCTGACCCTTATCACAAGAAAATCTGGAAAGGTAAAATGCCTGCTAAGATTCAAAATTTTCTATGGTTAGTGATAAACAATGCAATTCTGACAAAAGATAACATGATTCGGAGAAGGTGGCAAGGTGACCCTGCCTGTTATTTTTGCCATATGAATGAATCTGTCTTACACCTGTCTTACACCAGATCATTAGACCAATGTTGGGTGTGGTGTGATAAATGGCTTCCTGGTGGGAAGAAATTTTACACATTGGGAATCGTGGCCATCTGCTCTGGAAAGCGGGGAACAAACTCTGCTTTGAGGGCAGGATATTTAAGAATGTACAGTATTTTTCTCTTATAATAAAACAGTTTCTGTCGGTTTATCAGCCGGTTTTATTAAAGTCGGCTGATAAATCAGCTAAAGCTATTTTATTGTGAAAAAAAAATACTATAGATTCTAGCTCATAAATTTAAACGAATAGACCCGCCTGCGCACTTATGAGTTACTGGGCAGGACTCTACTTGGAGGAAGATAAGAAAACTCTGGAAGCCGGCGTCAACACGATGTTGCAGATAGCGTTGAAGCTGCTGAACAAGAAGGTGAGACCGAACACGACATTGCTGCTAAAGGATGACTCGGACAGCCATCACAAGGATTGAACTTGTGTATCTCGTGTTAAATTTCTGTAATAAACTCTACGTTCGTTGGTACTTTTGTTCTAAACGGTAGCAGTGTTAGGGCCCGTTTGGCATGGCTTTGGCTCGTGAAAAAACAGTTCTGGCTTTGGCTCATATGAAAAAGCAGCTTTTTCTGGCTCTGGCTTATTTTTACGAAAACGTTTAGCAAAACGGCTTCTCCTAGTTGTAAAGAAGATGTCAAATGTCCAAAATACCCTTATATATTTTTCTCTATTTTCTTTTTTTCTTTTTTCTCTTCTTTTTTCTCTTCATTTTTCTTTTTTTTTCTTTTTCTTTCCTTCTCCTCTTCTTTTCTTCTCCTTATCCGAACGGCCACACTCCTTATCCTATCACCCACTCCCTCCTCTCTCTCTCTCTCTCTCTCTCTCTCTCGCGAGCAGAGGGTCGGCCAGCAGAGAGGCCAGGCGGCGCAGGAGTCCAGCTGCCTAACAACCATACCACCGCACCACACCGCAAGACCGCCAATGCCACGATCGCTTTGCCCCATGGCGTCCCAGAATTGTCAGCGCAGCGCGGCGGCCAGGCTGCATGCCCCCCATCGACGTCGTCCACTGCTCATCCTCCCGGGACAAAGATGGAAAATGAGTTGTTGGAACGAGGAGAAGCCGGTATGAGCCGCTATTTTTGGCTTCTCCCCGGTGGAGAAGTATAGAGAGCGAGATTTTAGGGGCTTTCGCCGGCTTCCGCTCGTGAGCCGTTTTGGTTTTGTCCGTTTGGCACGGCTTCATCAAAAGCCGCTCGAGAAGCTGCTCCTGAAGCCGTGCCGAAGGGGCCCTTACACTCCCAGCAGGTTGGTTAGAAGCGCAGTGGTAACCTTTTAGTGGCAGTTCTCTTAGATGTCTTGTCTTGTCCTGATGGTTCTTGCTACTCTGTTCGAATGCTGTATTTCTGTTTGATTAATGGAAACGGGGAAACCTCCGGTTCGGGAAAAAAATGAATTGGTGAAATAATAAATCTCTACTATACGAAGAGTAAAACACACCTTCACGTATTCGGCTCGTAGTGCGCCATCTGCTTCGTCCGTCACTCTTTTCTTAGCACACGGCAATTTTCGTCCATGTGACGTAGTCCCCTCACATGCGACCCTGGCTGTGAGGAAAAAAAAATTCTATGCGACACTGCCCATTTGCTCGAAAAGTAACAGGCGATGTCGCGTGGTGTCGCAATAAATCTTTTTCCTACAGGCTACACGACTTGCAGGCCTCCTACCGCCCACTACGCCCGTTCCTCACCACCAGCGACGAATCTTTCCTCTCCTCTCCTCTATCCAAAACTCCCTTGAAAACTCATCTCCCCTCCCAACACTCCCCTTCATTGCAGCGCGTCGACGAGCTCCCAACCCTGCCCCATTCGCCGCGCTCCCGCCGACGACCACCCTGGTCGACCCGTCCCTGCCCCGCCCTGCACCTGTAGACTCTTTGCCCCTCCCCCGCCGCCGATGCCGCCTCGCTTTGTCCGCATCACGCCACCGAACCAACTCCGGCCACGCAGCCACAAGATTTCGCAGTATGAAAAATGCATAGACAAAAGTATCAATTCTTAAATTTTACAGAACTCCGAACATGTAAATGTAAGCACAAAGCCACAAGATTGAAATGAGAGCCCCAAAAGTGGCGGATTTAGGCCTGGGGCCGCTAGGGCCACAGGCCTAGGCATTGAGCTGTTTTTTCTATACTGTAGACTACTGTAGCAAGAAGACCTAATACAACTAGCCCATTAACTCTATTGAGTGGCCCTAGGCTTGGATTTGGCCCAGTTCCGCCACTGCCCCAAACCCAGGTTGAGCAATACTAACAACTCATTTGTGAAGTGAAGTGCCCCTCCTTGCTGCAACATTGCATACATGAAAAGACTAGCATCAATTATAGCTTGTGCACATAATTATAAGGGCAATCCCAATGAAAGAAACTAGTAGTTTCTATAAAATAGGATACCGCACCAAAAAAAAGTACTGCTTTCCAACCCATGATTTCTATGAGTAATAATTATTTTCTCTTTCTCTCTCCTAACTCTATCTTCTTCCTCCAATGGGAGTGCGACACGAGCTCTATAGAAACTGGTGGTTTCTCCCCAATGGCGATTTCATGGTTTTTTTGGTGCATTAGGTCAAGAATAGACCTGATTTCTTCATGAGGAAACCATTTCTATGATTTTTGCTCTCTTTCTTCATTAATTACGTTGCCATGTCAGCGTTTTGGCTACGTGTCAAGTCATTTAATGATGATAGAAACCATCATCAATATACCACTGGGACTGCCCTAGGACTCAGTCTTAGAGAGTAGCTAGTAGTTAATACGGAGTATGGTTAAAAAACATCACGACGATACTGATAAGCAGGCATCAGTCGATAAAGAGTACATATTAAATAATCTGAAGACTGTTCGGAAGCTAAGCTGGCCCGACGATACTGATAAGGAGGCATCAGGCAACATGGAGCCAACAACACAACGAACCTCCACAGCCCTTTGTCCATGTTCAATTCCAAGAGCCGATCAGGATAAGCTAATTTAATTTTTTCAATTACAAAATTATTTATTTTATTTAATTACTTGTTTGGTTTTCTAGTTTAATGATTTACAAAGCACCTTGGTTTAGTGAACATAATTAACTAACTAAAAACATGGATCAAAGGAAAAGGCAAGAGCAATGCCAAAAGGCCTAAAACAAGAGGTAAATATTGCACATCCATCCAGATTTTAGCAGTATTTAGGTGGTGGGGATCTCCATACATACATATAAGGCCAAACTTCTTCACGATCTGCTTACGTACACACAAAGCTAAGATGAAGTTACGACTAGAGCTACTAAGGCCCTGGTTGATCTATGGCTTCTGAAAAAACTAATGTGAGCTGTGGGCTATAAAAAGCAGTTGTGATAATGCAGCTATGGAGAAACCTGAAAACCATTTGGTTAGAGCAGCTGTGAAACTGTAGCTTCTATAAGAAATACATGTAATGCCCCGAGGGCCTGAAGATTGTTTATATGCTAACTGCTCCTTAAAAATTATTTTGTTCACTGATTCGCATGTAAATGACAAATTTAGAAAGGAAATACCACATAAATAAAACAAATACTAAATTTATGCTTGGTACGTATTATTAAAGCATCCTTTTATTAAATTTCATCAACATAATATAAATCAAAACCACTATAGAACCAAAACAACTATTTTAAATGAAAAACTAAACAAAACCAAACCAAATCATTACTGCTATATTGCCTCACAATTACCCTGAGATGTTCAAATTATACAAAGATGTTCAAATCATCACCCTGTTCGCTTGTTTATAAGCCGTACTTTTTCAACCAACGAACAGTATTTCTCTCTCACAGTAAATCAGTCAACAGTATTTTCACCCAATACAGCCAAGCGAACAGGGTATGCATAGCTCCCTGTTATTTCTCACACGCACGTGCGTTGGAGATGGCCAAGCATCACATCCAGCACTCCAGCGCGTACGTCGCTTGTTGCTGCTCCGGCCTCCGGGCGATGCAGTTCGAAGCTCGTGTCCCTCGTTGGCATTTTGTCGAACATGCTCCGAGCGGACACGAGATCACCGGCTCTGACGCTGAGGCAGAGAAACGGGACTCACCGAAGCGTTGCGGGCATGCGTGCAGAGAAACGGGACCTGGGTCATCAGCGCAGATGCGTCCGCAGTAGTTTCCTCGCGAGCGGTTGGGAGCGTCGGGCATGGCGACGCCGCTGCACTCGCGTCCGCGCACGCCGGTGGTGGACGACCAGCTCCCCCGCAGAGCACGCCGGGGGTGGAGGACCAGCTGCACTCGCGTCCGTGATCGCCGGTGGTGGAGGACCAGCTCGCGCCCGCGGCGACGGAGCTCACCCGCGACGGAGCTCCGAGGAGGCAGAGCACACCCGCGACGGTGCTTGGCCATGCCCGCCGCTGGGCAGGGGTCGGAGCCGCGCCTGCTGCTCGACGGGGTAGCCAGAGAGGGAGGGGACGCAGGGTCGCCGGAGCCGAGCGCGGGAGGGGCCGCGGGGTCGCCGGAGCGTCGCCACCGCTCGGAGAGGGAGGAGCGGCGCCGCCTAGACGCTAGACGAGAGGCGCTCGCGACGGGAAGATGTCACGGATGGGGAAGAAAGAACGAACGAACGAACCGAATCTTTTCATAACCAGTACCGACGTGGGTAATTTTTTTTCTCTTAAAACAAATTAAAAGCAGGGAGGGGTGCTTTCAGTTTTTGTACCCGAACGAAAGCTGTTTTTATCAAAAACAGTTGTAGTTTTTCACTTCTTTGGTTGGCTTTTAGCTTTTGCAAAAATAAAAAGCAAAGCTCTGTTCGGCAGGACTTATTGCTGCTACGACTGATTTGTAGGGCTAATTTGTTGCGAGAGAAAAACATTATTCCATGACTGAAAAAGTAAGGCTGATTCTGGCTTATAAGCTTAACAGAGCCAAGTTGAAAAGGCCCAACAAACGGGACCTAAGGTAGGGATCTTGTCGATGTTTTACCACCGATAACCTGCCACGGGGGTACCCGGGATAGTTGTTCGGGCTTCGGCGAATAGCGGAATTCGGCGGTTACGCAAAGAGACTCACGATTTATACTGGTTCAGGTCCTCGACTTGGTCGAGTAATAACCTTACGTCCAGTTTTGGCGTTAGCCTGTTTGCGTTGTATTGCTTTGAGTATCGGGTATGCGTTCTCTTCTTACAATGGGTACCCTCACTAGCCCTTTATAGTCCAGGCGCTGAGAGGCGTTGTTTGTGTCCTATTCGCATACAAGGTCAGAGTCCTAAGCTACGCTTCTGGCGTCTTTTCTTGTATAGTTTGCGTTGAAGTTTTGGTTTTGCACGTTGCTTTGCTCCGCGTTCTTCTTGACGATTGGGCTGTAGGCCTTGTTATCAAGGCCTACCTCCCTGCAGTATGGTCTATGGGGGGGCCGTAGGATTCCCCATCGACAAGCCTCGAGCATTTCATGATTGAGCTTCAAGGGCCGAGTTGTTCTAGTCTTGATCCGGGTCCTTCTTGAATTGAAATCTTGATATGGTCTTCTTTGATTCTTCTTTTGGCTGATGTGCACTTTTGCTTGATATCCTCCGGGTTCTTTTTTCTTTGAGTGCAGCGAGTGCAATTTTGATTGAGTGTAGCCCCCGAGCCTTCTGTTTTTTGGTACAAAAAGCTGGAGGGTCAAAAAAATTTGAAAATATGTTTTTCTGTGGTAGGTACTTGCAGCCCCCGAGCCTTCTCCGGGTTCTTTTCTGTTGAAAAGAAGCCGGAAGAAGGGTCTTGATTTATACTCCTTTGATCTTTGTCTTTTGCTGGTCACGGATGGGTCTTATATAGCCATGAGTGAGCGTCTTCTTTTACTTTTTGTCAAGAATCTTGCTTTTGGGTACTATTCGCCTTTGTTGCTTTGCTCTTTTGTTCTTTTCCTCTCTCTTTCTTGTGATCTTTAGCCTTGTTTACCTCTGGTTTGATATAAATACCTTCTTTGTTGGTTGTGGTTCTGCCTTGAGTAGGAAAATTCTTCTTCAATTCTTTCTTCATTCGTAGATATGCTGGTGTGTGAGGTTGAGTAGCCCCCGGGCTTATGCTTGGTTGGTAATGATCATGCTGCTCTATCTGTTCTTCTGCGTCTGAGCTATCGCTGCTGCCGCCACTAGGTTCCTTGCTGCAATATTTAAGAATCTTGTCTCTATTTTATGTCTGAGTTTATCCGGTCCTGTTTGACCGTCTGTAAACTTTGTATTTGTCTTCGATCAATGAGATTTATATTTTTTCTCCGTCCGAGTTCTTTTTCAACTGTAATTCTTTGACACTGTAATTTTGTAAGTGATCCTTCACACGTCTCTGATTTGTTTGTTCGGCTACTTATTGCTGCTGTTATTCTGATTGTTGGAGGATTCAATGTGTCTTCACGGGTTGTATTGCTGCTGTGGAATATTCTCTTGGATATGCTTTATCTTGTACTGTGGTTGTTCTGGGTATGTACTGTTCTTTCGTGATGGTCTAGTTACATCTGATTTTTTACTGAAGTCCTGGCTCTGCAGTGGTTCACATGGTTGTCCTTTTGGAGTTCTTTTTTCTTCCATGAGTCTGGCATATGTGCATCTGAGTTGTGCTATAAATATGGCCTGTTGCTGATACCCTGCTGTGCAGTTTCTTCTTCTTTTTGTAGTCATGGATATTATAGTTTGGGAGCTCGACGAGCCCCCGAGCCTGTTCTCTTTCTTCTGTTTTCTTCTGCTAGTAAATGGTGTAGGTCTTGTGATAGAGACTAGTAGCAGTCTAGTCTTGAGGTGGTATTTAGCTGTAAGGGATATTGAGGCAAATGGTGTAGGACTTGTGATGTGAGTGATGCATGTTGCGTTGCCTCATCTTCCAGTGCCTGCCCTTTCTTTTTTGTTCTTCTTACAGTGATGATTGGCGCGTGTTCCGACTTGTTCTTCGACAGTCCGTTGTAGATCAGCCATTATTCGGTCTTCTGCTGTGCCATTTAGGTTCAGTCCAATACAGATCAGCACGTGTTGAGAGATGGTGTCGGGTTCTTCCATATTGACGTGGTTGTCGTTGTCAATCTTGGATGGCTTGTGGGTGCCTTCTCTGTCACCTATAGCAATCTTGGATGTGCGCCCTTCCTTTGGAGAAAAGTACGTTCGAGTTGTTTTATCCTGTCTGGTAATATCGAATCTTGGTTCGAGGGTTGCAACCTCGTGCTGAATGATTTCCTTTGCTTTCTTCGTCGAATTCATTAGATCTTGTATTCTGTTGTAATCTCAATGTACCTTTGATGAAATGAAAAAATATTCCTTTCTACTCTGTGATCGAGTTGTTTATTGATGTGGCCGAGCTCCTTTGTATGTTTGTACTGTGGTGTATTGTCATGACTGACTTGTTGCATCCTTCTTTCCTAGTTGCCTCCTTGTGAATGTGTTAATTCGTCATGTATCCGTTATAGTCTGAACGGACCGTTGCTTTTTCGTTTTGTGTGCACGGTAATTGTGGAACGATAACTTTGAAGGGTCTCTTCGGGCAATCCACGTGATTTTGGGCCTCGTGGGCCGCGTATTTTTCTTGTATAAAGATAACTGCTCTGTTATTGTTGGCTTAACTTGCCTTCGTGGTAAAAAATTCCCCAATCTCAGCCAAAACCCTAGCTCCGTTGTGCCTTCGATCTCCTGCTATTTCCGTCCAAATCTTGTCTTTGTTTTTCTAAGATGGTGGCGAAGAACAAGAGCAAGAATAAGGGCAAATCTATCGACGAGGAGGCGTCGCTCAAGGTGATCGAGAACACCGAATTTGTTGCGATGCAGAAAATGCAGAGGCAACTCACCAAGCCATTGACTTCGGAGGCGGAGTTGGATCTGCTTGTTGCTCATGGCCTTCTTCAGGAGAAATGTCTCTCTAATTTCTCTGGTCCTGGTGAGCACGATGTCCCTTCTCTCACTCCGAATCAATCTGTTCTTTTTGTTCCTTTTGTGTGGGCGGGGCTCTGTTATCCCCCATCCGATTTCTTACTTGAGTTTCTTGGATCCTATGGGATTCAAATCCATCATCTTACCCCTAACGGGGTTCTTTTTCTTTCTACCTTCGTGCATTTTTGCGAAGTTTTCGTTGGAATTCCTCCAAATCTTCTTCTTTTTCGTCATTTTTTCCGTGTGCGTTTGTCAGACGGAAATAATACTCCTTTTCTCGGCTGCTGCCTTATCCAATCCCATCAGGGAGTTTCTTTCCCTTCTCTTACCCTTTCTGATTCTGTCAAGAATTGGGTGGAGAAGTGGTTTTATATTTCAAAATCCGCTCTTTCCTTTTCTCATGATCTTTCTGTTCTTCCCGTTCCCCTCTCTATTTGGAAAGATAAAATCTCTTCTGCTGAAAGGCGTCTTTGCTCGCTGCTTCATACTCGCTCAAGTTGCGATGGCTTAAACAGGCAAGATTAAGTGGCAATTGTATAGTTGCCGGGTTTCTTGCGTCATGGGTGCAACCTCTTATCAGAGGGGTGCATTACGGCTTTGAATATACTGGGCCCTCGATCCTTCCCGACTTGTTCCTCGGCGTCGAGTTGCTGAGGAGGTCATTCTTGAACGTCTGGGGCATATTCGGGTGGGGTCTCTGTGATGCTCCTTTCGTGTTGAAGAGTATGATGCTGCTCATCCTCCTCCTAAGGTAAGTGGTAATCTCCTCCGAGTTCTTTGGGTTTTTGTAATTCGTATTCTATTTTGACTTCTTTCTTCTTCTCTTGCGGGGTTTTGGTCGGGCTTTTAAGCTTGAGATAGTCTGTTCTTTGGTGGTGGCGAAATTTTGTTGTTGAAGAAGCCCACCAAGAAGGAGATGAAGATGATGATGTTGTTCTTTGGTCCTGTGGTAGTTCTTTGCATCGGGGCAGGTTCTTCTTCCCGCCAGTTGATTATTGGCTTGTTTGAAGGTCACCACTCCTACGTTGAGTATGTTCCCGATCCTCGAATTGCTCAATATATCTTGTCATCCGAAGCGGAAGTCGAGGTTGTCTTTATAAGCATATTTTACCCAAGAGGCAACGTTCAATTCATCAGATTGCCTCAACAGGTAATGTTCTCGTAGGTGAGCTTGTGCTTTCTCCTGTGTTGTTTTTGCCTCTGTCTTTTGGTTTGCTTTGTTTTACTGATCCCAGCTTTTGTTGTCTTGATAGAAGGCCGGTCTGTTGTCTTGAGCGAGGTGGAGACTGAGGATGAGGTCCCCTTGATCACTCGACCGTAAGTCTTTCGCTGTAAATTTTCTTGTGCTTGTCTTTTTGCTCTTTTCCTAAATAACTGAATTGCTTTTTTCATTATAGTCGGAAACCGCACCTTGTGCCCCTTCTCGTGATGTGGCTTGTATCTCGCTACATCCTAGAGGCCCTCCCAATCCCTCCTTTGAGGTGGTTGAGGATGATTTGTTCGACGTGCCTCTCCGAATCTTGGCTTCTCGGGGTGGTGGAAACTTTAAGAAGGTTATCAAGTAAGTATATTTATCTTGTCTTCTCGATTCACCATTTTTGCTTTTGTCTCTGATCGCCCGAGCTCTTTTTTTTTCAATGTAGGCTTTGGGAGGATACTTCTTCTTCCCCGGCTCTTGATGTTGGTGGACCTCTTCAAGATTTTACTACTTGGTAAGTTATTTTCCGCTTATGCTTGCTTTCTTGGTTTTTTTTTTTTTACGTCGACGGTTGTTTTCTTTGTAGCTTCTCTTCCATGTATTGCCTCTCCTGCTCCGCGTGTTGAGGAGGAGGCTATTGGAACTCTGGTGTCTCCTCCAATGGAGCACCGAGTTGAAGTGAACTTAGGCAGCCCTTTTGCTGCTCCTATTCTGCCGACCGGGTTGTCCCTATTGGACAACCTCGAAGCAGCTGCTCGGGAGGATGCAGTGAATGGGGAGCCGGTTGATAATAATCCTTCGTCTATTGCTGATGTGGATGCTGCTGGTACTTCTAGTGTCGGCCAGCCTTTGACTTCTACTCCAAGTACTCTCCTGTTAACTCAGGGTGGGGAGGAGTTGGTCCAACTCGGTCGTGTTGAGCGGCTGTCTGAGTTGCTTTCTTTGTGGGAGAATTTCTCGGGCGCGTATGGCGCCAAACTCAAGGTATTCGAGTTCTTTTTAACTTTCGATATTGGTCTTTTCTGCTGCTGTCTCACATTTTTTTTTGCTTTGCAGTCTTTATTTCAAGATCAGGATGTCTTGTTCGGTCCTAATGAGGCGCAATTTACTGCCATTGCTGAAGCCAATTTGAAAAGAAAGGAAGATGAGCTGGCTCGGACTGAAGTTGTCCTAATTTATGAGAAGGCGCGGCGTTCTCTGATGGAGTCCGCCCTCAATGCTAAGGTGCTTGAGGCTGAGAAGGTGCGCGACTCATCTTTGCAGGCTGTTACTGCTGCTCAGAATGAGATCTCCGCGTTGAAGAAAGAAAAAACTGGTGGGTTCTCCTTTCTTTGCATACTTGCTTTTTCTGCCTTGTTTTTTTTTTCTTTCTTTCTTTGAGTTCTTTGTCTGCTTTCTTTTCAGCTCTTGTTAAGGATAAGGAGAGTTGGCAGAAAGAACAAGAGGAGATGATCAATACCCTCCGTACTTCTCAAAATCAAGCCGAGTCTGTAAGTTCTTCTTCTGATATCAAATTGAAAGAGGCCCAAGATTTATTTGCTTAGGCCAAGCTGATTAGATCTGGAGCTGACCGTGACCTTGTTCAGGCTTTGAAATCAGTGCAAGATTTGCAGAAGTTAGCAGCTGCCCATGATCAATTCCGGGCTCTCCAAACTAAGCTGACAGGTGCCCAAGATCAATTTCGGGCTCTTTATGAAGCTGTGAAGCCTATTATTGCTGCTGTTTGTCGCCAAGAGGACTTTGCTCAAGGGTTGAGAGGCATTATCCCAGTGTTGTCAACTCGATTTTTTGAGTTTGTCAAGGGTGGTTTTTACCGTTGTGTAAACAATGTTATATCCTTCATCCGGGTTGCCACTCCTGATGCTCCGCTTCAGTAGATTGTAGATCCTTCTGTGACTGCAGAGTTTGCGCAGTGATGGGATGAGGCGAAGGTGGAGCTTGGTGGTCTTATAGACCAAATCTTAGAACAGATGGATGTGCTTCCTGCTGTGCCTCCCGCTCCTTAGATGTTTTGTGTAATGAACTTGTGGTTTCTTGTAATATATACTTGTCTCTGAAAATATGATTAGGCTTTGCCCTGCTTTTGAATTTGTCTTTGACTGAAATGAGCAGGCTTCGACCTATCTTTCTTTTTCTTCTGAGATGTCTTTGAATAATTTGGAAAAGTTTCACCCTGCCTTTCCTTGTGACTTTTTCGTGCTCTGCCACAGCTTGTTTCTTCTTGGTGATCTAGTAGAGCTGAAAAGGTTGATTATACTTTTTCTTGGGGTAATCGACTGATTTGTACTATAGATCTGCGTCATTCTTGAGGCAGGATAGTTCTGAGGGTAAGCTCCCGAGTTGTAATTATTACTTGTGCCGCTTTTGGGGTGAAGTGGTCGATTATACTGCTCTTGGAGTAAACGGCCAAGTTGTTTTTGCTGATTGTGCCGCTCCTTGGACGAAGTAGTCGATCGTACCGCTATTGGGGTAGGCGATCGAGTTGTTGGAGTGTTTGTGCCTCTCCTTGGGTGAAGTATTCGATCATACCACTCTTGGGGTGGGCGACCGAGTTGTTGGAGTGTTTGTGCTCTTCTCTGCTCAAAGTAGTCGATCGTACCGCTCTTGGGGTAGGCGACCGAGTTGTTTTAGTGATTGTGTCCCTCTCTGGGCGAAGTAGTTGATCGTACCACTCTTGGGGTAGGCAACCGAGCTGTTGGAGTGCTTGTGCCCCTTCTTAGGCGAAGTAGTCGATCGTACCACTCTTGGGGTAGGCGATCGAGTTGTTGGAGTGCTTGTGCCGTTTCTTGGGCGAAGTAGTCGATCGTACCACTCTTGGGGTAGGCGATCGAGTTGTTGGAGTGCTTGTGCCACTTCTTGGGTGAAGTATTCGATCGTACCACTCTTGGGGTAGGCGACCGGACCCGTATAGCACAACCGTTTACAGGTTGGCTGTTTGCAGGGTAAGTAAGCAATCGTACCAACTCTTGGGGTAAGCGATTGCGCCCGTATAGCAACAACTGTTTCTGGGTTGAGCTGTTTGTAGGGCTGCCCCTTTTTCCCCAACCTGATTACGGGTTGATTCTATCCGTTGGACAGGGCTGTCAGTCGTACCATCTCTTTATGGTAGAGTGACAAATGCTAGCTTGGGTCTCCTTACCCAAGAAGCTATTTGGCCATTGGCCGTCAGTCAGACCATCTCCATATGGTTGAGTGACAAGATTGCTCGTGTAGCGCAACCGTTTCTGGGTTGGCTGTTAACAGGGAAGCCCCTTTTTTCCCCAACCTGATTATGGGTTGGTTCTGTCCGTTGGACATGGCTCATATTTGAAGCTGTTCTTCTTGAATAATCTCTGTTTTATTTCTCTTGAAACTTGAGGATAATCTGTTGTACTTAATTGTAGAATCTTTTGAGCTGGCTGATATGCTAAGTGTTCTTTACAGGTATTTCATCTAGAGTCATCAACTCATATGTGCCGGGTCCTGTTGCTGTCTTTACGATGAAGGGTCCTTCCCATGGACTGAGTAGTTTATGTCATCCATCTTTCTTCTAGATTAGTCGTAGTACTGAGTCCCCTGGCTTTAGCAATCGGGGTTCAGTACTTTTGTCATAATGTCTTCGTAACCCTTGCTGATATCTTGCATTTTGTATGATTACACTGTCTCTTATTTCTTCTATTGAATCAATTTCTAACCGCCTTGTTTCTTCTGCTTCGCCTTCTTCATATTGTTCTATTCTTGGAGATAGCCATATTAAGTCGGCTGGTAGTACCGCCTCTGATCCATAAACTAGAAAAAACGGTGAGTATCCAGTTGCTCTACTGATCTGGGTTCTTAGACCCCATACCACTTTTGGTAATTCGTCGATCCATTTTCCACCATAATCTTTCAAATCTTCATATAATCTTGGTTTTAAACCTTGTAATATGAGTCCATTTGATCTTTCGACTTGTCCATTGGCCTGCGGGTGTGCTACTGACGCAAAGTCGATTTCTATCCCACAATCTCTTGCCCAGTATTGGAATTCTCTTGCTGTAAATGGTGAACCAAGATCTATGATCATTCTGTTGGGCATGCCGAACCTATGCATGATGTCTTGTATGAATTCCACTGCCTTTTCTGCACTGTATTTGACCAAAGGTTTGTATTCAATCCACTTTGTAAATTTGTCGATTGCCACAAATATGTATTCGAAGCCTCCTTTTGCTTTTTTAAGTGGTCCGACTTGATCCAGCCCCCAGCATGAGAACGGCCAAGCTGGCGGTATGCATATTAAGTTGTGAGCCGGCACATGTGATTGCCTAGCAAACATTTGGCAATTCTTGCATATTCTGACGAGCTCTTCTGCATCTTTGAGTGCTGTTGGCCAATAGAAACCGGTTCTGAATGCTTTGTCGACTAGTGTCCTAGAGGCTGCATGATTTCCATAGCATCCTGAGTGGATTTCATCCAAGATTTCCTTTCCTTTATCTGTCGGAACACATTTAAGCAGTACTCCTGATGATGCTGCTCTTTTGTATAGTTTATCCCCCACTAGAACGTAGTTTTTGCTTCTTCCCGAGTTGCTTCTACTTTGTCTTCGGATAGTTTCTTCTCTTTGATAAAATCAATGTATGTTTGTCTCCAATCACTTTGTATGACCATGATTTGTCTTGACTGGTCTGGTTCTTCTGCTTGATCTATTTCCATTGGATCTGTTGTCTCCTCTTTTTCTGTGTTTTCGAGTTGTTTGATGGATGGGGCTGTGAGTTCTTCCACAAATATACCGGGTGGTACTTTTGCTCTATCTGATCCTAATTTGGCTAACACTTCTGCTGCAACGTTGGAATCTCTATGATGGATTTTGAGCCCTTGGAAAATTTTCTCTAATTTTCTGACTTCGTAGACAAGTAGTCTTTTGATCCCAAGCGAGCTTGCAACTCTTAGACCGTGTATTAATGCTTCGTATTCTGCATCATTGTTAGTTGCCTGCCAAAGTATTTGTAGCACATATTTTAACTGTCTCCCTTCTGGTGATATGAATAGTACTCCTACTACAGCTCCTCCTAACTTTAGGGAACCATCAAAATACATTTTCCAATAATCAAGTATTGGTTCGGGTTCTTTTTGACTGATTTCTGTCCATTTAGCAATGAAGTCGGATAATGCTTGAGATTTGATTGTTGTTTTTGGTTTGAAGTCTAGGTTGAGAGCACTGAGTTCTACTGCCCATTTTGATATCCGACCTGTTGCATCTTTGTTGCGTAGAATGTCTTGAAGTGGAAAATTGGTTACCACTGTACTCTTGTGTTCATGGAAATAATGTCTCAGCTTTCTTGATGATATCAACACTGCATAAAGTAGTTTTTGCACGTGTGGGTATCTCACTTTTGATTCTGTTAGTACTTTGCTTATGTAATAGACTGGTCTTTGCATTTTGTATGCGTGTCCGGGTTCTTCTCTCTCAACCACAATTGCTGTGCTGACAACGTTCTTGGTTGCTGTAATGTATAGCATTATGTCCTCTTTGTCTTTTGGTGGTGTCATTACTGGTGATGATGCCAAGTATTCTTTTAACTTTTGGAATGCTTCTTCTGCCTCTTCTGTCCATTCAAAATTTCCTGCCTTTTTCAATAATTTGAAGAAAGGTAGCCCTTTTTCTCCTAGTCGGGAGATGAATCTGTTGAGTGCTGCCATGCATCCTGTAAGCTTCTGTATGTCTTTAACTTTCTTTGGAGGTTTTCATATCCATGATGGCTTTAACCTGCTTTGTACTTGCTTCAATTTCTCGGTTGCTGACTAGAAACCCGAGCAGTTGTCCTGATGGTACCCCAAAAACACACTTTGTGAGGTTTAGCTTCCACTGCCATGCTTTTAGATTCTTGAAAGTCTCCTCGAGGTCTTCTATCAATGATCCAGGTTTTTTTGTCTTGATTACTACATCATCAATGTATGCTTCTGCATTTCTTCCGACTTGACTCCCCCAAGCAAGTTTGAATTGCTCTTTGATATGTTGCCCCTGCATTTTTTAGCCCAAAAGGCATTGATTTATAGCAATATGCCCCAAAGGGTGTAATGAACGATGTCTTGCTTTGGTCTTCTTCTCTTAAGGATATTTGATGATAGCCTAAATAGCAATCTAGAAAGGATAACAAAGCTGATCCTGCCGTCGAGTCGATGATTTGATCAATCCTTGGTGGGACATATGGAACTTTTAAGCAATGTTTGTTGAGGTCTGTGTAGTCGATGCACATGCGCCATTCTTTTGAATTCTTCTTCTCTACTAGGACTGGGTTGGCAAGCCAATCTGGGTTGATTATTTCTCTGATGAATCCTGCTGCCATGAGCTTGGTGATCTCTTTTTTTATTATTGCTTTTCTGTCTAGAGCGAATCTTCGTAACTTCTGCTTAACAGGTTTGGACCCTTTGTTCACATCAATTATGTGCTCAGCCAACTCCCTTGGGACCCCTGGCATGTCTGCTGGCTTCCAAGCGAAAATATCTTTGTTGTCCCGAAGAAAGTTGGTGAGCGCGAGTTCCTATTTGGGGTCGAGATTTGCACTGATGATTGCCGTCTTCTCTGGATCACCAGTCAGTAGGTCAATAGTCTTGGTAGCGGCTTCTTTTGGTGGTGCGAAGTTGCTTGGCTTCTTAGCCGGTATCTTAATCTCATCTGGGTTCATTTCGTTGGCCAGCATTGCAATCTCCTTTCCTTCCTTTATATCTTGTAATCTTTCGGATATTTGTACTGCTTGTACGTCGCAATCATGTGCTTTCTTTAGATCTCCTTTCAATGATAATACGCCCTTTGTTGTTGGCATCTTGAGTAGTAGGTATGGATAATGTGGTACTGCCATGTATTTTGTTAAAGCTGGTCTCCCAAGTATTGCGTGGTAGCATGATTCAAAGTCTGCAACTTCGAATTTGATGAATTCCGTCCGATATTTGTCTGGTGTGCCAAAGGTGACAGGTAGGGTTATCTGTCCGAGGGGCATAGCTGCTCTGCCGGGTACTATTTCGTAGAATGGTGTGCTTGTGGGTGTCTTAGCCCTTCACAATCCAGATTCATCCTTTTGAGAGTATCTGCAAAAATTATGTTAAGTCCGGCTCCTCCATCGATGAGTACTTTAGTTACTGCTACTCCTGCGATAGTTAGACCCAGTACCAGCGGGTAGCATCCTGCGTTTGCTGCACTGGTCCATTGGTCTTCTCTTGTGAAGTGGATGGGGTACTCTGACCAATATAGATATCTTGGGATGGCTGGTTCAGCTGCCATGATGGCTCTATGAGCTAGTTTCTCTTGTCTTTTGCTTCGTGTGTTAGGAACACCTGAAAATATCACCGCTAATTGGCGTTGGGGTTCTTGATAATCTCCTTCAGCTCTCTTTTCCTCCTTCTTGGATTCTTCTTGCTTTGGCTACGGGTTGTTTTGATTCCTCTTTTCTCTCTTCATGAATTGCCGCTGAAAAGTGCTGCATTCAACTAACTTGTGTCTGGCCCCTGGGTGTATGTGACACGGCATGTTTTCTATGTTTTTCGGCGCTCTTCCTCGGTAGTTGTTACTCTGATAGTTGCTATTACTGTTGTAACTGCTGTTGTTACGGTTGTTGCTATTGTTGTAGTTGCCATTGTGATTGCTACCATTGCTATCATTGTCGTTGCCATTGTATCTTCTTTTGTTGTCTGTGGTTGCCACCATATTGTCCTACCTTGGTCTTTTATCTTGCTGTCTGTAATCGGGTCTTCTATTCTCTGGGTTATCCCTAGCAAATCTGTGCCGAGTTCTGTCTTCTGACGAAATTAGCTTCTCAATAACCCTCTTGAAGTCTTCATTTGTTCGTGGGTTCTCATTGAAATAGTCCTTGTATTGCCAGTTTGCCCATATTCCTTCTACAAAGGCCTCTATCACCTCCCTGTCAATAATGTCGTGGACTTGAGCCCTGAATTCTCCAAATCTTCTATAGTATTCCCTTAGACTTTCTTCTCTCCTTTGCTTTACTCCTTTCAATTCGGCTGCAGTCATTGGATGGGTAATAATGCCTGCGAAGTTGTTGCAGAAAGCTTCCTACAAGTCTTCCCAATACCTGATTGATCTTGGCCTCAATTTGTCAAACCATTGTAGCGGCATTGCTTCGAGGGCCATTAGGAAGAATAGAGCCTTGATGTCGTCGTCTCCTCCAGCTAATTCAATAGATTGGGAGTAAACCCTTAGCCATTGTCTTGGTTCGACTTTACCATCATACTTGGAATGATTTGCTGGTTTAAACCTGTGCGGTAGCTTTAAAGTTTGTAGTCTTCCTGCAAAATAAGGGAATCTATCGTATGGTTCCGTTCTTCCGTAATCTGGCGATCTTGCCCTTCTGTAATAAGACATGTCTTCTTTTAACTCGGACTCTCCGTAGTCATCTTCTTTGTCAAATCTTCTTGACATTTCTTGGTAGCATTGGCTCAATTCTGGTTTGTCTCTTTCTTGTTGCTTTGAGTAGTGTTTCTTCCTTCCATTGATATCAGCACTTTCTACTGGTCCTATCCTTTGAAAATTCGATTTTTTGGGTGGCTGCTCCCTTTGTGGCTCCTGTGGAATTTCTTCATCGGGTTGTTTTCTGATCCCCCGACTTCTTTCTTCTGGTCTTCCCTTGCTTTCCCGTTATTCGTGAGGGTGTACAACTCCTTTGTTAATTCTTCAATTCTTTCTCTTTTTGTATTTTTTGTGGCTTCTTTTTCCGCCTTCTTTCTGTTGTATTCCATTAGCTCCGCTTTGTATTTATTCCAGACTTGCTTCCTTTGTTTAGCCCGGTTCCTCCTTCCAGCTTTCAATTTGTTCTTTAGCCTTGCTAGTCTTTGCTCATCATTTTCGTTGCTGTCGCTTTTCTCATCTGGCGAGATGTTGCCTTCTGATTCATCTAAAGATTTTATATCTGGTATCTGTGGTGACTCCAAAGGTTGTTCTAACTGCTCCGCCATGTATACAGTATACCTCTTCCGAGCTTTTCTTGTACGGTATTCCATCCTTCGTTTGGTTGAGCTGTCTGTAGCTTCTGAACTGGATTCGAGTTCTTTTTCCTCTTGATAAGGTAGTTCTTCAACGCGCGTGCCAGTATGGACTTTGCTTGAGGTGAAAGAACCTGGTTAATGCACCACACAATCTTGTGGGGTCACTGTCATGATCATCCCTTCTTGTGCTCCCTCTAGGAGTATTCTTCTTGCTGACTTCATCTTATTTTGGGTAAAGTGTTGATAGACTGATGCCGCGTTGCGCAGTCCGTAAGTTCCCAAGTTCTTCTTTGAGCTGTACGGGTCGTATCCCTTCACGATCGTTGTTGTGTCTCCGAGTCTAATTAGGCTTGGCTCTTGTGCCGTGAAGATTGTCTTGGAATCGGGTTGTATCTCTTTTTCAGAGGCAGTTTCATATCTGCTTTCTTCCTTATTCCGAGTTGTATCCGAAGTTGAGAGTTTCATCACCTTCTCGGCGAGTTTGTATTGAACTTCGTCATCGAATTCTTTTTCTTCTCGGAGATGGGTACGAAGCTTGCCGTCGCCGTCAGCCTTGTAGATCCAGGATCCGAAGACAAAGGTTGTTTCCGCCGAAAAGGTCATCTTGAGGTTGAGGTCCGCCGAACTCTCGAGAAAAAATTCGTCGAAAGCCCCTACCTGACGCGCCAGCTGTCGATGTTTTAACACCGATAGCCTGCCATGGGGGTACCCGGGACAGTTGTTCGGGCTTCGGCGAATAGCGGAATTCGACGGTTACGCAAAGAGACTCACGATTTATACTGGTTCAGGCCCTCGACTTGGTCGAGTAATAACCTTATGTCCAGTTTTGGCGTTAGCCTGTTTGCGTTGTATTGCTTTGAGTATCGGGTATGCGTTCTCTTCTTACAATGGGTACCCTCACTAGCCCTTTATAGTCCAGGCGCTGAGAGGCGTTGTTTGTGTCCTATTCGGATACAAGGTCAGAGTCCTAAGCTACGCTTCAGGCGCCTTTCCTTGTATAGTTTGCGTTGGAGTTTCGGTTTTGCACGTTGCTTTGCTCTGCGTTCTTCTTGGCGATTGGGCTGTAGGCCTTGTTACCAAGGCCTACCTCCCTACAGTATGGTCTATGGGGGGCCTGTAGGGTTCCCCATTGATAGATCTCCGCACATACATGTAAGGCCAAACTTCTTCATGATCTGCTTATGTAGACACAAAGCTAAGATAAAGTTATGGCTAGAGCTATCTAAGTGATCTCTACTTCTTCGTTCCAAAGTAGCCATAGAAGAGGCCTTGCGCTGCGCTTTGGGAGCGTCGATCAGGCGGGCTAGACGTGTCATTCTAGAGCTTCCGGGGTGCCCGCCTGAACACCGATAGTTCCACGCTAGGAAGCTCATTGGGCATTATGGCGCCTTGTAGGCTGGCCTCATTGCCTATTGAAGATCTTGTCGAGGATAATGTCGATGGAGTCCATCATCATGGCGTGGGCGAAGGATAGTGGAATCCAAATCTATATACCGACCAGGGAGCATCTGGTGCAGGGGCTGAACACTAGCACCCAGATCCACACCCATCCTGACTCCAGGAGTGACAGAAGGTAGAGCAGGCCGTTGCGGCAGGCGGGGGCAATCTTGGAGGTCCATTTACGGATTCCAGCTTGGTCCCTCGCCATGAGAGGGGGCAAAGTTGAGCTGCTCGAGTTGCAGAGTCTAGCTTTGATCAAATCTGAGAGGTGGGAAAAACATTCCTTCCAAAGGGTCGCTGCTAGAAAAGCCAGGAGTATACCGAAACAAGCCTGCAGTGGGTGGCGGCGGAGATCCTCTAGCTGAGGCGGCACCAGTAGCTTGTTCCATGTTTTGAGATCTAGTATTAAATTAACTTTTCTTCTGAAGCATAAGCTGTGAAGTTTGTCTAAAACCTGAAGCATCCAAAACCTGTTAATTCATAATATGGCCTTCCATATGTGTCGGGTTCATAAACCCGGGGTCCCTAATGGGCCCGCTTCATAGCAAAAGCTCGGGCCAGTAGACGGCATTACGTACAACGCGCAACACCTGGGCCAGCCCAGGAGCCTAACGATAGGCCGAAAGAGCGATCCAGTCTCCGATCGGAAGGCCTGGCTAAGGAGGGGACGACACTCGCTTCCGACTCCGACCCGCTTTTCCGATCGGGAGTACATCGAACCTCTGCTTATAGCTCTTCTCCGACCAGCGCGGTCGAAGCCGACTGGGACCAACCGACCGGTGACGCCCGCTCGGTGAGGACCCAAGAATCAGGCGGAGCAGATAAGGCAAGGCGCTCAAGTCAACCACAATACTGAGGACCGTACCCTGCACCCATGCAGGATAGTCCCACCAGGTCATGCCAGAAGGGTGCTTTGCAACCTTTCAGACATGTCAGAACACGAACAGTGTTGTGGGCGCCGACATTTGTCCTACAGTATGGTAGGCCCCGACATTTGCCATATCAGAAGAACACGATGGAGCCTGCCACATGTATCTTGGCATCAACAGTATTGTGGCTGTCGACAAACTGTCTTGTATCCGACGTCATGGGCAACAAGACTAGGAAACACACACACTCTCTTTATCTCTCTCTCTCCTAACTTGTAAGGCTGTCCCCTTCACCTATAAAAGGGGATGCACTCTCTCCTAAAAGGAGGACGGTCATTCTGACTCTCTCCGCTAAGCTTTAGACATTCGGAGCACTCGAACAGCTCCACAACTCTAGAACTCTAAAGCTACACGGAGCATACGTTCTAATACTTAGCGCATGCTGGAGCTCCCGTCACTCTTGACCCTTCGGTTCTAAGCCCGACCGGACCTCTAACACCCACCTTCTTATTCCCACTCCTTTGTAACCCCACAACAAACTTCGAGCACCTAGGCTCAGGAATAAAGTCACTGACCGATTGGAACTGGACATAGGGCACGTTGCCTGAACCAGTATAAACCCTATGTCATTGAGTGCTAGGCCACATCCGATCACAACACACGGCAAAACTACAAATATTTACTTGTTGGTCACTTTTTGCACCGACAATATGTATTTATGTGATGGTCTAGCGTTGTCCCAAAGATGTGTGCCTTGTGAACTTCTCCTGTAATCCAAGCACCACATTGCACTTTATTCACAACACCCCCTGAAAGTTTTTTTGATCTATTTTAGTCATTGATTCATACATTTGAACTATCTTTGATAACACATTAGATCTGTTGTATGATGGCACAAAGGCTACTCTTTCTACGCCCTTAAGGTATCTATCAAATCACTGACCTAAGGAGGTTTTTGTGTGAATAAAATGCCTCCAAATGTTGGCAAGCTTTTTATAGTCACTTGCCGCTCAGGAAATGAGAATCCTTGTCACCTCAGCTCAACCATTGTGTACAATAAAATCCTTTATACCAATGTTGTCCCCCGTCTTCAACTTACGATGTGCTTCCACAAATATATCAACAAGACTTTTTGCAATTCTACAACCATGCGTACTCAGATTTTTAACATTGCATCTGATTATGTACATTTGGATCGGGTATAGAGATTGTGTTAACCAAATGTGCGCCATTGTACATAATCCTGCAACAATGTGTTTCTGCAAATTTATTTCAATAAGATAGATTTTCTAACAGAAAGCACAACAACAATTCTAAGATAAAATAATAAAACCTCAGTTGTGCATTGACCTTTGACAACCCCTGAGAAGCTTCGGGGGCAAGTCAAATATTGAGTTATGTGACACACCATGGGAATGTATGGAAATCTCATTGTCTAATCTAAGAATATGAAGTTCTCCAAAGAACATCCCAAGTCCTCGATTACTTCCCTCAACGATATGCATTATTGGTTTGTATCAACTAAAAGTGATAATCGACCATGCATATGATTTACATAGATAAGTGTCTTCTTAGTCTTTTCCTGCAATTAGAACTACTACTAATACATGTACTTGTCAAAACCATAGTTGTGGAGTGCACCCGAATTCTCCGCTGCTCACACCAGACTTTAAAATAACAATTTTGCACAATGCACACATGATGGTTGGGAATTTCTTTAGTGGTGCACGCTAGTTGCACATCAGAGCTATCTAGTACTCATACTCATGAAAAAGTACGCAGTAAGAGCATAAGAGATAGTTGAGTGCGTAGGGCTATATATAGCTTCGTTGCCCTGGTGTTAGAACTCTTGGCCCCAAGCCTCATACACATACAAGAGCCACTTAGAGCCTCTCCACTCACATGCTTGACTTGGATTTCATCTTTGAATTTGAGGCCAACATTCTAGTACATTGCATTGAGTTATTTAAATGAGTGGCTTTGGAAGATTGTTGAGAAAGCAATCGGGTTTTCTTGTTACTCTTGATGGTTGCCGCCACCTAGACGGCTTTGGTGTTATTGACTCCATCAAAGCACAACAAGGAAGATTGTGTTGGTGCTCAGGAGATTGATTTGTGTGGGGCTATTGAGTTCATCCCCACCTGAGGAGGCAAAAGGCATCTCTAGTAGAAAAGAAGTATTGAGTAGAGTCATGTTATATCCAACATGAGATCAAGTGCTCAAGGTACGGAGACAACCTTGCGGGGTTGTTGAAAGCTTGATAGATGGACCAACAAGCCACCTTAATAAAACCAGACTACCAAACCATGAAAAATGATAGTAGTGGTAAGTTCACCATTAACCATCCGAGGTGAACCCACTTCGCCTGCACGCTCACTGTAGGCTAGTCCTTCCACTTCAAAATATTGGAACTCGTCACCGATCGACTTAGCGACTTGTAGCTCTATGACTTGGAGCCTCCTTAGGCGGAGGAGGCCCTAGTGTGTTCTGCCCTTAATGGCATGACTCTCATTAACGTAGACGCACTCAAGCGTCGGGTCGACGCTTACCTCAGGCTTGATGTCCCACCCAAAGATTGTCGCCACATGTTCTACACGTTGGCCAACACCTTTGGCTAGCACTCTAATGAGGTACCCCTCCTGCTGGAGAGTGACTTCTACAGTTCCATGGTTGAGTTCCCTCTTGGCATGAGAAATGTGTCATTCGTCTTCTAGAGTGAGCTCGTGCGGCGGACACACCCTCACTCTCCCAACTCCAAATTCGTCGGGATGGCGAACTATGCACCACCATCCATCAACGACCTCTTTCGAGTGTTCCTCCAGTGATGACTTTGGTTTCAAGGCTAAGAGCGCCGGAAACTACCACCCGCCCCAGAAGCTACCACCTCTCCTGCGAGTGCAACACAACGAACCTTGTGGAAGAGGGTGAAGGTGAGTAGGTGACAAGGCGGAGAGCCAACACATGTGTTAGAACAATGTGTCCAATTAAAGTACGAGTTAGAGCAACGAGTCGTGGCATGGTACAGAGTTTGATTCTAAAACCAATTGAAACATATGACACGATCATTGGATAAATTTCAAAGCCTTTCATGCCCATACGGGTTAGAGCAATGTGTGCCCAGTGCCCAGGCATGGTATATGTGGAGTCTAATTCTAAGATGATCTAGAAGGCATGACAATATCGCTAAATAAACCTTCAAGCCGAGTTGTAGATCCCCTTGCAATGAACATGCATGTTTGCTAGTGTGAAAAAAAAATCAAAGAAGCACAACAAAATTCAGAACAAAGTAATGAATAACCATTCCACATATCCAAGAATGTAATGTACTCCATCTAATGAAGAGCTGGCTAACCAATATGAAAAATAAAATTGTCACCATACCATCTAGTGCATTTATTTCAATGCAAATGGCATACAAAAGGCATTAGCAACGACAAGGTCGATGACAACATTAGTAATTACATGGAATTAGTTGAAGGAAGTGCCATGGCATCTGCACTATGCTTTCTCGAGCCATATCACAGTTGTTGCCTCGCGTGCCGTCTGCCGACGCATTGCCGGTTGTCGCTGTACCGCTGAGAGAGCTGCTGCGGCTACGTCGCGGAGAGTCGTGGCAGAGACATGTGGCTGCACCGCCCAGAATTATGGCGGCATCGTGGAGAGCTGTGGCTGCACTGGCGATAATTGCGGCTCCATCTCCATCGCGGATAATTGTGGCTGTGTCGTGGTGAGCTCGTTCGCCGCCGGTGGCGCTGGCACGCCGTATGGGTCTTGCATGTCGTCGCTTGTTGTCCTTGCCATCAATTGCTGCTGTATCGCCAGAGGATTAGGTGGCTGGGACTGGGAGCCGCGCGTCATTTGCCGGTACGACTCCAGCCGTCGCCGCAGCACCTCAAGCTCGACGGCGGTGTCCATGAGCTGGTTCTCCAGGTCTTGGATTACTCTGCAGCAGCCGCGCACGGGGTCCGCCGCGCGTAGGTTGGACTCGTAGACGATGGTCTGCACGCACACGTCCCGTCTCGGCGGCGGAACCTTCTGGAGCATGCGCTGCAAGTTCTTGACGCCGAACATCCGGAGCGCGTTCCGGAACTTGTCGGGCTCATCGGCGACGAAGTAGTGCTTCAGGAGGCAGTGCGGCGGGCACTTGCGCCGCTGGTGCCTGCACGCGGCGCACGACGACGGCGGTGGCGAAGGCGCCGACGCGCCTCTGCTGTCAGATGACGGCGCCGCGTGTGGGGGCGAGGACGAGGGCGCGCTGCTGCTGGTAGGGACAGGGGCCGGGGGCGAGGACGAGGACGGATCCGAGGGCGAGGAATACGACGGTGAGGCGGATTCTGACGAAATCACGCCGCCAGATGACGAAGACCACGTCGGCGCATCTTGCGCCGCCGGTGGTGTTGGCATGCTGCTCCGCGATTCGCAGGCAGCCCACGCAGGATGCTGCCCGCTCAAGCCCCCGAGTCCTCAAGCCACCACGCCCGCTAGCCGCCGGCCGCTGCCGCCGCGGCTGCTCCCGCGCCCAACGCCCTCCGCGGCGCCGATCGATCGGACGGCAGTCGGTCGCTGCCAAACTTCTCCTGCGCATTCGTAAGTGGGTTGAATTTTATTTATGGGCTGAATTATCCATCCGTTGTATTTACGACTATTTCTGTAGGTATGGTAAGGCTTCAGTTCTGATCGACAAGAATGATACAACATTTTTTTTTTTGAAACGAACACAACATTTGGATCGGGGTCACCTTTTTCTTTAGGGAAAGATTCCCGGGGCCATTTGGATCCTTCGTTTAAGAGGAATTGAAATTACTCAGTGGACTAGGATATTTGATTGGAATTTGATATTCTAACTTTTTCATACTAATAAATAAGTCTATCTCAAATTTATAGGGTGAAAAATGGAAATGAATTCTATAAATCACTATGCTATAATTCTACTCTTCAACTTATAACATACCCTTTAACTTATTTTTCTACAATAGAAATGCAACATATAAGTATGTCCGTGGTATATCTAACAATAAATATATAAATATATTTCATATACAACTATATTAGCTTAATTAATCTATGTCTAAATTATAATTATTAGAATAAATTCAATTCTAGGATCCGCCGTAACTACAGTTTTACACCCGTAATAGTTCTACAGAACTTTTTTTTATAATTTTTTTTTCAGAACTTTTAAAGTCAATAGTTCACATCACAAGCGGAGGATCCAAAATAAGTTCCAATTACTAAAAACCTGAAAGGTAGAACCTCACCTTTTAACGAACATGGATATACGTTGATATATTTAAAACAAAATTTATTAACAAACATTTATCTTATGAAGATATAATTTTTTTCTTTTACTTAGCAGAGGTGATGTTCTAGGTTCAGAATATAACGTTCGGACTTTAGGAAAAAATATTCTTGTTTTAGGATAACAATATTCTAGATTTAGAAGAACAAATTATTTGTTCATGCCATTGGTATTATATTATCCATAAAAGTAAAAAAATAACAAAAACTATAATATATATATAAATAGATAAATAGTATCATAATTGTCGGGGACCAATACTAGGGTACCCGAAGAGGAGGAGCTAATGGTCATCAACATTGATTCATCAGAGCAGTCAAGAGCGCGACTACAGCTCCAATCGACCCTAGGTGCGCGGGCTCCGCCTCGCCCGACCTCTGGGGACGGGCTTCGCCTCGCCCGACCTCTGGGTTTGGGGGCCCGCCTCGCCCGACCTCGGGTCGGGGGGGGGCCTCCTCGCCCGGCCTCTGGGTCGGGGGCCCCGCCTCGCTCGGCCCCTCAGGCGCGGCTCCTGACAGAAGCCCGTACCGCCGCCAACCACTACGGGCCAAAAAGTACAACCCAAGGTCAAACTTCTAGCATCGTGCAGTGAGCGGTCACATCTCAACATGACCCGTACCCGTGGCATGTCACTCTAGGGAACTCACATCACCAACAGTGACGGACGTGTGGTCACTATGCTATCTACTCCCTGTACGGCCGCTAACCAGCACGCTGGTTCGTCGCGTCGCCTGCCGGGACGGAATGGAACATCACGACCCGCTGACAACGCCGGGGCGTGGCATCAGCGATGAACAGACGCCCGGCGTGGAGCCGTCCCTATCACCATCTACAGTGTCGGCAGGACCCGCATAAAGGAGAAGAAAGGTCCGGCGGTCCTGAAAGCCTTCCTCTCCTCGTCTCTTCTCCCTCTTTCTCTCGGTGTAACCTGCTCTTCCCCTTCGTCTATTAAAGGGGAAGCAGGACGCTCCAGGAGGGAGGACGGCGGTTCACCACTCCTCACGGCTGTAGACATCAAAACACACGTTCTAACACACCTTAGGAGCACACGCACATTAGAGACTTGAGACATGTCCCTCTCTTGCTCGTTTGTAACCCCTAATACAAACTTTCAGTACTAGTAACACGAGCAGTAGCGATAAACTGAACGTAGGGACTTTCTGTCCGAACCAGTATAAACTTCGTGTCCTCTAAGCACACAATCCGAGCCAGACGCGCAATACTAGAAATTTACTAGTTGGTAACTCGAAACACCGACAATAACATTACATAAATAAAAAATAATAATAAAGATAGAACAAAGCATAGGGAAAAAACAAAAAATAGAATCCCACGTAATATAAGAAAAATAAAAAGAAAATAATATGGATACTATTTAAACAACCTAAATTATATTATAGAATATCACAAATGCACAAATTATTTAAAGTAAAGCCAAACGTTGTGATATATGATGTAACCCACACAACTGCAAAAGACACATGACACATCCACAAATTATTTCTATAGTTAAGTAAAGCCAAATGTTTTATATGTAATGTATCCTATTGTTGATGGTGAAATATCGACGGTAATATCACGGCCATTTTAGCGCTTGATTTGGTGTTGACGACGAAATGGTTAACCACCGGTTCATAGATTTATCCGACGGTGATGATCCTCTGGTCGCGGTCAGATCACAACTTGACCCAACGGTGACGCGCATTTAGTCACGACCAGTCAGTGGTGCAAGCTGATGGTGATGAGGACTCGATGAACACTGGTCTATTGTTTGATCCGGTGGTCATGCCTAGGGGTGCTCATCGGGCCTAGGTCCTTTAGCCATCTGTATTATAAAAATAGTGCCATGATTTGCCATCGAAGGATTGGGTGGCACAACAGAGGAGCAAGGACGCTGCTCTATCACGTCTCTCTGCCCATGCGCTAGCTTCGACACATTGGATCCGCTTTTCCTTTTATTTATAGAAAAAATTATATATTTTCGCTTCTAATTTTGCACTTAAGATGTCAACAAAATAGCTGAAGTGTTGATTGTAAATATGCATCTATCTATCGACTTTTTACTTTATTATTACAGTGCATATGAACGTGGGGCACACACATTTTTATCATAAAAAAAATAATTTATAATAATCTCTATCTTTACCCTTTATCTATTCTATCCATCTGTTTGTCTAATCTAATGTTAAAAAGTGAAGTGTTTCTTATAATCATTTTTATTATATTATTTCTAAAATACCCTCAGTTTGGATCCGTCCGCCCGCATCCTTTTTATTTTCTTTTCATTTTTTTTACCCTACTGGTTTGTCAGAGTTACAGACTCAGGGTAGCACAGATGTATCCTGAGCAATGCATGATCAGATAAAATCTGCCTCTTCTCTTGCGTCTACACACACAGACGTCAACTCGAACTTGACAATAATAGAAGTTCATTCATGTGCCTTATACTTCCGAAAACATTAATTAACATAAAGAAAAACAAGAAAATGGAACAATTTTACAGATATAGTTAGTATACGTTTAGAGTCCGATCCAGTAGGCACCTAACGACTTTTGTGTAGTTTGATCGATTTGAGGCAAACCAAAACGATGCATGCCCCCATCCTAACGACGACGTTATTTCCTTTCAGATAGTAGGCCAGACGCTGGCTGGCCCCACAAGCAGTCTCCGATCCAGCGTGGTTTACGTGACGAGGATGAGGCCCTCGGTGATGAGGGAGTCGGCGAGGACCTGGTTGGCCGCCTCGGACGGGTGGACGGCGTCCCAGAAGACGTAGGACGTGGCGTTGGGGCACGTCCCGACCGACTTGGGGTTGCAGAGGAGCACCGTGGTCTCGACCGTGCCCGTCCCGCAGCAGCCCCGCCTGGCCTCCGTGAACCCCTGCGACTGCGGGTCGGTGACCAGGTCGTAGAGCGGCGCGTAGATGTCGAACACGGCGATCTTCAGGTCCGGGTACCGCCGCGACAGCGCGTCCACGGTGGCGTTCATCTTCCGGTTGAAGCTCTGCGAGTCCCTGTTGAGCCTCGACACGCACCCGTTGCTGCCGTGCCCGAACAGCGTGATCGACAACGGCAGGCACCCCAGCGGCGGCAGCGACGTCACGCCGATGCGCCGCGCTCCCATGCCGTACAGTTGCTGCATATGTACAGGCGTAGCAGCAGTCAGTTCAAGAGGATCGTCTCGTCGATCGGAGCATGCAGCAGGTTGGCGACGACGAGGAGATGTAGGTAGCAGCTAGCGAGGTGGTTTGCTCACCGACACGGTGTTGTGGAAGATGCTGATGAGGCGGTCGGAGAACTGGTCGGCGGTCTGCGTCTTGTAGAGGAAGGGGTTGATGTAGTAGTTCTGCACGAAGTCGCTCGCGCCGGCGCTGATGATGTAGAGAGCGCCGGTGATGATGGAGTGGGCCTGCCCGGCGCCGGACACCGCCGCCAGCTTCGACTGGTACTCCTTGAAGTACCCAAGCTGCTGGGACAGTGGGATCGCGTGCTGCGGGGTCACACCACACCACACCACACAGTTTGTTTGTCCCAAGTTAGGTCATTTACACCCACATCTATGCAATATCTGCTAATCATGTACACCGGTTGTGGTACCACAAAAGATAGCAACGAGATGGCTATAGATATCTGCAAGATTTATGATGAATATTGGTTTCACGATTTGAGTTTTGAGAGGCTCGGAGCATGCATGAATATGCTAATATGCACGCACAAGATGTTCAGTTCAGAGTGTATCTCTCTTCGTGTGCCAAGATTTTGACGTACTCCTTGGAGTTCGAGAGGTGTGATGATGATACTTACATACATCAGTGCCGTGTGGTCGTAGTACCCAGATCCCGCGGACGCGAAGTTGGCGCCGATCAGGAGGTTCTGCCCTGACGCCTGCGGGCTGAGGTACGCAGCAGGGTAGGTGGTGAACCCCAACGTGTCAGCTGCAATGCAACCATGCACAGACGAAGTTGTGACGCACAACATCTCCACTCCGTTCATCAGAAACCAAAACTGCATGCACCCGGGAAATAAGCCATCGAACAAGTGCATTCAGGAGCGTACGTACCAGTCATGTCGGTCGCCAGCTTGCCGTTGCAGAACCTCCCGGTGGCGACGTGGTTGGCGAAGTCCCTGCCGTAGGGCGGGAAGTTGGCCTTGATGATGGTGTGGAGGTAGTCGTTGTTCCCGACGTCCACCGTCGAGTCGCCGAACGTTATCACCGCCGGCACCAGCGGCTGCGCCTCGCCTCCGTGGCTTCCCATCCCCACCACCAGGAGGAGGACCGCCAGGACCATCGACACCCGCCTCCCCTGCGCCTGCGGTGCCATCATCATCTGAGCTCGGATCGAGACGACGAGCGCTCTCAGCTCTGCTCTGAAACACTCCAACCACACGCAACGCAGCGCACGCCGTGCCCTGGTGTAATGCAACCGGCCGTGTCTTGTGTGAGCTTTATATAAGTGTCGACCAAGCTGTGCTGACAGGCACCCCGGCGGGCCGGTCTTAATCAGCAGGGCCCAGCTGTCTGTCACTCGGAGTCAGGGCACGCACTGTGCCGCGTGCGGCATGATGACGCCGTGTCGAAACGGGACGTGCGCATGGCGAACCGCCGAGCCCAGTCCAT
The DNA here is from genome assembly GCA_904845875.1 of Miscanthus lutarioriparius. Taxonomy (NCBI): domain Eukaryota; kingdom Viridiplantae; phylum Streptophyta; class Magnoliopsida; order Poales; family Poaceae; genus Miscanthus; species Miscanthus lutarioriparius. The sequence continues at coordinate 78,031,929 of CAJGYO010000018.1, forward strand.
GCTGCCCTGCCCGTCCCTGCATCCCCGCCATCGATTCGATTCTCCCATCTGCAATGGCGACTATTTATTAGGGTGATAGGGAAACACAGCGGTGGTTGAGACGACGACGCTGCTGCGGCTGACGCTGTGACGAACTGACGACGCAGGCTGGCGGCGCTCCGGTCCAGCGCCAGAAATGTTCAGGGACAGGATGAGGATTGAGGACAGCTACCAGGCAACCACTGGCGAGTTATTGCACATGTTGTAGGCAACACGGGCATGGATTCTGCAGATGAGGCTGCAGCTCGTGCACTGGGTTCAGTCCAACCGGAAATGTCCGGCAGGAGCACCGGCGGGCAGTGGTCCTGTGGTGAAGAAGAAACTAGTGCAGTGGACCGGAGCTACTGGAATGGAGAATATCTGAATATAGATTTGGAGATCCTCCAAGTACACGGTGACAGCTCGGAAGGCTTTATCGCCATTGAATCTGAAAGAAATGGCCCAATGCTACCCCAGCCCTGTGACTTCCTTCAATGCCCGCCAGCGATCAGACATATCTCTTGACCAAGAAGATGTCAGACTGAATGCGCCATGTGTTACCGATGGATGCGTCAACCATCGATCCAGCGATAGATTATTGTGGCAAGTTTCTAGTAGTACTTTAGTTCAGGTACTGAGAATCTGCTCTGTTTCCAAATGGTGAATGCAGTGGCCTTTTACAGTGCATACTATTACTATTCTAAGATGCATGGATGCACCAAGAGCTTTCCTAGAAACAGCTAACAACATGGCGCGTTTTCCTCGAAGCTAAAATGAGCCTATACGGTTATACCTAACAAGGACCATGTTGATTTTGACACATACCAAAATTTTGTAGATGCCATGGCTTTAAATGGCTGCCCTCCTGTCCACTATATGATACGTACTATGTGCTCATCACATTACTTCTGATTTCTGAACTTCGCTGGGTGATAGGACGCCAAGAGTTTATCAGATGTGCTGTAATTAACATCAAAGTACTACGTACGGAGATATCAACGACCTGCACTGGTTCATTCATATATGAAATAATAAAAACCATGGATGTACCAACAATAGGCTTCAAGTTGTACTCTAACCTATTATAGAGAAGAAAAGCTCAAAACTTTTGCATAAATTTAGGCAAACTGGTATATAAACATGACAAATAAAGCTAGTGATGACTGAAGACAACAAGATGAGGTGAAATTTATACATAGAAACGTTTCGTTTCACTTCATTTTCAATATTAAAAACTCTGCCCATGTTGGTTCTTGCTTGTTCCTGTCAGGTCATAAAAAAACATGTAACTTAGTTTAATGATCAATGAACGACAGGAGTTAACGGTGAGTCGGTGACAGCTGAAGAAGTTTGGGAAACGAACTTCAGCTGATATAAATGAAACAAATAGAACACGAGCAACTATGATAAGCAAGGTACAGCTGAGTTAGTAAGAGCACCTCTAGGAGTTATCCTAAACTTAATTCTCCTAAATCCTCATGCAGGGGCAGGGTACATTCTAACAAAAAATCCTCTCTAAATATTTCTCTTCTCTAACAGTTAGGTGGACAACATAACATCTCAAATTTGAGAGCAAGAGAGAATAATTTAGGATACCACTAAATGTAGGATGTTGAATAGGGAGACTTTTACAGAGTGATTTTTGTTACAGAAACCTTAATTTTAGTTCTAGGGGGATGAATAAGGGAACTCTTTGATGGTCCAAGGGCATGTTCGCTTAAAAGCCTTTACGACTATAGTAAATGGAGTATCATATGAACCACAAGAGCTAGCAAATATTTAGAGTTCAGAACTGAGACAGGTAAAAGCTAAGGTAACAGGCAAGACAGGTTTAAGCATACACATAGGTAACTGAATCAACTGTTCAAATCATCCAACGTGGAACAACGAATATGAAAAGGGGCACACATGACAATGTTTAATTAGCAGAAAAAACAGTTGGATGTCACATCGGCATATTCATATTTCTACAACACAACCTTCTTAATTTCTTTCAAAACAATGCAATACAGTTCGGTGCATTGAACAGAAAAGAAGGGGAAAACAAGAAAGACCATTCATCATAGACTGAGTTATGAAGCAGTTGTGCAGGTTTCATCATAATTGTCATTTATTCATAACAAGACGAGTTACACTCTCACAGGACCCATTAACTCTTAAATACGAAGAACAGAACATTTGTGCAAACAGCGATAGTGCAGCTACCATCATGAAACATACAAGAATGGAGACATCCTTTCCTTATAAAACAATGAGTCAACATGAAGAGCATTCAACTGCCACAATCATCACTGAAATGCTTCGAATTGTACTTTGAGGTGCAAGGTTACCTGAGCATATAAGGTTCAGTAATCTCGGAAAGCCTACAGAAACTATATAAATTGCATAACATAAGCTTGCTTCCTCATCAGGTTACTTCAAATTATGCACTGAGCAGAGAAAAATTGGACTATCCTATACGGATATTTGCCATAATGAAGATTAAACACAAAGGGTGTTTCACTGGATAGCTTAAGGCTTCAAATTATACAGCAGTCAACAGACAACAGAGAGCCTTCCACTGTTCTCTGCAAGGTAGGTTCCACTACTATGTTACTAACTGCTCAACAAATGCGTAACTGACTAATAATATCAGCATTCTGAGCATAGATATCACCAATTAAACGAAACAACAAATCCATCAGAAATTAAATTCTGCGATTCTGACTGCAGGATAGGATAATTTTGACAACTAATGAAACAAAGCATCTGATGCCATATCTATAACTGAAGTAGAAGTGAGCAAATCCTTCACTGTCAATAGGATCATCATCATCCAAAAGGACACGTACGATCAGCTAATGGTCCAATGCAACCAGTCAAGCAAACCAATGGCCACGTTTCGCACATGCTTTACGGCAGGTTCAGGCCTTCAGCCGCTGGCCCGCTGCGACCTCCTCTCATGCTGCGCCCATGGCAAGAACGGCACCGCCATGAGGCCAGACACCTCCCAAGGCTTCTCACCACCTTCCTCCTGTGCACCAGCGTCACCATCGCCTCCGTTCGTCATCCCACCATTGGAACTGAACTCCGCACGATCAAGCGCAGACGCGCGTAGCATCACCTCCCCGTCCTCCCAAGCTCTCGCCTTGGGGTCACCGTGGCCCACCACCGCCGCCGACGGCTTACCCGCGCCGTCCTCGCTCTCCGCTTCACCCTCCGAACCCGGCAGCTTGGACTTGGACAAGGCGACGCCTCGCCCGCAGCCCGGCGGGTACCTCCTAACGGCCGAGACGCGGGGAACCGTCACCGCCGCCGCGGCCTTCCTTCCGTTCCCCACGCCGCGACAGGGCGCCTCGGCCCCGAAGGAGGCGGTTGCTGGGAGGGTTCGTCTTGCCGGTGGTGGGGCGGTATTGGTGCCCCCACGCGCGGAGGGGTTCGGGAGTGTGGGTTTAGGTTTGGCGGCGGCGGCGGTGGTTGGAAGTTGGTGGTACTGGTACAGTGGAGGCCCCGCCGCCACGTTGAGGTGGCGGCCGCAGCCCGGCGGGAAGCGGCGGACGGCGGAGGCGGAGGGCCTGCGGTTGCTGGCGAGCATCGCGAGGCGGCGAGGGTGAGTGTGGAGCGGCCGTCAGGCGTGCAACGTGCTCTGGCGAAGATTGCAGAGAAGGATTTCATTGGGGTCCGCCAGTTGTCTTGTTCCTATTTTTTCCCCCAACTTTCAAATTCAAAAGTAAGCCCTTGTTTAGTTCCACCCCAACTTCTAAAAATTTGCTACAGTATCTGTCACATCGAATGTTTGCGGCCCGTGTATGGAGCATTAAATGTAGACGGAAAGAAAAACTAATTGCACAGTTTGGTGGGAAATTGCGAGACGAACGTTTTAAGCCTAATTAGTCCATGTTTGAACACTATTTGCCAAATAAAAACGAACGTGCTACAGTAGCCCCAAAATCCAAATTCCTACAACTAAACACAGCCTAAATCTTCAGAACTTGTGAGAAAAGGCAATCAGCCTGTTCGCTGGTTGGTTTTAGCCAGCCCAAACCAGTCAGCCAACAGTATTTTCCTCTCACAAAAAACCAGCACTAGCACCAACCAGCGAACAGGCTCGATATTTCTGCCGAATCTCATGCTACACTGTAAGTACATTCAGTTCCTATTAATAAAATTATTCTTTCCATTCAAAATTACAGTTCGCTTTAGATTTATTCTAAGTTCAACCTTTTTAAACTTTCATGACAAAGTTTTTTTTTTAAAAACATTATACCATCTAAAACTTCAAATAAGTACACTCTCAAGAGATTGCATGGTGAGTAGTTGATACTAATCGAGTGTTATAGATGTTGATATCTTTTATATAAATTTGGTTAAAATTAGAGAAACGTAACTTATGATAAAACTAGTCTTGCAAATACTAGGTTATAGCGCCGTTATAGTGTTTTGGTCTTTTGGATAGGGTGTCGCTGAAAAAATTACATATATTACCGCTATGAGCGCTATTTCGAACTTTAGCGACGCTAAACACATTGGCGATGAGTTAACTTAATGGCCCTAAATGGGCGGTCAATTGACCTACCAAGTAATGAGACCCAACTAAATTTCTCTTCGTCCAAGTCTAGCCTGTTTATACATGGTGTATAAGTATGCTCGCAATACCTAGCATCTCCAGTTCTCCCCTCTATTTCTCCAAGGCCATGCTTTGGGATCTGAACCTTTTTGTGGCAGCACGATGATGGTGTGTTGAGGCAATGATAGTCATGAACTACACACTATGGGTCCATCTGGATGCGCCAGCTAAACTTTAGATGGCTAAATTTAGCTGCTAGGTATCAAAATAGCACAGCTAACAGATCAACTAAAATTTAGTTGAATTTAGCTATTTCAACCTAGATAAAAGCTAGCTAAATTTAGTTGAATTTAGCTATTTCAACCCAGATAAAGCTAGCTAAAATTCAACTGACTTTATTTGTTAGAGTATCAAAACACCCTAGCTAAAGTTTAACTAGAAAACTTTTAGCTGGCTAAAGTTTCGTCCTGTTCGTTTAAACTTATTAGCCATGGTATAATATTTTTCTCTCACAACAAAACATCATCAACCAGTTTATCAGCCGTAAAACTATCAACCGAACATTAGTTTGAAATTTTTGCTAGCTAAATCTCAGGCACATTAGTTTGAAATTTTTGCTAGCTAAATCTCAGGCCCAGGGACTATGAGGTGCCGAGAGTGACTTCAAGAGGCGGCTGCATGCGGGTGCTGCAGAGGTCACGGCCATGGCCGTCCCCTATACCTATGTGCATTGCACTGCTAAATGGTAGTCTAAATGGTAGTACAATTAATCCAACACTGACATAAAAAGGAACCGAGCGCTAGCCCTGGCGGTTTGCTCGCTGGCGTGTGAACCACCGGATGCGAGTTCGATCTCTGGGATCGACTCCGTTTCTCACCGGGGCAGGTACCAAAATAATTCCAGTTGGAGCGGACGTGCTATATTTGTCATATTTTTTAGCCGTGTCATCTTATACGTTATATTTAGATATAAGTTGTAGATCTAGCTTGTGCAGTAGACGGTGAGTGTGTGTAGTGTGAGCCAGTGCATAAGTTCAGATACTATATCTTGTACTCGAAGGTTGAGGCAATAAAAAAATGACACAAAAAAGGTAAAATATGACAATCAGCAACAGAGACAGATGCAAGTTAGACTATCTCCAACGACAACACCCAAAATATAAGACCTATTTGACCTTTGGGTGGCGCTACAGTCAAAGAATTCAATATACATTTGGCATCTTCTTTAACAACAGTACCTAAAAGAGAATCATTTCTGTAAATGATTTTCAAAAGAGAGGATGCTCATATTTGAGTTGTGTCTATCAAGCAACACAAAATTGGTCTTTCATATAGGTAGTCTGTTAGAGACTAATTTTAGGTCTGTATTATTCATTTTGGATTTAGATGCCCATATAAGTCTATTTGTCGACACGGAATTTCGTCCCGTGCTGAGGACACACGAGCAAGTCGGAAGGGTCTGCTCGATGGAGCTGTAGATCCGCCTAACTTCACCGCAGGGATGGTCGATCCTACGCAATCCTCCCGAGACGTTCCAGTCAATTTGACCTTATAATTGACAAGCAGAGAAAGTTTATTAGTAATTAAGGGCGAAACATGCCGGTGTTGCCACACAGTCCCGAATGTACGGCTCTGAGAGCCGATATGAAAGGAGATCGACTAAATAATCGATTCCAGCATATTCGTAAGAATAAATCGGTTAAACCTCATGGGGCTATATAAGAAGAATTGTTTATCATTCTGGATGAATATCATTGTTTTAGACAAATATTGGTCACTGACAAAAAGATATCAACATTAATTAATTTATGCTAAGCCAACGACTGCAAGTAACCGAACTCCTTTAAAAAAGAAACAGTTCGTCATCATTCAACCGTTTAATAGAGATAAATCTAATAAACATGTTAGATCTCATCTATCGCTATGACCAGTGGGGCATGAGGCAGAATCATGCAGGCCATAGAAACAACAATAGACTCGACAACCCTAACTTATTACTAATATTAGTGGGGCATGAGGCAGAATCATGCAGGCCGTAATACAATAATAAGATCATGAGGCTAGCACATCTTTCAACATATCGCTACTTCAACGATCTCGTGATGCGAACTGTTCGTAAAAGCGCTCGATATCGACTAAAACAGCCGATTCAGGCATAAAGCACAGTTAAGGTCATGTCCTCTTAGGAACGAATCTATCAAATAACGATCCCCACTCCACGGTGCTAACAGTGAGCCGTGAGGCAGAATCACAAAGACCATGATAACGGGCCATGGAACAGTTTTCGCTAGCCAATAGATCTACTCAAGATCAAACACGCCTTAACCGCACGCTATGCACGATCAAGATTGATATAAAACAGCCGATAAAACATAACTCATCGTTTAAAGGACAGATTAGATCAGTTTAGATTAACAAATGATGGGTTAAAAAGATATAAAGCCGATCTAGATCAATCCCAAGCTATAATTAAATAAGCAATGGAAGCAATAAGCAATATCGGTAACTTAATAAATCTATCTGAAGAAACGCCACCTTTAGATAGAGCCGATAACTTGACATTAATCTAGTTCGAGCAGTGGATGTCGACCGGATCGATGCAGCCGTACTTGAACTAGACAAGAGTCGATAACTAACTCATACCAAAGTCGCAGTGGAAGTCGACCGGATCGATGCAGCCGTACAAACAGAGATATAAGCCATGACGGTACTTACAGACAAGCAGTGGAGGTCGACCGGATCGATGCAGTCGTACTTGTTAAAGAACTCGTCGAGATCTACTCTACCCCTACTCCTAAGGGGTGACCTAAGCCGAAAAAGTAAATAACTGGTATTTGATTGATTGTGTCTCTTACAATAGCCGGGCTTTGATATTTATACCCGGGACCCGCGCATGACTCCTGTCTAAGCACGACTCATCATAATTTTTGATCCTAGAGAAAACATTCCTAATTTAAGATAACTTAGACTCTAATCTTTCCTTTTTTGTAGAGTCCAACATATCTCGTCCTGGCGCCGATCATAGCCTTTGTCGTTATCCGCTGGCGCTATCTGAAGAAAGCCGATTTTAGCGTCGCATTCGAATCAGCTGATTCCAATCTGCACGCAATTGATTCTTTGATGACGTGATCTTGGGAGCTTTCAAGTCCCTACGACTCTCCTTCTAAATTTTGGTGTAAACACATGCCCCCTAATTTTGGGATAAAAGTAATTTTATTCTAAAATTATCACGTCTGCATCCCCGATAGGTTCATACTCACGGGTAGAGAATCTTGATCTAGGGTCTACGGTTTGTCATCGTTTATGTCAGCTCATGAGCCCATGCTTTAAAACTTTCACGAGAGCATCATTGCTTCACGGGCACTTGGACTCATCTTTTCGGGCCGGCTATAAAATGCCTATCCAACCTTGGCGAGAGCAACTCAACAATTCAGCCATGTTTCTCTTCTATCTGCCTCCTCGAGTGCTCCCGACTCCGCTGGACCCTCCATGGTCTATCTTTTTGCTATGAAGATCTCAAGCGGTTAGAAGAATTCTTGTGCATAGGGTGATTGTGTCATTCATTTTAGTGCCTCGTTGAGCAAGAAGACCAGCCATTGCGGTTAGAAGAATTCTTGTGATATCACATGAGTCTTCTCTCCATGCTCGTAAAGCTATTCTAGTGTTTGTGAGAGCTAAAATGTGTGGACATTTTCCCCTTGTTTGCTCCTACAAACGCCCATCGGGAAAGCCACAGGCTTTTTTTAGGTGGGCGACCTTTCTTCTTCTCTGGCACAATTTTATCAATGGGCCGATGTGACTTGATTCACGATGAGTTTTGGCCTTGTGGGGATCCGGACTCCCTTCAATCCAAAGAAGCCTTGGTGGGTTAATCTCTGGTCAATGTAAATTCTTCGTATCCGTCCCACGATATTTTGTAATTTGGTGAAGCAATAAGTTCAAGTCTATTATCCCCTCGTTATCCGTCCCCTGAATTTCTGGAGTGTTGATCCGTTTCCGTTTCTGTTATCAATTTCACACCCCCGGCGAAATCTACCTTCTCGCTTTCTCGGGCTATATATACGGGCCACGGCTGTGGATCAAAAAACAACTCGCTTCGTTTCAAACCTTCTTCATCTTCAGTATAGTTCCTACCCTTCCGTAGGTTTTGAGGTCATGGAGAACAACAAGAGGTCTGCTGAAGAGGCCCTGAACGGATCTGCATCATCGCGCCAACGTCTTCGTCGCCAAGAGGACACAACTTGGGGTACTCCCATCACCTCAGATCAGAGGACCGACTCTGCCCAGCCTTCGGGGTCATCTTTGGCACCAATTCATCGCCAGCTTCCTCGTCAATCGAGGAGGCAGATCGACAATGACGATCTGCTGGCCTCCATCGATCGGACCGACCAGCATCTGGCCAACTACCTCTCCCTAGCAGAATCGGCTTTGGCCATGATTGAAGGCCGATCACCCCCCGAGGTTTGCCTGGTGGGAGAAAGGTTGGCCAGGGTTGAAGCTAGAATCATGGGTGAGATGTCTGCCATAATTTCTCTGTTTTCTTCTTAATTTTGCCCTCAAGATTTCTGATCACTCTTTTCTTGAATCTTTTTAGATCTAACTGTTCAGTTGGAGTCTTCGATCAGCTGCGGATCACGTGGCGGGATTTGTCAATGCCAGGGGCGCCGTTTCGGTGGTTCGCTTGCATGACATCCCGAATCGTGTCAGGGAGGTCGTCCTTCATGGCATTTGTCATGGTGCTGCCATGGCGCTGGCTGCTGCACAAGCCCGTTCTGGCCATACTATTCGGCTTCTTCCCCATGGTTTTTCGGACGCAGCGTACCCTGGGGAGCATGAGCGCTTGATTGAGGACTTCATAAGCGCCGCTAACTCTGTAGCCTTCAACACCCTGGCTGATGATATAGTAGGCAAAGTGTTTTCCAGCCCGTAGCTTGTAATAGGTGACGTTTAGCAAACAACTTCCTCGTCTTGAGGGATTTTCCTTTGTTTCGTGCTTCATACACATCACTTTGTCCGTGTTTGCTTTGCTTCTATAGGCGATACACATCGTACCGGCTTTTACCATTTTGGGTTCATTTTTGCATTGGAGGCGATACCTTTCCAATATCGGCTATTAAAGCTATTGACCGAACAAATTGCTTATTAAGTATTGATCCAAACGCTAGAATAATATTTCTTTAAATATTTCTCGTTGATTGCTTGGCCAAATTCTTCCTCTCCTTTTAGTGTTTCCAAAATATAAGCATTACCAGCCGCACAACATTTGATCCGATAAGGTCCTTCCCAGTTAGGTGACCATTTGCCGAATTTACTGTCCTTTGACCCGATCGGCAATTTCACTTTCCAGACCAAGTCTCCTTAAGAGAATTGCTTAACCTTGACCTTTTTATTGTAATATTTCGCAACCCTCAGTTTATTGGCTTCGATATTTTCAAGAGCACGTAGCCGAAGGCAACTCAAGTCCTTCAAATTGTCTATCATAAGATTCTTGTAGACTTATGTGGCATGCCTCGATCCAGTCCGAACTTCCCAAGGAAGAACTGTATTATGGCCATACACAAGTTTGTAGGGCGATGTTTTAATTGATCCATGGCAGGCCATCCTATATGCCCGCAATGCCTCATTTAGCGTCGAATGCCACTTCCTTGGCTGTTCCTCGATCTTTTTCTTGATTAGCTTAATCATAATCTGGTTGAACATCTCTGTCTGGCTATTAGCCTGAGCATAGTAAGGAGAGGAATTTAGTAGCTTGATTCTCATACTGGCAGCAAAATCCCCGAACTCTTCTGATATGAACATTGTTCCTTGATCTGTAGTTATAGTTTAAGGAATCCCAAAACGATACACAATATGTTCCCTAACAAAATCAATCATGTTCTTTGAGGTTACCATCTTTAAAGGAATTGCCTCAACCCATTTAGTGAAGTAATCTGTTGCTACTAATATGAACTTATGTCCTTTGTTTGAAGGCGGAAAAATCTAGCCAATTAAATCAATTCCCCAACCTCGAAACGGCCATGGCTTGATTATTGGATTCATGGCCGATGCAGACAATCTCTGGACATTACCAAAACGTTGATAGTCCTGACACCCCTTGTAATATTCAAAACAGTCTTCCAACATCGTTGGCCAAAAATATCCAGCTCTGCGGATAATCCATTTGATCTTATAAGCCGATTGATGAGCTCCACATATCCTTTCATGCATCTCACCCATCAACACCTTAGCTTCTTCTTGGTTTAAGCATTTGAGCAACACCCCATCGACTGTTTTATAATATAACTGGGCATGTAACAAAACATATTTAGTCGATTTATACCTTAGCTTTCTGGTAACTTTCTGAGACGGATCTCTAAGGTAGTCGACTATTTTGACTCTCCAGTCATCACTTGAGGTTTCACTACTCAAGACTTCTTAAAATACTCGATATCCTGATCCACTTTGAGCTAGACGGTTAGCTTCTTGGTTTTATGCTCTCGGAATATGTTGGAAAGAGATATGAAGAAACCCCTTGAGTAACTTTTGGCACTCATCATAGTATCATTTCAAAGTCTCTTCTTTACACTCATATAGGCCAATCAACTGATTAATAATTAACTGTGAATCTTCAAATACTTCAACTGCTTCGGCCTTTACTTCATGAAGAAGTTGAAGTCCCTTGAGAATAGCTTCGTACTCCGCTTGATTGTTAGTAATCATTGGTTCAGTTGAAAGAGCAAACTCAAAACTTGCCCCCCGAGACAAAATAATAACAATACCAATGCCACTACCTTGCTTGCAAGATGACCCATCAAAGAATAACGTCCAAGGCATCGGCTCTACATAACCAATGCTTGGCTTATGATGCTGGGTGACAAAATCGGCCATTACTTGTCCTTTGACCGCTTTGGCCGATTCGTACTTCAAGTCAAATTCTGATAACGCAAGAATCCACTTTCCCACTCTTTCATTCAGTATTGGCATTGATAACATGTGCTTAACCACATCAGCCTTGGAAACAACTATACACTCAGCCGATAATAAGTAGTGTCGCAATTTAGTGCAAGAGAAATATAAGCATAAGCATAACTTTTCGGTGGGAGAATATCTCATCTCTGGATCCAGTAGTCTTCTACTCAGATAGAAAACAACTCTCTCTTTTCCTTCAAATTCTTGCATCAAGGCCGATCCAATTGTCTTGTCATCAGCCGATATGTACAACTTAAAAGGCTTACCTTGCTGAGGAGAGACCAGCATAGGTGGACACTTCATATATTCTTTTATCTCCTCAAACGCCCTTTGTTGTATGTCACCCTACTTGAATTCTTGATTATTTTTTAGCTTCAACAAGGGAGAAAACGACAGGATCCTTTTCGATAAATTTGAAAGGAATCTTCTGATGAAATTGATCTTACCAAACAGAGATTGCAACTCTGTTTTGGTAGTTGGGGGAACTACCTCATCAATTCCTTTCACGCTTTTCTGACCAACTTTGATTCCCCTCTCGTGGACCATGAATCCTAAGAATTATCCAGCTGATACTCCAAAAGCACACTTATTAGGATTCATCTTTAAACCATGCTTTCTTATGCATTCCAGAGTCTCACGCAAGTCAGCCAGGTGCTCTTTATACCCTTTGGATTTTATCATCACATCATCGATGTAGATTTCAATAATCCTGCCAATCAACTTATGCAAAATGTAATTCATCGCCCTTTGATAAGTTGCACCGGCATTCTTCGGACCAAAAGTCATCACAACCCACTCGAACAGACCGATTGCGCCGGGGCACCTGAAAGCGGTCTTTGCTATGTCTTCCTCAGCCATGAAAATTTGGTTGTATCATGCATTACCGTCCATGAAGCTAATAACCTTGTGCCTGGCTACTGCATCTACTAACATATCAACTATCGGCATCGGATAACCATCCATGGGTGTGGCTTTGTTCAGATCCATAAAATCGATGCAAACTCTTAATTTTCCATTCTTCTTATATACAGAGACAACATTCGATATCCACTTTGCATATTGGCACGGTCGGATAAATGTTGCTTCCAGTAACCTTTCAGTCTCCTTTTTGATATCATTGAGCACGTTCGGGTTGAATCTTTTTGGAGCTTATTTAAACGGCCGATATTCAGGTTTGATTGGCAACCGATGTTCAACAATTGACCGGTCTAAACCAGGCATCTCATAGTATTCCCAAGCAAAGCAGTCTTTAAATTTTTTTAATAAATCAATTAATTCCCGCTTATACTCTGGATCCAACTTAGCACTTACATACGTCGGCCTAGGTCTATCTCCAGGATCAATATCTACTTCTTCTAATTCATCGGCCTACGTGAAGCCATGTCCTAGTTTGCCATCTGTACCATCTATTGGATCATCCATTAATACAAATTTTCAAAGCCGACTGCTTGGATCGGCTGTTTGCTTTCACCATTGACTCTGAATTCTGATGGCAACAGAAAAGCTATTTGGATATTAGCCGATGGTTGCTTTCTATCGGCTGTTCGCTTGGTACGCCATACTTGAGGTTTACCGGATGCCTGAGCCTGTTCCATCTCTTTATTTCTTAGGCGTTGCATTCTCTTCTGGCTTCTTGTTAAATGTAACACCCCGGGTGTTTAAATATTAAAAACCGGACATATCATCAAATGCATTGCAAGGCATCGGTCATATTGCAAACTTTGATATGCATTCACTAAAACAAGTTTACCTTTATGTTACAAATATTGCTTGGTATTGTTTGAATCAAGTTCGAAATCTTTGTATTGATCTGAAATTCCGAAAACCCTGATTTTCAATATTTAAATCCTACCCTGAAAACCCATTTCAAAATCGCAGCACATTTTGGGGTTGAGCCTTAAAGCAAAATCGTAGAGCTTGTTGAGTTGTATAAAGTTTGTTTTTGGTGTTTTTCAAGTTGTTTAGTAAAATTTAAAGTATTTTGAAAAGGCAAAATTCCTTAAATGTTCCCTTTTCGAATTCAAATTTGCATTTCAAAATGTAGACCAAATTTGGATATGGTTATAAAAGAAAAGTTGTAGAACTTTTGATTTTGAACAACCTTTATTTTTGGAGGTTTTTGAGTTGTTACAAAAATTTGTGAGTAATTTGAGTTTCAAACTGGATGGCAATTCTGTAATTTCGATGAACAGTGTTTACGCTCTTGCTACATTGCCGGCGACCTTCGGTTCGGTTCCAAGCGCGCGCGTGGACGTCCTCGGCTTCGCGCTGGCACGGAGAAGTCTCCTGCGTGGCTTCCTTGCGCTTCTGAGCCACGCTATTTAGCCTTGGCCGTCGTCGTTTGTCCCCGCTCCCTTGCTCTGTTTTCTTCCCGCCGCCTTGCTCATCTCCGGCGAGCTCTCACCGTCGAACCAGTGACCCTACCGTCGCAGCAAAGTGTCCATTAATTTCGCCTGCTCCTTATGTGCCTAGCCATCCTACTGCGGTCGCCTGATTCCGTCGGGAATCGCCGCTAGCAACCCTTCTTCCTCGCGGCCGGCAACCTCACCCGAGATTCCGTTTTACCACGGCCAGCGTCATCCGGTGAGCCGTTGCCCTTGCTTGTTGGCCCTACAGCTTCGTCTAGATGCTGTGGTGCTTAATCCATTCTTGCTTGGTCATTTTGCCCACTGCAGTCACCGGAACACCGTCGTTGACGAAGTCTGCTCCGCCGTGACCGCTGTCACCATCGACCCGCGTCACCGTAGCTTCTCCGGCCTCGTTCTTTGCTTCTACACGTTCGGGGTGAGATGCTGATCCTTTCTAAGCGCTTAGTTTGACTGTTACCGATCTTGTTTTGTCGGCGTAGTGTCGCCGAGGCGCCGCGTCCGCCATGGCCGACGTCGAGCTAGTATAGGGCCGTAATCAGTGCAGATAGGGACATCAATCGATGCGTCTAGTCTTCGTGATCGTTTTGGTACCTTGGCCATCGCCGTTGGACGCACCGTCGACGAGTTTACGTCGGTCAGCGTAGTCGCCGGCGTGGTCAAACACGCGAGGTTGGGGATGACAAGTGGGACCCAGGTGTCAGCGACTGTGTAGTTCAAAATGAATTTTCTGTTTTTCAGATTTGAATGAATAGTGATGCAATTTGTTATTTTTGTGTAGATTTATTTAGAGCTCCAAAAATTATGAAAATTTTTGTGTGACCTCTCTGTGATGTATATTAATTAAGAAAAATATGAAATGTTATTTTTTCAGTACTTTTTAAGTGTGATGAAAATTGCTCAATTTATTAATAAATGGATTTCCATGATTTTTCTAGGCTGATTTAATTGTCCAAAAATTATAAAATTTGTTTTGTCACTTAATTATCATGTGATAAACATTTAAAAAAATTTTGAGGTCAATTGGAACAAGTTGATTTATTTTATAATTCTTAATTAAATAATTAATTTATAAAAGCAAATAGTAACTTTTAATGATCTAGGTTTTGATTGAATTTTTGATTGAGTGATGTACTTGGGTCATTAGTTGGTAATGATTTTTGGCAATTGATGTGAGTGTTATGAATTTGGTTTGGTTAGTTTGGCTTGTAACTGTACCGCGAAGGAAAGTTGTATTCAAGTTGTTAATTTTGCATCCATCATCGAGCATCATGTTTTATATCTCGCATCATGTTAAACATGACATTGTTACTAGGTGTAGTGAACGAAGGTGAACACGTGGTAGTTAATCAAGTTGAGGAGGAGGTTAATCCGTCTGTTGAGGTCGGATCGAATACTTGTGGAACGTCGCAGGAACCGGACTTTTTCGTCAACGAAGGCAAGCCCCGGATGCATACAATCCTACCTTGTATTTTACAAATTGATTTCGCTTTTGCTTCTTTTTACTGCATTAAGTGATTAGGAGTCAAATGAAAACAAAATTGGTACATTACCAACCTTGTTATTCCATATTTACCATATTACCAGTTTTAAATTCGTATATGTCTAGTTTTGCTTAGCTATGCTTAGAACGATGAAAGTCGGGTGATTACCTATCAGTTGCAAGTTTTAAATGGAACTTTGATTACTTATGTTATCATGTGATATGGGAATGTGGAGTAATAAATCTAGACCGAGCGGACTCGATGTGTGTGAGCCACAAGACATGGAGGTCTTGTGAGCGGGTTCTTTCCGCCTGTGTCGATTAAGGCCCGTCCGTTGTTGAATTGCATGAGGTGAGACTTTGTAGTACTAACCGCATACTCCGGTAAGCCTTAACTTGGCTATTCTATTACGAGAATGGCTACTCGCGCACTGGGAGTGGAGAGATAGCGGGAATAGCATGTACCCACGTGGCTATGGGCTGAATTGGTGGAGTACTGTATTCTTGGGTGGCGCGGACCCGTTCTTGTTTAGAGGATCCGAGGGTAGGTAGATATATGTAAGTCGGGGACCTGCATATGTCATGTGGTCTAGAATTCCCAGCTGAGTTTAATCAGTTCGAATCGTCGTTGCTCCTCGGTTATGGAGACTCAACTCACTGTTCATCATCGTAGTATTAATAACTGGAACTTGAAGATGGTTTGAGAAGGTGTTGGTTATGAAGTTTCATGATCTCATTGCGGATCGTGTCAGCTTTATATATGATCTTATGAAGTTTTAAATGTTGATATAAAGAATTTTATTAAAGTGCTTTTACGTAAAAGAACTTTGATTATTGCTAAAGCCATACCTTGAATCCCATGAGCCTGCATTCCTGAGTTCTATCAGTTTTATTTCGGTTAAGTCTTGTTGAGTACTTTTGTACTTAGAGTTCGTTGACCCTTGTTGCATGTGAGGCTCATGAGCAGATCTGTTTTGGATCATGCTGCATGACGGTTGTTCCATGTGATGACGATAAGTAGATGTTTGGCTCTTGGACAGGGCAGCCTATTTGTGTGTTCTGTAATATGTTATAATGCCACCCCACTACTTTGGCTTGTAATAACTTTTAAACTTAGTTGTATGGTTTGAAACAAATGGTTTGTAAACTATGTTATTGTAAGTCTTTCGCTAATTTTTGACTCTGGTGTATCTATTTGAATAAACTATTGTAATACTGCAATAACTCTGTAATGTGATCCTGCTCGGAAATCATGGATGATTCGGGGTTCCCCGAGGACACCCGACAGTCTTCTTAAGTTACCAGGAACATATGCATAGGTGTCAAAGGTCGTTGGACAGTGACAAGTGCATGTGGGCCCAATAATTTAGGAGGTTCTGCCACAGAATGGTATCAGAGCGATCGTTACATAGTTTTTGTTGTATTGGTATACGAAAACTTCAAAATAATTTGGGATGACTAAATTTAAGTTGTTAATTTGGTCCAAATTGCTTCTGACTTATCTTATTTCTTTCTCACCATTCCTTATTTGATTAAAAAGGGTTTTGTGTGGTGGAGTAGTAATCTTACTATGCCCTAAATAAAAACAAATGTTGTTTATGTTCGTTATAAGCTTTGGTGGTTTTGTTCGTAAGAACGATTCATGCATCATAATTAATTCACTTGTTACTTCCTTCGTCTCTGAGTCTGGGTGAGTAGTGTGTATGGGTTGAGTTGAGTAGTCCATCCTTACTGCTCTTGAGACTGTTGTCAGAATGTTTTACTTGGATTAATCCTGCTTGTATAGTATGGCTCGTACCAAGAAGACCCCCCATAAGTCCACTGGACCAAAAGGAGTTCCTCGCCACCAACTTGCCCCTAGGAATGATGGAGCTAGCAGTAGCAGCTCTAGGCCTGATCTTCAGGCAGAGATACAGAGGATTTCTATAGAGTTAGCCCAAGCTACTAGAGATAGGGCTATGGACGTCATCCAGGTGGGCAGATTACAGGAGCAATTAAGACGTCTCACCACCGCTCACAGGAACTGCGAACGTATGTTAGTTCGTACGGTGGAAGGAAGGAATGAAGCTTGGCATAGGGAAAATGTAGCTAGAGCTAGAACTCATGAGTTAGAATTTTATGTAGAAGACTTAGAAGAGCATAATACCTATCTGCATGAGGAAGTTCATAGGCTAAGCAATCTACTAGACCCTAATCATGAACCCCAAGCTGATGCAATGGAATCAATATTCAGAAGAGGAAGCTACTTGGGAATCAGAAGATTACTTGTTAGAAAAGTTTCCAGAGTTTCTTGCGTCATTATAGAATAGAGTAATGTTAGTTGAGCTCGGTTGTTACAAATTGTGTTTTGTAAAGGAACCTTAGCTGTTTTATGGATAAGAATTGGATGTTTTTGGATTGACACATTTCCTTTTCCATTACTTACCCTATGACTTTAAATCTCGGGGCGAGATTTCTTTTATGGGGAAGGATTGTAACACCCCGGGTGTTTAAATATTAAAAACCGGACATATCATCATATGCATTACAAGGCATTGGTCATATTGCAAACTTTGATATGCATTCACTAAAACAAGTTTACCTTTATATTACAAATATTGCTTGGTATTGTTTGAATCAAGTTCGAAATCTTTGTATTGATTTGAAATTCAAAAACCACGATTTTAATATTTAAATCCTACCACAAAAACCCATTTCAAAATCAAAAGCACATTTTGGGTTAAGCCTTAAAAAAAATAAAAGTTGTTCAGATTGTTGAAGTTGTACAAAGTTTGTTTTGGAGTTTTCAAATTTGTTTAAATGAAAATTTGAAATTTAAAAAGTATTTTGAAAAGCGAAAAAATCTTTAAATGTTCCTTTTCAATTCAAATTTGCATTCAAAATATAGACTTTTGGATATGGTTATAAAAGCAAAAGTTGTAGAACTTTTGATTTTGAACAACTTTTATTTTTGGAATGTTTTTAGTTTTACAAAAATTGGGAGTAATTTGAGTTTCAATATTGGCAATTCATGAACGTTTTGAAATTTCAAATCAATACAAAGATTTCGAACTTGATTCAAACAATACCAAGCAATATTTGTAACATAAAGGTAAACTTGTTTTAGTGAATGCATATCAAAGTTTGTAATATGATCGATGCCTTGCAATGCATATGATGATATGTTCGGTTTTTAATATTTAAACACCCGGGGTGTTACATTAAACCTCCTAGACATCATTGGCCTTCCTGCCAAACATATTTTCTTTTGTTGCCTTCTTCATAATCATCCCACTCTTGGTCAACAACTCGCTTTCCAAGCCGATCTTGAACACTTTTATTTTTTAAGCGACGATCCATGTTATTATGATAATATGCATCGAGTATGGATAGACCGGCGGTTGGTTTGAGACTGCCTAAACTCCTAATACTGATTGCTGCATTCTGGATAATCATGTCTGGTAGGCAACTTCAAACCTTTATTCCGGCAATGTCTAAAGAAAGGACAATTCCGATGTGATTCGGCTTGTTTCCTTTCATACCTCTCTTCTTTTAGTTGATGCTGGTATGCTTAATCCTTTAACCAACGCTGATAATTCTTTTTCTTCTGCCGCTGTCACTTATTCAACAGAATCCGAGATGTAACTCGCGGCTTTGTCGTCCCTGCTTTTGACATCTTCCCTTGCTCGTATCGGCTCTTTTGCTTGGCGCAACGTTTTCTAATTTCTCTGTACTCGTCAGCCGATATTTGCATCTTGGGATCGACTGTTCCAACTTCTTTTAATTTGGTTGATGTTAGGACCTTAGTCTTTGCTATGAGAAGCCCAGCATCAGCCATGTTTAGATCTCCTGGGAAAAGATTATCATCAACTTTCATTTTTCAAAGCGTATCAAATTTGAGCCTCCCCTACTGAATAGCCCTCTGTATATGCTGTCGGAAAATTCTGCATTCATTGGTGGAATGAGAAGTAGCATTATGAAACTTGCAGAACTTCTTATTCTTCAACTGATTAGGGGGCAACATGACATGACCATCGGGCAACTTGATCTGCCCCTTCTCGAGTAAGAAATCGAAGAGTTTGTCTGATTTGGTGACATCAAAGTCATAGCTCTCCTCGATTCCTCTTCCCCAAGGATTTGACACCATTACTGTCTTCTTGCCCCAATTCTATTCAGCCGCAACAACCTCTTCTTCTTCATCTTCATAGCCGTCATCGACTGAGTATGGATCATAAGTTTCGGCTACTGTGGTACTTTTCTGGAATCGAGTATCTTTGCGCATACTCTGGAATTGGCTGTTGAGCGCTGCTACTCGTTGAGCCAATTGACCCAAGTTGTCAAATTCTTGTCCCAGCAGCTTTTCTTTCCATATTGACAGTATTCCTTGAACAGCTAAAGCAGCTAGTTGATCATCAGCCAAGTTTAAGGAGAAGCACAAGTTCTTGGTTTCTCGGAACCTCTGAAGAAATTCAGTGCCCGATTCATTAGTCCTCTGTCTTGTAGTTATCAGATCGGTAATCTTCTTTTCTCCAGTCCTAGTGTAAAAATATGTATGAAACTTCTTCTTTAGGTTAGCCCAATTGGCAATGGAATTGACTGTTAGTGATGAAAACTAAGTGAAGGCTGACCCTGATAAGGACAATGAGAAGAAACGAACTCGATGAGCATCCTCAACTGATGTTTCACCCAATTATGTAAGATACCGACTGACATGTTCTATCGTGCTTGTACTGTTTTGGCCAGTGAACTTAGCGAACTCTGAGAGCCTGTAATTTGTGGGAAGAGCGACCAAATCATACCATTCTGGATATGGACGTTTGTACGAGAAGGTCAACCCTTTTAGCTTCAGACCGAACTAATTCTTCATCATCTCGATCACCTTCAGCAGCAACTCATCAGTATTTGAATATGGATTTCTCTGCACCTGCTGACCCATCTGTGGATTGAAATGCTGTGTGTCTTGATACCCTGGATTCGGAATCATATGAAGGGTGTTATAATCTGCGCCATAATGATACCCTTGTGGAATCTCGATCTGCTGAGTCCTTTGCTGGATTGCTGCTTGAAGTCTCTGATTGTAGACATAAGAATCTATATCTCTACGGATCCTTTGAATTGATGGTGCTATTTTTTGAGCCAACGACGGTATGTGGCCTGATGTGCTAAAATTGATCACCTGGTTCTGACTTTGCCCCGCCGGCTATTGCACATGCTGTACTGACAGTCCAGGATTGTACTGTATCTGATTTGTAGTAGTTCCTTGAGTCTGTTCAGATGAACCCTGAATTGCCTGGACGTCATCATTACCAGCTGGTGCTGCTTCTTGATGGCTGGTACCGACTTGATTAGTCCCTTGGGTCGACAAATCTAAAATATTGTAATAAGCCGGCCCACCTTGAACAACTGAAAACCTATGAATCGCCTCTCTCATGGCGTTGTGCAATATGTCCAAGAAAGCTTCGTTATACCTTGATATGGCATCATAAACAGATTTGTCTACAACTTCCTTAAAGAAACGTCTGTCTTCATCTTCAGTTGTATCCGTCTGCCCGTGTAATAGAACTCTTGGTAGTGGAAATTTCTGAACAATTATGTTGTCACGTGTTTTGGTGTAGGACAATAAACACTTGTTCTGAAACTCTTCTGTAGCTTTGCTGATGATACCCTTATCTCCATCAGGTAGATCTTCATAATGCAGCATAAGGATGTCATTGTTGTTGTGAACCGCCATGACGATTGTGGGGTCCCACCAAGCGTGCCACAAACGTGTGTCGATACAGAATTTTGTCCCGTGCCGAGGACACACGAGCAAGCCTGAAGGGTCTGCTCGATGGAACTGTAGATCCGCCAAGCTTCAGCGTAGGGATAGTCGATCCTGCGCAATCCTCCCGAGACATGCCAGTCAATTTGACCCTGTAATTGACAAGGAGAGAAAGTTTATCAGTAATTAAGGGCGAAACATGCTGGTGTTGCCAGACAGTCCTGAATGTGCGGCTCTGAGAGCCGATATGAAAGAAGATCGACTAAATAGTCGATTCCAGCATATTCGTGAGAATAAATCGGTTAAAGCTTATGGAGTTGTGTAAGAAGAATCGATTATCATTCTGGATGAATATCATTGTTTTAGACAAATATTGGTCACTGGTAAAAAGATATCAACAATAATTAATTCATGCTAAGCCAATGACTGCAAGTAACCGAACTCCTTTATAAAAGAAACAGTTCATCATCATTCAACCGTTTAATAGAGATAAATCTAATGAACATGTTAGATCTCATCTATCGCTATGACCAGTGGGGCATGAGGCAGAATCATGCAGGCCGTAGAAATAACAATAGACTCGACGACCCTAACTTATTACTAATATCAGTGGGGCATGAGGCAGAATCATGCAGGCCGTAATACAATAATAAGATCATGGGGCTAACATATCTTTCAACCTATCGCTACTTTAACGATCTCGTGATGCGAACTGTTCGTGAAAGCGCTCGATATCGGCTAAAACAGACGATTCAGGCATAGCGCACAGTTAATGTCATGTCATCTCAGGAACGGATCTACCAAATAACGATCCCCACTCCACGGTGCTAATAGTGGGGTGTGAGGCAGAATCACACAGGCCGTGATAACAGGCTATGGAACAGTTTCGCTAGCCAATAGATCTACTCGAGATCAAACACGCCTTAACCGCACGCTATACACGATCAAGATTGATGTAAAACAGTCGATAAAACATAACTCATCATTTAAAGTATAGATTAGATCAGTTTAGATTAACAAACGATGGGTTAAAAAAGATATAAAGCCGATCTAGATCAATCCTAATCGGACGAAGTGATATTGCTGTAATTAAATAAGCAATGAAAGCAATAAGCAATATCAGTAACTTAATAAATCTATCCGAAGGAACGCCACCCTTAAATAGAGCCGATAACTTGACCTTAATTTAGTTCGAGCAGTGGAGGTCGACCGGATCGATGCAGTCGTACTTGAACTAGACAAGAGTCGATAACTAACTCATACCAGAGTCGCAGTGGAGGTCGACCGGATCGATGCAGTAGTACGAACAAAGGTATAAGCCATGACGGTACTTACAGACAAGCAGTGGAGGTCGACCGGATCGATACAGCCGTACTTGCTGAAGAACTCGCCGAGATCTACTCTACTCCTACTTCTAAGGGGTGGCCGAAGCCGAAAAAAGTAAATAACTGGTATTTGATTGATTGTGTGTCTCTTACAATAGTCGGACTTTGATATTTATACCCGGAACCTGCGCATGACTCCTATCTAAGCACGACTCATCATAATTTTTGACCCTAGAGAAAACATTCATAATTTAAGATAACTTAGACTCTAATCTTTCCCTTTTTTAGAGTCCAACATGTCTCGTCCTGACGCCGATCATAGCCTTTGTCGTTATCTGCTGGCGCTATATGAAGAAAGCTGATTTCAGCGTCGCATTCGAATGAGCTGATTCCAATCTGCACGTAATTGATTCCTTGATGACATGATCTTGGAAGCTTTCGAGTTCCAGCGACTCTCCTTCTAAATTTTAAATTTTAGTATAAACACTGTTGTTGGAGACAGTCTTCGTAACGCCAAACAATAATATGCATCTTTTTTTTTTAGAAAACTCTAAATGCCTTAACACCGCTACAGTGTCATCATAGCTTGCTAGCAGTAACGAATAGGAGTCGTTCGATAGGCAGATGGAGCGTTAGAGGATGTGTGATGATACTGTAGGCCTGTGGCGGATCGAAATCTAAGGATTTGATATGATTTGCGAAGGCTCCACTAAATACCTTAGGCCTCTATTTATACCATTAGATAAAACTAAAGTGAACAATAAGTTAGAGAAAAGGGATATGATATTTTTTATTTTTTAAAAAGTGGAAACGGCAACACAATAGTACAATAAGATTTCTTTATTTTTTTACAGTAGCAATGTACCGAGAACATATAGTAAGTGTACTGATCAACTGAATTA
Organism: Miscanthus lutarioriparius; assembly: GCA_904845875.1. Taxonomy (NCBI): domain Eukaryota; kingdom Viridiplantae; phylum Streptophyta; class Magnoliopsida; order Poales; family Poaceae; genus Miscanthus; species Miscanthus lutarioriparius. The sequence continues at coordinate 78,055,257 of CAJGYO010000018.1, forward strand.
TTAGCTGTTTTTTTAGCAACAATTGACTTTTTAGGAGGTGTTTGGTTTCTTCTCCTAAACTTTAGTCGCTGTCCCATCGGATGTTTAGACACATGCATGGAGTATTAAATATCGATTAATTATAAAACTAATTGCACATTTTGTGACTAATTTACGAGACGAATTTTTAAGCCTAATTAGGCCATAATTTGATAAAGTGATGCTACAGTAAACATATGCTAATGAAGGATTAATTAGGCTTAATAAATTCGTCTCGTGAAGTACTGAATGATTCTATAATTTGTTTTTTTTATTAGTATCCAAACACCCCATTCAACACCCTCGTATAACACCTCGTAATTTGAGTATATCACACACCCCAACCAAAACTAGGCAGCGTCACATACTCACAGCCTCACAGTCAACTCACAGGCTATATGTTTTGGACTCTTGGCCCAAACACGCTGCGTGGATGAGACCAAAGTAACATCCAGGCCTGCTCGATTCGAGGCCCAGTCGAATTTCTACTTCCAAACACAGGTCCGGAGTCCGAGTCCGGTCTGCGTTTACGTTTCGCCCTGTCTTTTCTACTCGGCTCACACCGCCTGCTCTCTCTCACTCTCGGCGATGGCTGGGCGACCGCCGCCGCCGTACTACGCCAGGTCTTCCGCGCTTCCCGAGGCCTACGCCAGGCCCTTCGCCGGCGAAGAACACCCATCAGGTACGCCCGCCCCTTATCTTCCCGTCCTGATGCGCGAAACCGAGCAGCCAAACCCTAACCACCCTCAGCTATTTGTCTGTTTGTAGAATTCGGATCTGATCTAATTACAAGTGCGTATACATGTCTACGTAATATAACTTCGACTTTATTTTTGCCAAAAAAAAAAACATCGGGTGTGTATTTATATACCCATGCCCTTTACTGGGTTCGCCCTGAAACTGATATGTTAGACGTTGGAGATTTTGTTTCTAGAGGTATTTGACATGATGACCGAGTGAGTGAGTGACATTGGATATCTGATTGCTATATCAAGCTACTAAGTAACTTTTTTGAGTGTTAAGTTTTGAGTAAATTATTAATTTAGTTATTTGTAAGACTACTTTTCAGGCCAAGTTATACACAGTGAAGATGAATATAGTACTCTGATACAATTCCATGCCTTAATGAGACATTCTTCATTTTTTTTGTTTCTCTTCCATTTTCTTTTTGTTGTTCTTGAGCTTTGCAATGATGTTCAGTTCTTGGATTAGAACTGATTGACATGTTTTTTGTTTTCACTGGCTAACTTCTTAACTTCGTTTGATTGGCAGATTCCCGAGTTGGTTATCCTAGTTATCTTGCACCCGAGGGCTCTGTAGCATCTTATTATGCTCCAAGACCTTCTGTTCTACCGGGTGGACCAGACGTTCTTAGAAACGACGTAATACAACTCAACTTTTGGAGGATTCAGAGGAAAGTAACCACCTTTATTTGACAAATGACTTAGTTTTGATCTACAGGTAATGTTGCAACCAAGAGCGTATGGTTATGATGGTCCAGCAGGAGTGATCAATCCTGCTTTGGCTGGCCTGACTGGACTACCTGCTGGAGCTATGTCACGAGGGTCTAGTGCTTTGGAAGACCCGTCTTTGGCTGGGCTGAGTGTACGTGCTCCAGCCAGGGCACTGGGACCTAGTCCTTTGAAAGAAGAACCAGATGTAGTAGGGAGAAGTTCTTCTCTAGGCACAGGTGCTAGTATTCCAGATGTTGAGCGCCACAGCTCACTTCCAAACTTTGATGGGCCCTCAGAAGATGAATCCAACATTCTTTTTGTCGATTGTCTTCCTACTGATTGCACAAGGAGAGAAGTTGCTCGTATCCTTTCCACTTAGTATTGTTCTGCATCGTATTTCCTCATCTTTGTAAGTTTCATTTTGCAAGCCTTGACTTTTGCTGGAAGATTTGTTCCGTGTTTTTCCTGGCTTCAAGGACATCAGAGTAGTGCACAAGGAGCCCAGACGTGTAAGTGATTGCCCTTTCAATGCATCATCGCTTCTCACTTGGAAAAATGGTTTAATTCTTCTTTGCTAGAATGCTACCTGCCCATTCTCTTGCAAATCTGAGCATTTGCACGGAATTCATATTTTTGAACTTGGCTTATGTTAAAGATATGGTTTATATAGTGCTCAATTTGAAAGCAAAAGAGCCGCATTTATTAGATTAAGAGGGGCGTACAGATTATATGAAGACAAAAACAAGAAACTGCACAAGCCACAAGGGGTCCTCAGATACAGATCTGAGTTTCTTAGCACCCATTTCTACCCACAGCCTGGTGATATATCCTTGACTTGGCAAATGAGTTATGTCACAACCTTTTCCATTTGTTGAAAGATTAGAGGTCCTTGCATTGCTCTCTTTCCATATTATGCTGATGGTTGTCCTTATTACTTCATGGCCACTTGACATAGATCCATTTTGTCATGTACATCAAATTTAGAGTGTTTCTACTTTCCAGTAGGTGGCCATTCTTAGAGAGTTGATTGTGCTTCATGGCCCCTGAGCATACATCCATGACATTGTGAGTCCACCAAATTGGGGGTATTTCCTCTCGGTGTGGTTGTTTTCTAGGAAGGGTGCTTGCATCTAGACTGCTACTGCATTCCAGACATCTAGGAGTAATGCAGTTAAGCACAGATGATAGGTTGTGGCCAAGGATTGTATGCATGATAGGGAAAAAAAATATTTTTGGGCCCTGCCCTGGCTAGTAACCCATCAGCTGGCAATATCTTTCCTTGGGCTACTAACCAAGCAAAGAACATGCATTTCGAGACTTTGAGATGGGTGGGTGGGTGTGTGTTGTTGGGGGGTCGTCCAAGACTCATATGGTCTTCATGAAATCTGCGGTGGTTTTTTTATGACATTGAGATCACTCACCATGCACTAAGTGAATGCTTATACACTGGAATAAATATTCTTTCCCTACATGGAAACAAAACAAATTTTTAATGAACATATATGGAATAGGAAAGTACTAGTGCAATATATTTATTGTATGTAAAACCCCTGTCAAGTTCTCTACTCTAATGTATTTCTTTCTAGGCCATTTCTTCAAATTCTTATGTGCTGACGTTAACATCTGCTGCTCTTTGTGTAATCACAAAAGCACAGAGCCCTTATTCCATACTTTGGTGACTTGTTACTTATTAGTGGTGGTGAATTTTCTGGTGCCGTCTTTTAGTGTTATTTTGAGTCAACTTTATGCATGTTATTTTCGTGCTGCTTCTTGCAGAGTGGTGACAAGGCTTATGTTCTGTGCTTTGTGGAGTTTGAGAATGCAAAATGTGCACGCGGTCCTATGAAAGAGTTACAAGGTTCCAATTCTACTTCCTTTGGGCTTTGGTTTGTTCATGTTTTCATTCTGCATATTCTTGTAGTAGAGTGGAGGCATATCCTTTATTTGCACAATATAGTTTAAATAAAATATGAGCTTTCAGGTGTAGGAAACATACATGCAGTTATCTCCATGTAATCCTTTGAGATACTTGCTATGCATGGATAGTTTTCTTTCCAGCAGGGACAGTAACCCTACCTCTTTTAGCATGTCAAGTTTCAGATAAGTTTGCTGGGACTGAACTTCCACCTGACTCATCATTTTATTTGCAGGGTACTGCTTTGATGACCGGAAGCCTGACGGCCCTTGTCTTAAGATCCAATTCGCAAGGTTCCCTTTCACTTTGCCTGTCGCCCAGGATCATAGGAAGCGGTAGCGGTGTAGCCTGTGCAATGGGCACCGTAGATGGTCTATGATCAGCATGTATGTAACTGGAACGATCTGTTAAATGAAGATGCATGTTATCAGGAGTCTCGCGTGACACCAACACATGGAATGATAGGAATGCGCCTTTATTTGGCCCCATTCATGCCTTCTTTTCTATCATAGATTTTCTTTTTTCTTTTCGCTACCATCAAATATGCTAGTGATAATTGGCATACATATTACCTGGTGGTGAGCACTGTACATGACGGCAGGTAAATGCCAAAAGCTTAAAGTATTCTGAGAAATGAGGATGACACCTTGTCGTGGTGCCGATCTGATCCCACTACCTCCACCAAGGTCCAGACTCCAGAGCTGTCACTCTTCAGGCAAGTGAGCAAGTTGCTGTCCGGCACAAAAGCCTTCGCCAGATGTCACGGTCACTCAGCTCCTCATCCGTGCGAATCTGAAGGCGGCGTGCGGACGACGGAGAGGTCAGCGGCGACCCCGGGTCGGCGAGGAGGACCTGCTTGTCCGGCGCATCCCGCCGTCGCCGTCACTCTGGACCGGAAACTCGCCGGAGTCTTGTGGTCCGGGGAGTGCCGGAAAATCTCGCCGCAGTTTCCAGGCTACCCGTATCCGTCGCCAAGTGCCAACGTGTTTGCCGTGGCTATTCAGCAGTCTCCGGTGGCATGGTGGCGTTTTGCTTGTGACTGGCCGTCCCTGTTCCTGTTGGCTGCTGCAGTGTTGCTGGTAACCATGGTTACAGTTGCTGCTACCCATGTGTGAGTTTATCCATCCACGGTTCAAGGGGCATTCATATCATTCCAATTTTGGCGCTTGCAGAAATGATAAGAGAGGGATGGCACCATACCGCTTGCACAGTTTGATGTTCCAGGGCACTAGTAGGGAAATAATCTAGAAAATCATGTTGCCAATCATTAGTGCATGGGCTCTGTAGATACGGCGGCGGCGGCGCTCTGGGCGCCCAATCCGGGAGTCCGGAGGTTGGAGATTGGAATGGTGCAGGCCTGTCATTGGCACGAAAGCTATCTGCTGCCGTCCATGCCAGGGCAGAGGGCACACTGACGCTTCCAGGATCTACACAAGGTAGAGGTACCATCAGGCCTTCAGTCTTGCAAAAGGAGACAAGTAGTCAAGCAATTTTCTCAGGACAGGTGCTACTCTCATAATTCCTCTCCCTTAAAAGATTAGCTTAGCACACACAAAAAAAGATTAGCACAGAGAAGGAGACAGCAAACTCCCATCTATTAATGTTGCTCGGCTTATTAGGGACCCATTTAGTTCGTACTAGTATTTCTCAAAACTAAAGCTCTTCAAAAATACAGCTTACAGAGAGTCAGGAAGGAGCTCCGGGCCCACAATCAGAGGACAATGTTCACCTACTACGAATGTACAATCCTGGTCCTTCTCGTTGGCTCATCAATTTTCACCAAAACCTTGTCTGGATTTCATTTCACTCCTTTTGTGCACAAGGTTTTCAATGGCATTGACTTGATAGCACACGTGCCGGACACCAATTATGTCGTGCTTTCAGATTTGAGAATAACGCAGAGAGGAGGAAAAGTAAGCACAAGTTCAGAAAAGCAGAGCCTCAAAAGGAGAGGAGAGGAAGTACTCCGTAAGCGCTGCTGCGCTGTGCAGAACATAAGGTGCCAACCTCCACTTCAGATTTCCGAAGGAGACCACCAGCTCTGCACAACCAGCCCGTCCACTCCCCTCCTTTCCCCCGCGCGTCTGCTCCGTCCTCCGTGCTCCGGCGAGGAATCCGGCGCCGCCGCCGGACAGACTTCCGATGGCGACGCCACGGAAGCCAATCAAGCTCACGCTGCCGTCCCACGAGACCACCATCGGCAAATTCTTGTAGGCTTTCACCTTTCAGCTTCCCCTTTGCTTTCTTTCTCGGCTCTTTTACCTTTCAGCTTCCCCTTTGCTTTCTTTCTCGGCTCTTTTCTTGTTCTGCTGATTAATCGCCTGGCGTTGGTTATTGGGGCTCATCAACCTTTGGGTTCCGGGCAGGACGCACAGCGGGACGTTCAAGGACGGGGATCTGCTCGTCAACAAGGACGGCCTCCGCATCGTCTCGCAGAGTGAGGGAGGCGAGGTAAGCCGCCCGCACCCAGCCACACAGGACTAAAAATCGCGTCTTGGCTTCATACGTCTGGAAATCGTAGGATCGGGATAGCTAACATTGGCTCTTGTATTCGTCTCTCTTGAGAGCGCTGGGATATGAATGATTGCTTCGTCAGGTCAGGTAGAGATAGGTGTTCTGGATTCACATTTTAATAAGCTCTGTTTGTTCGTGGAATTGGTACGCGTACGCCCTGTCTCCGGGAATCAGGGCGTTGCTCAGTGATAATTCCGTCGCATTTTTTTTTTCATATTTCTTCACGGTGATATAAAGCAGTTGGCAAACATGTAGATATTTTAGGCAAAGTTCTGCACTACTAGCATTTTCACTTCACAAAAGTTCCGTAATAGCATGTCTGCATATGCTGTCGTTTCCGTCCCCTAATTATCTAGTCAAGATACTGATTTGGGGAAAACGATATGTAGCCTTGTGGCATTTTTAAGACTTGTTCAGTTTGATGACTGGGCGGCCATCCATTGGTACTCTAATTAAGATACTAGTTTATGGAAAACGATATGTATCTTTGTGGCTCTTGACAACTTTTCCGATTTGATGAGTGAGACACAATCACACAAATAAGGCACTAGCAATAAATATCTGTACGTGCTATGGTCTACTGGAATTATAGATGTATCTGTTAGCTGAATTTGTTCTGAATGAGACACAAATAGTGGGAAAAATGTTGTCTCATACCATTGTTAGTGTTTTGCTTTTTATTTACCTATTAAAAATTTCTGATATTGTTCCCACATTTTTTTCTGACTTGCTCAAAAATGTTCTTCAGGCTCCTCCTATAGAGCCACTGGATAGTCAACTGAGCTTAGATGATCTAGACGTTATAAAAGTGATCGGGAAAGGTAACAGCGGAAATGTGCAATTGGTCCGCCACAAATTTACTGGCCAGTTTTTTGCTCTGAAGGTATTTCCGACGCATTCATTCTTTCATGCTGCTTATTTATGGTTCTTTACAGTTAAGAGTTTTAGAATGATCTCTGTATTGTATCTACTTTGTGTACTCTTCCTAACTGTTGTAAAGGGTCTTCGCCTTCATCAGTCTGCCACTGTGTTCGCAGGTTATTCAACTAAATATTGATGAGAGTATACGCAAACAGATTGCCAAGGAGTTGAAAATAAACTTATCAACACAGTGCCAATATGTCGTTGTGTTCTATCAGTGCTTTTATGTCAATGGCGCCATTTCTATTGTTTTGGAGTACATGGACGGTGGTTCTCTTGCCGATTTCCTAAAGACTGTTAAAACCATTCCAGAGGACCACCTTGCTGCAATTTGTAAGCAGGCCAGTGACATGTGGCAGAAGCTAGCCATATTTTCTTTGCTACTAAAATGATACCTTAGCCTCACATGAACCTTCCATTAAAACTATACCTTTCTTGTGCAGGTATTAAAAGGACTGATACACTTGCATCATGAGAGGCACATTATACACAGAGATCTGAAACCATCAAATATATTGATAAATCATAGGGGTGAAGTAAAAATATCAGACTTCGGTGTAAGTGCCATTATTTCTAGTTCCTCTGGACGAGATACATTTACCGGCACATACAACTACATGGCGGTGAGTGCATATTTTTGGGTTCATAAATGCCTCTTCCAGTTTGGCATGAAATAGTTTTCACTTTATTAGTTCTGATGAACTGAAGCAAAATTGACAGCCTGAAAGAATCAGTGGCAAGAAGCATGGCTACATGAGTGATATCTGGAGTTTGGGGTTAGTGATTCTGGAATGTGCAACAGGAATTTTTCCATTTCCTCCTCGTGAAAGCTTTTACGAACTACTTGAAGCTGTTGTTGAACATCCGCCACCATCTGCACCATCAGAACAGTTTTCTCCGGAATTCTGCTCGTTCATTTCTTCATGGTACTGATACTGCTCCATTTACAATCTTATTTATAAATAATGAAATTACATGAGACCTGTTAGCGATTTGTTTTCCTTTAAAAACACAAACCTATCTTAAAACACCATAATAGAGGGACCTGCATTTTGACCTCATGGTTTTATTGCTCAAGTCAAATTTCATACTTTGTACATTACATATGCTGGTGGGAAAGCTTGTAGAAGGTAACGCCAAGAAAGTTTAGATCATATGTTGTATGACATGTTTCCATCTGTCCTTGATATGTTTTTGGTTATTCTCTATCTCTGGATTTTTCATGTGATCTGTCTGGAGGATACTATGTCTGATGTATGCATTTTCATTGTGATTTTCAGTATCCAGAAGGATGCTAATGATAGAAAATCAGCACAAGTCTTATTAGTATGTAAAAACCACCTTCACACCTACCATGTTATTCTAAGGAATCATCTGCAAAACTAGGCTATTTATATTACACTTGCCTGCCTGTTGCCTTTGATGCAGGATCATCCGTTCCTCAGCATGTACGATGACCTGCATGTTGATCTTGCTTCCTACTTTACTACTGCCGGATCTCCACTCGCCACCTTCAAGTAATAACAATCTCCTTACTGTCTCTCGGTATCCATTTATGCATAGAAGTGACACAATTGTATATTTTTACAGTTCCAGGCAACTCTGAAATGGCACGATGGCGAATGGCAGGCAGTTTCTCATCTGCTGAAAGGACTGGACTGGTAAACCCTTTGGCAGTTGATCTGTGTAGATCTGTAGTAGCTTACTTACACGAATGTTTCGAGTTTTCCCATTTTTTCCCTCACTTTTTGGACCAGGCTTGGGGTGTGTAATGAGCTGTAATGATCTTGTGTGTGTCAAGTTTGTGATTGGCCCGTGGCATCATAATACACACATGATATATACATGTATAGCATTCTAGGATCAATGAGCACTGAAGTTTTGCCAGCACCTTTTGCTCTTGTTTACACAATATAATGTATTGGCTTCCTCATGTACAACGATGGTCACCTTAACTAAAACCCTGTATTGGATCGACCATTTTCTCATTTGGAGCATGAGATAAATCCAAATGTATCTTTCTATCCTGTTCTCTACAATTGCCTGGTTCTACGTGTGAACCAGAGGCTAAAACTCTGTAAAGAAAAGAGATCTTTTACAATGACTGATCTCGTCGCCTACTGCTCTTTTGGGTCGATGTTTGTTTGTTTCCACCTGCGGATTGGTTTTTTTTCCAGTTCGTCAAAGTACTCAGTTCGTCCAAGGGAATGTCTTGCAGAGTCGCAGTACCTGTAGGCTGTAGTCGAGATATTTGGAGATCCCACTGCGAAGGTAGCAGCGCATCGAGCTTCGCCACTCCTTGCAGAGCTCGTGTGTATACTTAAGGGTGGGATTTGTGTGATTATAGTTGAAGGCAGCCGATGTAACCAAAGCATCTATTGTATGTGTAACCTTGATTTCTTTTACATTAGTCCCATGACAATGTAAATTTCACGTTTGTTCGAGAGAAAAAAAGAAGAAGAATCAGCTTATTTATCGACAGTCTGGACACCACAAGTTTTACTTCTGTTGGGGTTTGATTTGCTAAATAGCTTCTCTTCCCAGCAGGTTACTGCAAGGCTTCACTAATCAGCGAACTTGCTGTGATTAGAAAACAACGAACCATCTGTGATTTTTCTTTTTTCTTTTAAAAAATTGTTTACGTGACTTTTTATTTTTAGAAGGTCATAACCTTTGTACATAACATTTTATAGGAAAAAAAATTATCAACACAACTTTTTTATCATGACTTTTTCAATATAGCTTTTTACGTAATTTTATAGACAAGTCACAAGTTATCATGACATCTTTTCTACATAACCTTTGCAACCCAGTTTTTTTCATAATTGTCAGTGGACAAAGTTATCATAATAATTTCTCAACAAAATTTTTTCTAACTAAACTTTTATGAATAATGTAACTTTTTGTTATTCAATGTCTTTCAAAAAATTATACACAACTTATCTAGCACAATACTTTATATAATTTATCCTGAATAAATTTCTCAACCTAAAAAATGTTTAAATTATATAGAATAAAAATGGATGTTTACCTAAACAAGCCCGCGGTGGTTTCCCGAAGGAACCACCGTCCACGTCACCTAAAAAAAAATCTACCGTTGGATCTCGGGTTCGATGGACCAGATTTGCTCAATCGGATTCTACTGTGCCTAGCTTCTACTTGCTCCGTGCTGCTTTTGTTCACCTCCCTATGATTTGGGGTAGCTTCTTCAGAATCCGCCAGCTTTAGGTTTCTGACCGATCTGGATCCATTGAAACAGATATATATCCGGCCTTCTGCTTCCTCTTCTTCCCACGCTTTTCCCCGCACCGGCTCCCTCCCCGACCCCGACGCCTCTCCTTCCCCGTCTTCCGCACTCCTCCCGCACCACGCCGCCGCAGCTCGCGCCCCCGCCTCCCTTTCCCTGCTCCTCTATTCATCCTTCCTCCCCTTCCCCACTCCTCTATTCATCCTTCCTCTCTTGATCTCAACGCTGTCTCTCTCAAGGCCGCAGGCCGAGGGTGCCCACGGCGCTGCGCAAGCTAGGGCGGGCCCCGCGCTGGCGGCAGGTGCGGGCGGGGCGGACCTCGGCGCAGTGCGGGGCGAGCGCCCCCCTGGCGCCCGACGTGGAGGCCGCCGGCACGGGCTGGGTCCAGGCGCCGAGGCTGCTGGCGGCGCACCGGCACGACCAAACCTCACGCGACGGCTTCAGGCGCGAGAGCTCCAGGTGAAGCCGCTCTCTCTCTTGCTCCTCCTCTCCTTGGCTTGCTAAAAACACTATCTATTTTTCCTACAAACCCTACCTATCTTTGCTACAGGAAAACCTAGCTCCCGGTTCCGCTCAGCTCAGAAGGAATGAAGCTACGAAGTGTCGGCGCAATGATTTGAGCAACGATCAGGAGGTACGCAGTTCCCTTGGACATATTTTATTTATACAGGTTCTCTATTCATTTTGTTTCAATTCCACATTTAGTTTACTATTTAGCCAGCCAACCTGTATTTATTTATTTTTTACCAAATTTATACTAAAATGTTCCAGGTGCTCAGACCTTTTCCGAGACAACATTCAAAGACCACACTATTCATTAAAAAAATCCATGGTTAAGGGGTGTACGGTTAGTATAAAATATTTTTTACCATTATGCATTGATGTTTGTAGATGTATTTAATACAAGATAATAGGATGAAATAAATTTTTTTAAAGATACCATGAAATTCTAGAGGTTTTCTTCTCTTAACAATGGTTGCTATATTGAGTACTACCTACTTCTATTGACCAGCTACGTCCAAATACTCTACTACTATGGCTTGGTTGTAGACTGCCTCTTATTTCATAAGGCCCTTTATATAGAGTGTTCCTTTACTTGGTGGCGCTGCCTACAACCCAAAAATATCTTAGGCCAAACAGATTACATGTTGCGCCTTTCTAATTTATGTACGTCAACATATATTTTGTTGCCTTCAGTTTATGATGGAAAAGTATTTTGTCCTATGTGTTTTCATTATTTTCCTTCCTTTTCTAGATAAGGCATTCAGCTTACACTTATATGGTACCAACCATGTCCTATGTGTTTTCATTAAATGCTATCTAGCTTGCCTACTCGCTAGGGATACGAGGTAGACATGCTTCTTCATGTCAATTTACTTCCAATAGTGAATCTCGGTCTTCGACAGTTTGAGCTAACTTTGTTTCTTTTGTTGTCCTTTTGATTTAGAGTTCTTGGTTAGTCTTGAAGAAATATGGAGCAGTTGTTTTTTTCTTTTTTTTGAATAGGAACCACGCAGGTTCTTCGCATCGTACTGCCTCTTCAACAACAATGTGAAGTTTTGTATGCCTTGATATAGACCTACACCAATGAAAGTAGACCAACTCAACTAAGCTTATGGATTTCACTCTCGTATGTGTTAGCACTCTTACGACCATGATATTTTATTTAGTTGCACATGATATATCATATTGATCCCTAATTCCATTAGTCTTTCTATCCGTAATTTTACCTAGCCTAATAGTTCCTTTTGTTTTTATGGCCAACAAATGCGATTTGGGAAGAGTATAATTGGAGTGCTTCATTCACATTTAGCAAACAAGGTAACCTCCAATTCATATTGCTCCTCTATTTCATGTAGTATCTCAGTTGAGTTGTTTGGGTATTAAAAATAGAAACTCGATAAATATTTTTCCTTATAAATTTCTGTCATTTTACCATGTCTAAACTTTGACGCTCATGTTTCTCACATCCCTCAACCATGGCAGCAAATTGGCGAGCGGAACTACAGCTATGATTCAAGCAGTCCCATGAATGCAACCCTTCTGAATCCAGGTCTCTGTCTGATGCCCCTAGCTACTTTCCCTCCATCTCCCTTTCCTCGTGTTTACGTGATTAGAAAAAGAGAGGATTCAAGAGTTCTCATGGAAAAATTTATGAATAAAATGGGTTCTGATTATTACGAATTGATGGCTTCCATTCCAAAGCTCAATCGATTAGCTCTTTTTTTTTTCTCAAAACAACGCAGAAAAGCTCAGATCGTTTAGTTAAGAAGAATCCATTAGCTCTTGAATTGAAACCAATTTATTTAGTCGATTTGGGGACACGCAATCTGTTTATATGGCCATGCATTTTTCCTCACAAAATTCAGAGTTAAAGTTTCTTGATATGCAATGTTCCAAAAAGAATAATTATTCCTGTCATTTGGCTTTAGCTTCCCATGGGCAAGTAATACTTATGATAATGACCAGCCAAAACTACTACAAAGATATTGAGTTAGGGATATCCTATGAGCCACATTTGTTCCGCACATCAATATTGTATTTTATTGACAGCCTAATTTTACATATGTGCTCTCATCAGTCAAGTTATTAGCAGTGCCATGCGAAATTTTATCGTATCTGATTTACTGGTACCAACCAAGAGCCAATTCGGCATTAGATTTTCTGTACTTCTAATTCGACATTTTGTTTCCCTAAATGTCATAATGAAAGGTCAGATGTATGTCATGGTCAGCTTAGTTATGGAGAGAGTATTGGCTCAGCTATGTCAATTATCCTTATATGAGCTTCTATGAATTTTTTTACTAACTTGCCCAACCATTTAAAGGACTGATCATCTACACACCTATTCGATTTGTAGTGGGAGCCAACAGACCAGGGCAATGTGCGCGGATGTGGCTTCCATCTATTCTGATTGGTAATTGAATTGTCAGGTACGGTTGAATTACTTCTGCATATCTGTCTTTACAGTGATTTACTATAGCTTTCAGTTTGATCCAAAGAAATTGGCCAAACCTACTGTATTGGTGGTGTCTGAATATTGGTTCATCCTGTTGGTGTGTCGAACCTAATATTTTTGAGTGATCCACAAATTCTTTGTATGATGTGTAGATTACTATTGCATATGCTACGCTCTTTAGAGAATATGTGGTTCTATTTTGCCAACTTCATATTCTACTATGGGCTAGAGCAAATTTATGCATGCTTACATTCTTCTAAAGAGTAATCTGTTTTCTATTAATTAACAGTAAATGTCAGAGAGACAGTCGATACCTCGGCGACCATCTAATTCCGAATTATATCCATTGCTGGAATTATTCAGCGAAAATTCCTTAAACAAATTTCAGCCTCTGGTGCTTTGCATTTTCCTGTTTTGTCATAGGAAGTCAGCAGTTACCTCACATTGCTAATTTCTAATTCCAAAACCTATCTACCAGTTTGATTCTTAGTTCGATATCCATAGGTAACCTTACTTTGTAGTTATGCTAAAACTATGCTTTTCCATCATAAAAGGGATGGCCACAGTTAACTGATACAAATTCTTTCCCTTTTTTTTTCTTGATTGATTATGTTCCTGCAGGGAGTGGTGCCACAGAACAAGATGGCATGGCCGCTTCATTTTTTTGCCAGACGCGTAAGGTTACATTTTGCAACTCAAAGACACCTGCCTTTGCCTTGCTATCTCAGGTTCTCTTTTGCAACTCAAAGACACCTTTCATTGCCTTACCATCTCAGGTTCTCTGTACATAGCAAAAAGTCAGCCTATTTAGAACCTTCGTCGTGGACTTGGTGTTTGTATATTAATATCACTGCTTCAAGTATACTTACTGCTCTATTCTGTAATGTTAGTAAATAACGTTCTCCTCTTTAGCTTCTTCGGTCACAAAAAAAAAACCATAGATATTAACAATCGACAAATCAAACATTAGGAGTAGCACATATTGGATCCTCGAAACAAATGGTTTGTCATTGATCAATATCTGCTGGATCCCACTTCAGATTTACCTGTGTATACTTTTCCTAGGCTTCTTCTATCCTTTTGTGCCCTTATCCAAGGGAGTCCTAATGAAGGTTGCCATGAACTGATCCCAAAAAGGCTGAAGAAGAGGCGACCACCATGATCTCCATTGTCATGAACTAATCCCAAAAAGGCTAAAGTAGAGGAGACCACCATGATCTCCATAACCATAAATGTAAGCGACATATGCTTGTGTAGCTGATTGAACATATTCTGAGGACCTTGTGTATGCCAAGGATAGTCTATTATTCTAAAGATTCTTCTATGTACGTCAGCGCTTTTCTTCATTGTATTGCTATGCTGTGTCAGGGATGAGTAAAGGACCCAATACTTTTTTTCCTAGGTCTTCGATTCATGATATTACTAGATCCATGAACCATTTTAGTTTCATACCTGTATTGCGCAATTAAACATTTACAATTCAGTCCTATATTGATCCATCTCTCAGCCCATAGCGTGTTGTCGTTATTCTTGGACAATACAAATAGTCAACAGGTAACATTCTGTATGCTCATTGCATAACAAAAAAAAATACATAGACAGGTTATGCTTTCCTATTGCAATTATTATTGTTCTTTATTTTTTCTTGTGCTCATGTTTATAGACTTCTCAATTTCCTTTGGTTGTGCACATGTCAACTTGGTCAGCTATCTATTAATTGCAATGGACCTGCCATCATTCCTTTCAGGTTAGAACCAGCTTGATTAAAAGTGGATGCAAAACTGCTCAGAGAGTAATTGATGAATTCATAAGAGCAATAGGCTTTGACCCCGTCGGGGGACAAATCTTGGTCCTGCATTGGACAAAACACAGGTTAAAAGAAGGATCTGCCAATTAACATTGGTACCTTCCCCTTCTGATTGTTTTTGGTGTTTGGTGTTTGAAAAGGTTCAAAAGTCAAAGAAGTGCAGTGTTTTCTGCAAGTTGTTTACTCAAATTTCGTTTTGATTACTTGAGGTTGGTGAAGAGTATCCCTAGAGAAGAGATATATGGGTTTTGATGAACTTTTGCCTATTTGTTTCAGTATTTGTAGAAAGAAAGCTTACAAATACAACAATGTAGCACATAAAAATGGACCCAGGGCCAATAAATAGTTCCAAACATACAATTTTAGTGTTCTTCCAAATTAGCTCTGGTCAATAGTTAATTTTCATTATTGGTGGCATCTGATTGTTAAGAGACATTTGCAAGTTCTCTGTTATTTTTCTTATTCTTAAATGTTGGTATTAGTGAGAATGTAATTTCAGCAATTAATCCATACGAACACTTTGACCAACTAAAAGTTACTATACTCGATAGTGATTATTATCCTCTGCATATTTGTTTCTATTATGTACAGAAACTCAGAAGAAGCTATATGTAATGCTTGGAAGGGATCTCTTTGCATAATTTTGCCAACCGATAGGTAATTTCCTTTATGGTCATCGCATAAGATTGTTGCGTATAAGTTGCATTGCATCAGCAGGTTATGATAAAAAATATTATCACCTGTTGGAGTCTAATATGATTATTACCCCAATGCTTAGACCTGCGCTCTATCACAAACTAACAGATTTATGCAATCTGTGAGTGCACAATATATCACTTGAGAACGTGCTTTCATTTTCCCTGTCAAAGACTACGAAAACTCTAATTCTATTCAAATGCTAAAGAAGTGAATCATCATTGCCTGGATCGCTTGGATCACTCGACCTCAAGATGTAAGCCTGCGAAGGTAAAATACATGCTTCACATCTATTTTTTTAGTTAGTTCCCTTTATTTTAGATCGTCGCTCAAATCTGAAATTGGTTATTTAGAGACTTCCATGCAACCTATCACACTAAAAAAAATATGCTACGTATTCTCCTTTGAATTCTTTCACCAACCACCAACTGTGTTTCACAAAATGATTTAGCCTCATTGATGATGCTCTTTTTTTATAAACTAACCATAGTGGAATGCTATATTAAAATGATGAGGCTTCCAATTTTGGTCTCTGCTCAAGTAGCACAATTCATGTAGACATAGCCCAAACATTTTCGTATGTATATCATACCTGTCATTGTTGGCTTTCATAGCCTTAATCTTATTATATCAACAGAGGACGTTCTGAATAAGGAAGGTTCTTTGCGCTATAAGAAAAATAGCTTTTCCTTTTTAACAAAAGAAACATCCATCCTAACATTTTTATGTACTCCATCCAAATGAGTCTTCACGATTTTGTCTTTGCGCCTAAGGCAAAGTCTAATATTTTTAGGCTAGGTTCAAAAAGATTTGTTGAAGCGGCTTCCCAGCGAAGTTGCTTCTCATCCTGCTTCTCATCTTAACTACTAAGACAGATATTTGTACACACACATGAGTGGGGACCAAAACAATAAAAAAACAGGTCATGAGGGGAGCCAAAACAACAAAAAAACAGGTCACGAGGATAACGACAGCTTAGAGTTGATTCCTACTTAGAGTTGTACACTGATTCTTTTTTTGTAAGATTGACTCTGTAGAGAAACATTTGATATCCCTTTCATGCTACAGTTAATGTTCCTATTAGTTCAGGCAAGATAAATGCTGCTATTAGTTTCAGTTAATAAGTTTTGAGTTCATTCTTATTTTTTGCGTTGGGGTGTACCGGTTTCATGGCCATGTTAGCTGCTTTCCGTCTTTTAGGTAAGAAGAACAGCAATATTAGTCAAATCCTTTGATTTGGTTGCAACTGGTTTCTTTTCCCTTTGCCGTGACTTACTGCAGCTAAGAGGTTTGAACCTCTGCCTACCAGTTTTTTTTTGTGTTTTGTACTTACAGCTTGGTTCAAATTTTCAAAACTCTGTTCGATAACTAAATAGAAGTAAAATAGTCGAGTAATCGTGATGCGATTTGGAATGGTGCATCAGGATGCTTAAAATTGTGAAGGTCACTTTCATGCAATAGTGAATACTCTATTATGTTTTTTGAGTGTCGTGTTTCAATATTTTGTGTCAAAGACAAATTCGCTTTATTAATATTAGATTGCCTATACTCGGTTTCACTATTCTCTCTCATGCATCAAGTGATTGCATCAAACCGGTTTTCTTGATTAGCAGCTAGAACAAGTATTCAGGTGAGTAGGTTCAGAAAAAATGGAAGGAGCTATCTCGGCATGTTAGTTTTTCAAGATTTTTTTGATCTCTAATTAGATTGTGTACATAGGTAAATAGTTTTAGTAATTGGCATCTCGGTTTTGTCAAGTATGGTAGCTTTTGCAAATTGTAATCTGTATGATTTTTTAATATCAAATTTAGATGGAGCTCATCACGTGAACTTGAACATCAGCGTGACCATAACAATGTATTTTCCATTAATGTTGATTATTCTATCTTTCATTTCATTTGTATCTCTTTTAGTCAAATGAGTATTTACTTATTTTTGGCAAGATTTTCACTCTGCTGCACATGTAAAGCTGATGGTGGAATTGTTGCTACACGTGAGGATGTCGCATATTTGATTAGATCTGGTTGTCGATTGTTGTAATTTCATTCACTCTTTATTGTTTTATTTTTTGGTAAAATCTGGGTGTAATTGCCTTCCTTTATCTACCAGATTTTGCTCTGCTTTCAGGAAACTAGGCATCATGTAATGATTGGATATAAATCTGATTAATGGACTGAAAAAAAATCATCCGGAAGATATGTAGTGGCTCCCTGATACTGCTGCACGGGCGCGCGAAGGCGCGCGCCCTGATACTAGTGTTAATATAAAATAAAAAAAGGATAGGAAAAAATAAGGAAAGAAAAAATGAAAAGAAAGAAAATGGGATGGACTTGTCGGTTCAGATGGATACCTCTATTACTTTGTCGGTTCAGAAAGAAAATGGATCTGGAATCGTTTGCTGCCGAGCGAAGGACTGCTAATTTGGATTTTGGGTTACTTTGCTAGTCAATTTCTGAACAAGCTCGCCGTGTGGGCCGTCTCGCTGTCCCTCTCCGCCGCGGTCACATGGTTGGTGATGGCCTGCTGGTGCTGCTGCGCTTTGCCGGCCCGGTATGGGTCGCCGTCGTGGCAGCCGCGCTCTACGTGGTACGTGCTGTTCACTTCGTTAACGATGGCTTGATCGTGCAACCATGCTTCGCCAGTTTGCCTAAGATAATGTTCGTAGTTCGTGGATACGAGTACGTATCACACACTCTGCTTTTCTAACGCTGTTTTATGGCAGTTTATCAATGGGCTAGCCATGGTCACTGCTACGGCCGGGCCGTTTAATAAGCAAGGAAGATGCAGGCTAAGCTGGTCTTGGCGTGGTCCACGGAAGTTGCCCTGTGTATAATGATGTCAATGGATAACCAGCACCCATACCCATATTGTTTGTGTAGGGTATGTACGGGTTACCTATTTTTTTTTTTTTGGTATGGATAGGGTAATAGAGGTTATTGTCTGTTAGGCCCTGTTAGATCCCACCAAAAATCCAAAATTTTTCAAGATTCCCCGTCACATCAAATCTTGCGGCACATGCATGGAGTATTAAATGTAGGTAAAAAGAATAACTAATTGCACAGCTCAGACGAAATCCACGAGACGAATCTTTTAAGCCTAATTAGACTATGATTGGACACTAATTACCAAATAATAATGAAAGTGCTACAATAGCCAAAAGACAAAAATTTTCACATCTAAACGGAGCCTTAATATTCCTATTCTGTTGTTTCTCTTTGCTCTCACCCAAGAACTCTCCAATCTGGTCCACCACACATTGAGGCGATGGGACATCTCTGGGCCCTGGCACACTCTTCCCGTCTTGCATCTTGAACATTGCATATTTATCCTTTGAATATGTAGAGCCTGGCTTCCTTCACACTAGATGCACTTTCATATGGCTCATCCAATCTCTTTCATACCTTTTTGTGCCATCTCAAGATCCTTGATATTCTCAAGCACCTTAGGATCAAGTATTTCGTAGGTCGCATTGAGAACTTGATCACTGAGTTGGAGCAACTCATTCTCTCTTGGGGTCGGATCCTTCATGTCAAGGACCATAAACTTTTCGTCTACAACTCTCAGACACACTGTTTTTTTAATCCATTTTTGAGCACAGAAGTGATACATTTTCTTTTATATACAGTTCCAGGCAACTCTAATTTTTTGTCGTCCTTAAGCAAAGGGTGTGGCGACTGAATCCAAGCATGGTGTCGATCTCCTGGAAGGACTGGTAACACCTCTGGAAGCTGATGATGTGCCCCCGCTTCTCTCTTCTTTCCATTTTCGGACAAGGATTGGGTTGTGTAATGATCTTGTGTGTGTCATGTGATTGGTTCCATCACTATATATATATATATATATATATATATATATATATATATATATATATATATATATATATATATATATATATATATATATATATATATTGCGAATATCATCACTATACATATATGGCATACATGTACAGCATTTTAGGATGAATGAGCACGGAAGTTTTGCCTATCTGTATATCGGAAGCACCGTTTGGTCATGTTTGTTTCACCTTGTAATGTATTGGCTCAGTTATTGGATTGGCCATTATCTAATTTGGTGTATGACTCAAGTCCAAATTTTCTTGTATCCTGATGTCCTTTTTTTTTGTTTAAAGACTCAGAGACATTCTGGTATCAGAAATGCTGGTATAGAGCGTCCGTCCGTCCGGACGGTGCCGATGGTGGGCCGCGACACAGTCCAACAACCGCATCTTATCTGCTCATCCAACCGTTCTAAAAAACAAAGAAAAAACTCACCTCACCATAGCGCCGTGACAGCTCTCTGTGACCGTGCTCCACCGCGCCGCCTCGACGACGGCGCTCTTCACCGCGCTTCCCTCTCCACTACGCCTCCCTCTCCATCGTGCCTCCACGCCAGAGCATGGCATGCAGCCCGTCTTTCTTCCTCTCCACCGCGCCTTCCGCCCGCCGCGGGCTTCTCGAGCGCACGGACCCGCCGCAGCCTTCTCCACGGGACCTGCCGCAACCTTCTCCACCGGAGCAGTGAACTCCGCGCCACCAGCAAGCTCTACACCGGTGAACTCCACGCACCGACGAGCCTCCGTTCCCAAGCAGCAAGGAGATGTTGCGCTGAAAGCGCATGTTGCAAACGTATGTTTCAAGTGTTTCAGATATTTCAAAAGTATGTTGTAAGTGTTTCATATGGATGTTGCAAAAGTAGTTTCAATATTTTTTACTGGCAGATAATCGGTTCTTGGAGGAATTCGCCTGATGCAAAGAGCAAGTGCAGAAGAGACACAGGATTTATACTGGTTCGGCCCCCCGGGAAGCGAGTAAAAGCCGTACGTCTAGTTGCTACTTGTTTGTATTACGACCTCGTCGAATAGCGAGATGACGATTACAAGATGGCTATGCCTATGAGAGTTTCGATGATTACAATAGGGCGGATGGCTAGCTATTTATATCCGAGGCCTACTTGCCCTACAAGTTACATAGCTGTGCCCTAGTCGGAGTCTTGGCGTGATCTTCAGATATCCTTCCTTGAATAGGCGAGTCGTGAACCTTCGGGTCTTCTTCGGTTCGGATTCGGTAGCTAGCATATCCGGTAGTCAGGAATCCTAGGAGTATGGCACCATCAGTAGCCCCTGAGCTTATCGGGCAAGCTAAACTCGATAGCTTTCTTGCACTCGGGCCTTTCAGGGCGTTTGGAATTGGGACTTTTATTTCAAAGCCCGAGTTCTTACCCATGAGAACAAGACTGCTCAGGTAGACATTACAGGGTCGCATAGTTGGGCAATGAGCTATAAAAACAAAATAAGCCATACTCAGGAGTCGTCTTGTCTTGTCAACGCGGTCTCCGTCCAAGTCAGGCGGCGGTTGTCAGGCACTCAAGTGGCCGCACCGGCTCGACTTCCGAGGATTATGCATGGCTTGTGATTAATGCGTCACTTCGGTTCATGGATGACGATTGGCTTGTTTTCCCAATCACCCCGGCCTTGGCTATATAAGCAGGCGTCTGAGTGCTGGGTTAGATCCATTTAGCATCTCCACATTGATACTCATGAGGACAAAGACCACCGGTCACCGCCTCAAGATCCCTCGTTTGTTGCTTGGGGATTCGCCCGGGCGATCTACTAGGGCCTCGCCCCTGTCTTCTCCTTCGATGTCATCGTCTCTAGCCCTAGCGTCGCCCGTAGCTCCGTCTGTGACCCCGTCTTTAGCCACGGCGCCTTCGCAAGAAGAGACATGGTCGTGAAGAAGGAGAAGGAGGAGGCCTTGGTGAGCACCGAGGAGATTACCGCCCTGACCCTGGCGGAGCCAGAGTCGAGCGTGCCGCCGTGGGGAATCATTGAGCTCTCCGATGATGAGTCGGAAGATTCGATCGCCTCTGTCACTGCTATCGCCAGCGATGATCCTTCTGAGGCCGGGCCTTTCACTCCTTGGGTCGCCACCATGCCTGACACGAGCGGTGACTGGGAGTTTGCCCGTAAGCTCTTTGTTGAGCTAAACCAGGAGGCCATCGGAATCCGCGGTGACGGGGCCTTGATCGACCTGGTGAGTGACGACAAGGAGGCCACGGAGGACGACGCTGGTGAGGGCGAGAAGGGGGTCGCACCAGGTGACGAGGAGGAGGAAGGCACCATAGCGGTCGACGAGCCGTCGGAGCAGGCCGTCGTGCCTCTTAGTCCTCCACCAAGCGCCTGAGCTTGGTGACGATCTCTTAGGTCGGGCCCTTTTGCCTCTATATCGCAAGGATTTCGTCCTTGTGGATCAGGATTTGTTTTAGGCCCGACTCGGTGTTCGGTCTAGGAATATTTAGTTAGGGTTTTAGGAATCCCCCTTGTAAATCCGTGTTTTAAGTGAAATTTATGAATGAAGAAAAATCTTTTGTCAGTCTATCTTTGCTTTTTAACGTTTTGCACATTGTCTGCATAACAATAGTCTGATCATGACCTGTATCTCTGTCTGTCCTGAATTGATCGGGCTTTGGTAAATTCTCACTTGTTAATCGGAGATGCTGCTATTTTTCCCTTACACGTTGACCGTGGGTTCGGGCATTTTAGCTTGGCATAATTGAAATTTTTTGGACTAGAGAATATGTATATGGTAGCCCCCGACTCTTTATCTAAATATGAGATTCACATGAAGAGTAAAGACTAGTAGGCAGCTTTGTTATTCTTCTATGTGGTCGAAACCCTAGATAAAAGAGCAACGATCTGCTTGAAGAACTATCGAAGAACAACCAGGGTAGCCCCCAAGCCTTTGGCTTCATTAACAACGGGCTCACACAACGCAACCGGTAGGCTCCAATCCCCGAGCATATTAACTCTGAAGGGGTAAGATATTAAACCGTACGTGTATAAGAAATATTGACTGAATCATTATGAAATTTGAAATAACACTTATCTTTAGGCATAGAAATGCCGTAGTTGATCCATATTCCATGTATTTGGGAGTATATCACCGTCGATTTCAGCCAGTCTATTAGGCCCCGGGCGGGCTATTTTAACCACGATGTACATTTGTTGACGGTAGTTAACAACCAATATAAACCATCAATTAAACATGTATAAGGGCATAAATATAATCACAAATGAAGGTTTAGGGGTTTAAACTAATAAATTTCATGAGTTTCGGTGAATCTATGTTTTCAGTAGGGTTTATCCATAAAACCGCCAAGGAAGACCTAATCATCAAAGAAAATTACAGAATTCTGCTGCGGCACTTATGTGGGAAGGGTCTAGAAGACACCAGAAGACACCACGCCGAAGCTTGGGCCAAAAGGCCACAATAGTGGTTCAACCGGCCCACTAGGGAGGCCGTTCGGCCCAATATGGAGCCCAATTGCTCTCCTCTTCGACGTGGACTCTTCCACCGCCTTAAGGATTAGATCTACGCCGTTGCTTAATGTCGGTTTGATCCGAGGGCTCACGTTGGACCCTCAGAGCTATATATACCAGCCCCTTCCCCCCTCCCTCATCAGATCCTCAGAGAACCTAAAACCCTAATTCATATTCTCCTCATGAGGATCAGAGCTTGCTATCAAGAGAAGATTAGACCTCCATAGGATCTAGTCTTTAGAAATAGAGAGATGGAGAGTGAGGAAAGAGTTTGGAGGAGGTGCCGGCCTATCGGTGCTCTCTCTACGACTTGTACCTTGGCGGAAGTCAACCTTGCGTCTGAGATTTCTCTGGTAATCAACTTTTGATTTAAGTAAGTAACGTGTTTATATTGTTCTTCTGGTTTGCGAGTCTCTTTTGAGTGCTTTAATCTTTTGGCCTTAGGTTAAAGTATTATTCATAGTGTAAGCATGGTGCTTAGACTTGGGTAACTCGTGGATGTACCCTACATTCCGGATCGGTGGTAGCTCATGAGGGTGACTCTTATAGCCTCATTCAATCCTCTATAGTTCACCTCCCGTTTATAGGACTAGCAGGATTTAGTTATTATAGGAAATATACTCTGTCTGTGTTTCCCTTAGTAATATCCCTAGTTGAACAATAGAAGACATAGCTTATCGAGATTAGAACTAGAAGACCTTAGCAATCTCCTCTACACTCTCGACTTTCTTAAGTCTTGTTGCTACTCTAGGTTAAGTTGGACCATAGTTAACCTCACACGTTCCCCTGTAGATATGATACTTGGAATACCTTCGGGTGAAAGCTACAGCGGTATCCGTTCGTTTGTGGATTTATCTATGTGCGTTAAAATATACCAACAACGGTCCCTGCCAAGGAGAAGATAGTTTGGTTTTGTCCTTTGTGCGTTGGTCCTTTTTTAGTACTAAATCCCTGATGCTTAAAGTCCGACTGCGCACACAAGGATTATGATATTTCCGAAGGGATTGCTGATATTGCTGTACTCGGTAAGCGGTTCTATCACGCTCTTCCTCGAGTAGCATTAGGTCAAGATCACAACGTTCAGGCTCTTCTTCTTCGAAGAACATCAACACACGTGGTGACTTAAGTCTTATATCTGGTGGGAGTACTGCTTCTACACCGTACACAAGGAAGAATGAGGTTTCACCGATAGCGCGGCTAGATGTCGTGCGCATTGACCATAATACTGTCAGGACTTCTTGTACCCATTTTTTGTCATAAGCATTGAGCTTGTAAAAAATCTAGGTTTTAATCCCTTGCAGTATTATACCATTTGCTCGTTCGACATTTTCGTTGGTCATCAAGTGATTTATTGAAGACCGAGGATGCTTTATCCCATAAGCAGCACATATATTTTCAAACTTCTTGCTTATAAATTGCGTTCCATTGTCTGATATCAATTGGTTGGGTACACCACAACGCATTACTATGCCATGCAAGAATTTGACTGTGTTCTCCTTGGTGATACGTCTGTCTGGTTCTGCCTCAACCCACTTAGTAAAGGTATCTATGGCAACAATCAGGAACCTGTATCCTCCTCGGGCTTTTGGGAATGGTCTAGGTATGTCAATGCCCCATGTGGCGAATGGTCAAGATAGTGGAATTGTATTCAACGCTTGGTCCGGCTGGTGAATTTGTTTTGCCAAAAACTAACATGATTCACAAGTTTTAACCAGTTCGGTGGCGTCTTGGAGAGCTGTTGGCAAGTAAAAACCTTGCCAAAAGGCTTTTCCTATCAATGCTCGATGAGAGATATGAGACCCACAGATTCCTCCGTGGATGTCGTGGATAAACTAATGCCCTCGGTCTATGTGATGCCTTTGAGAAGAACCCCATTATGGCCTCGTTTGTAGAGGATACCGTCCACCATTGTATAAAGCATAGCTTTATGGCTGGTTCATTCCATATCTACACTATTGACCAGAGTATCCGAGTTTGTGAGGTATGCCCGGATTGGATCCATCCAATTCTCCTTGTTTCCAACTAGAGCAGCAGCACGAGCCAGATCGCCCAGCGTAGACTTCGCAAGGAATTTGCTGAGTATTGCCTCATTGCTGGACTGATCAAGCGTGGGGTTTGGACCCGACCTTGAGATTGGGACAGAGGGTTTTTCAAGCACTTCGACCAGGACGTCTCCCGGTAGGTGCTGTCATGAAGCTGCTCGACTGGCCAAAGAGTCAGAATGGGAATTATATTTGCAAAGGATATATTGGACTTCGAATCCATCGAACTTCGACTCTAACCGTCGATATGCTTGTAGATATGAGGACATGTTCTCGTTCATTGCTCGATATCCTATGGATGTTTGTTGGGATACTACTTCTGAATCCCCTTTCACAAGTAGCCTTTGGATTCCCAAGGATATGGCAATTCACAAACCAGTTAACAGACCTTCATATTCAGTGATATTGTTGGTCAGAGTCGGGTTAGTAAAATCAATTTGAATTGCGTACCTCAGAGCGTCTCCCTCTGGTGATACCAGGACAACTCTAGCCCCCGTGCCATTTTTACACTTTGCACCATCGTAAAACATGAGCCAATGCTTGGGTTTCTGTGCTGCCTCCTCAGGTTCAGGGTTTGTCCACTCTGCAACAAAATCAGCCAGAGCCTATGATTTGATCGCAGTTTGGGGCATGGATTGTATGTCATATTGTCCTAGCTCTATAGACCATTGGGCAATCCTACCGACGGCATCTCGATTGTGCACAATGGCGCCGAGCAGATAAGCTGAGACCACTTTGATCTTATGACTTAAGAAATAATGCTTAAGCTTTCGAGAAGACATTAGTACAACATACAATAATTTTTGGATGTTATGGTACCTAGATCAGGCGTCATGTAAGACTTCGCTCACAAAATAGACCGGGTGCTGCTTCGTGGATTTTCCTCCTGACGCTTGACCACCAAGACCGCACTGACAACTTTGGAAGTTGACACTATGTATAGGAGCATGACTTCACCATCCTTTGGGGGCATGAGGGTCGATAATTTTTTAGGTATTGCTTGAATTTCTGAAATGCTTCCTCGACCTGTTCATCCCATTGGAAACCATCATGTTTATGTAGCAATCTATAAAATGGCATACCTCATTCGCCTGATTTGGATATGAATCGACTCAGGGTTGCCATCATCCTAGCTAGTTTCTAGACTTCCTTATGGCTGTGTGGAGACTGCATATCTTCAATCGCCTTGACCTTCTTGGGGTTTAATTCGATGCCACACTGAGACACCAAGTACCCGAGTAGCTTATCCAAAGAAAACACAGTGGATCTGGCCTTCGAGAACAATATGAACACATTTTTGATACATAGAACTGGCATTCTTTAGGCCAAAATGCATCTTATTATAATAGTATACACTGAAAGGAGTTACAAATGCAGTTTTTTCCTCATCATCTATGCACATGCTAATTTGGTGATACCCCGAATAGGCATCTAGAAAACATAGCAATTCGCATCCGGAGGTTGAATCTACAATTTGATCTATCCTCAAAAGGGGATACTCATCCTTTGGGCTTGCTTTAGTCAAGTCGGTGTAGTCCACACACATCCACCATGTACCATTAGGCTTCTTCACCATGACGAGATTTGCTAGCCACTCTCGAAAAGGGACCTCTCATACGAAACCTTCCTTCAATAGACAGTTAACTTGATCACATATGGCAGCTCGCTTTTCCAGGGTGTAGCGTCTTTGCTTCTGTCTGACTGGTCAGGTGCCAGCTGGTAGACCGAGTTTGTGGTCAATTATTTCTAGGGTTAGACAGTTCCCAAGCGAACACATCTTTATTTGCCTGGAGAAAAGTAATGAGCTCGAGTTCCTATTGAGGATCTAGGTTTGACCCGATGTTGGTGGTCTTGGCCGAATCTTGGGGATCTAGAGATACTTTCTTTGTTGACGCATCGTCCTGGATCTCCTTCGCTTGAGGAGTAGAAGCAGGAGTCTTTGCCAACTTGACATCTTCTTCGTGACTTTCACTGATGGTTCCTGAGCTGGTGGGACCGAAGCCTTAGCTTGGGCTGCAACTGCTTTGGAGGACTCAGGGTCTTTCGGCATATCCTTCGGCTTTGGGGTAACCGGAGTCATGGTTGCCACCGTAGTAGTCTTCTGTTGCTTGGCTAGTGGTCCCTTTGGGTCTACCAGAACCCATGCATACTACCTAATCATGTCTAGGGTTTTCATGTCATAGGTGATGGCACCCTTACGGTCACCATGTATAGTCATCGGGCCGCGAGGGCCGGGTACCTTGAGTACCAAATATGCAAAATGGGCGACTGCCATGAACTTCTTTAGGAACGGTCTACCCAAGATGTAGTTATATGCCGACTCAAAGTCTGCAACCTCGAATGTCAGGAATTCGGACCTCGTGTTCTTACCTTCTCTAAGGGTAACTTGTAGGTCGATTCTCCCGTGGGGGTATGCTGACATGCCCGGCATTATCCCATAGAAGGGCTCTCTGACCGGGAGGAGGCGCTTCCTGGGTAATCCTAGGTTGTCATATGTATTGGCGAAAGGGAGATTGAGGCTGTCGCCGCTGTCAATTAAGGTTCGATCGACCTTGTAATTCCCGATGTAGGGTTTTATGATTAGTGGGAGCAACAGACCATCATACAGATTCAGGGGATGATTCAGAATGTCAAATTGGATTGGTACCTCTGACCATTTAAGCCTTTTGTCTGAGGGCTGGGTGCTATTCACCTGCCGCTCGACCTGCTTCAACTTGGTCTTGGAGGCTGGTGTTGCCGTGCCGCCATAGATTATAGCGATCTCATTCTCCCCCAAGGCGATCGGATCGTCGTCGTTTTGGGGGTTGGCTCGTCACCTAGGTGGCTCCTGCCGGACTGGGCCTTCGGGCTTATGTGCTTGTTCTTTCTCCTGCTTCTGCTTCTTGTAGACCAAACAATCTACAAAGCTATGCTTGGTAGAACGGTGAACAGGGTAGTAGACAGGACGGTCCTTAGGTTTACCTTGTCGTCATGGCAGAGCCTTTCCTTTTTCTGTGGCAAGGACTTCAGCTTCAGTCTTGCGCTTCTTGTCCTTGTTCTTCTTCTTATCTTCAGCATCGGGTTGTCCGTGCATTCGGGCTCAGGCATTAGCTGCCTTTGCTGTTGCATTGAGAATCAACGACCGTCTTTAGGTTTTTGGTGGCTAACTTCTCTACGGTTCGTTCATCTTTACACCCTTGCTTGAAGGCTATAATCACCTGATCCTCGATCATGTTGGGGATCATGTTTTGGATCTCACTGAATCGACAAATAAAGTCCTAAAGATGCTCATTGAATTTCTAAACACATGCAAACAGATCGTCCTCGCACCCGGGACGGTTATAAGTTGCATGAAAGTTGGCTTCGAATAGTTGGCGCAAATGGTTCCAAGATTGGACCGTGCACTCGAGCAAATTCATCAGCCAGGTTCGGGCGGACCCTTGAAGGATAGTCGGTAGGAAATTGGCTTTTACATAGTCATCTCCTAATGCTGCCTTGATCACCATCTCGTAGATCTGGATCCACTCCTTAGGATTGGTAGTTCCATCGTACTTCTCAATGGGTCTAGGACGAAACTTGTCGGGCCATATCACCTAACACAGCCTATGCGCAAATGTTGAATAGGGGCTAACCGAATAATTCCTGTGATGGGCCATGTTGATATTGATGGTTTCTCGAGCATCGCGGTTGCGATGATGCATATCAAGTTTGGGCTGTAGATCTCAGCCTCATCTTGGTTAATAACGGTTTCCTACCGATCGATTGGATCTCTCGGGAGGAGGGTTACGACCTCTAGACTGATATCGCGATTTGGCTGCCCTGGCATCCATGCGCTGATTCGTCTAGTCAGCCAGATTTTGAGCCTATTCAATGATTTTTGCCAAGGGTGTGCCTTCTTCTGCCAGGGCTCCCATAGTACCTAGGAGCATTCTGATCTAGATGTTATCTTCCTAGGCTGCTCGGAAGTTGGAACTTAGATTCCTTGGAGCTAGGGTTGGCTGAGTTGGCGCCCTAGGCGTAGCTATATTGAGTGTTGGTGCGCTGCTCAAGCGTGGAGGTGGTCACGAAACCGACGAGTCGGCCTCGTCAGTGGGAGTCTGAGCACGACTAGCCATATACAGCTGACGGCTTTCGAAGGGATCTAACTCGTTGTTAGAATCCTCAAAGTCTAGATCAAGCTGAACAGTTTTGTCATTCTTCTCCTACTCGGTTGGGTGTCCCTAGGAGGCGAAAACCTCCTGGCCAGCGCGAGTCAGATCGGGATCATCGATCCCCGTCCACTTGAGATTGAAATCACCGTCATGCTTGAATATCAAGCTTCCAAAGTGGATGGTTGGTGGCATGTTGTGGGAGGGTGAATAGATCTGAGGTCCTGAGTAGTAGTTGCCCAAGATCTCAGATTTGCCCGAAGTAGGCAATACCTCAACATCAGAACGTGTCGGTGCGGCATACCAAACTCCGCTGATGATCGGCATGATCACTCCTTGCGCGAAATCCCCCTACCTGGCGCGCCTTTGTTGGTGTTTTTACTGGCAGATATTCGGTTCTTGGAGGAATTCGCCTGATGCAAAGAGTAAGCACAGTAGAGACATGGGATTTATACTGGTCCGGGCCCTCGGGAAGCGAGTAAAAGCCCTACGTCCTGTTGCTACTTGTTTATATTATGAGCTCGTCGAATAGTGAGATGGCGATTACAAGATGGCTATGCCTATGAGAGTTTCGATGATTCCAACAGGGCGGATGGCTAGCTATTTATATCCGAGGCCTACTTGCGGTACAAGTTACATAGCCGTGCCCTAGTTGGAGTCTTGGCGTGATCTTCATATATCCTTCCTTGAATAGGCGAGTCATGAACCTTTGGGTCTTCTTCGGTTCAGATTCGGTAGCTAGCATATCCGGTAGTCGGGAATCCTGGGAGTATGGCACCGTCTAGTAGATCGGATGTTGTATATGCTGGAAGTGTTTTAGAGGCATGTTGCAAGCGTTTGTTCTAAGTGTTTCATCTATTTC
Organism: Miscanthus lutarioriparius; assembly: GCA_904845875.1. Lineage (NCBI taxonomy): Eukaryota > Viridiplantae > Streptophyta > Magnoliopsida > Poales > Poaceae > Miscanthus > Miscanthus lutarioriparius. Next base: position 78,085,137 of record CAJGYO010000018.1, read on the forward strand.
AGAGTACGTTGCAAGCGTTTTGATCTGGATGTTACATATGTTTCACACATGTTGCAAGAGTATGTTCCAAATGTTTCAGCGGTTTCATTCTTATGTTGCAAGTATTTTATCTTCTGTTGGAAAGTTCTTCTATTATGCTCCTTCCAAATATGCCACCAGAAATATATAATGATTCCATCAAACATTTTCTTTGTTGCCTTGTCAAAGGTGGCTCGACACTTTCTCCAGTAATTATAGACAGAGCCAGATTGATCGATATTCCTGAGATGAGTGATGTCGCACCAACTTTGAAGAATTGCCCAAGCCTCCTTTGTAAAACTGCAATCCTTGCACAGATGTTGAGGCGTTTCAGGCTCAGTTCCACAAAGTTTACATAAAGGATCATTTGGCCAGTTCCTTTTGATTAAGTTGTTCACCATTAGAATCTTCCGATGTAGTAATGTCTAGGCAAAAAACCTGCACCTAGGTTCATTCCGTGCTTTCCAGATTGGGGTTAATCTTAGTTTGCTGTAGCCCCTCGCGAACTGCATATTGTAGGCACTACTAGTCGTGTATTCCCCGCTTGTCCACCGCCATTGAATATTATCCTCGAGTTCACTATTTATTGGTATTTGTTGTATCGCCTCCCAAAGGTCGACATATTCTCTAAGTTCATCGGCGTCACTAATCGGTAGTAAATGTACTATCCATTTGTTGTTATTCAACGCCTTGTCTACTTTGATCTTTTTTCTTTTGCACTTTGCAAACAATCTTGGCGCTATATTTTTTGCTGCTTTACCACTGATCCAGCTTGATGTCCAAAAGAATGTTGATTTTCCATTGCTAACTTCCACCACAGTGGACGCGTTGAATAGCTCCACGTCTGTTTTGTCGCACAGTGTGTCAAGATTGTTCCATGCTCTATCTTTTTGCTTCCATTTGAACCAAAGCCATCTCAACCTTAATGCCCTTGCAAATCTCTCCAGGTCCAAAACTCCTAGGCCCCCCCTTTCCGTTTGGACGGCATTATCAAACATTTTACTAAACGCAGACTACCTGTCTTGTGCACGAAACATATATACTAGGGTTGTTTACTAGCTTTCCTTTTTTTTAATTTCTCCCATTTCTCAAGAGAGCTCGCACCCTTTCCTTGTGCCTGAAACATACAAGAGTTACTAAAGGTGATGATGTGGCAGAACCGTCCGAAATAACACGTTTTCGGAGACGCTCGTCTTCCACTAGACACTAAGCACCTCGAAAGTTAGCTAAATCGGACAGTTCTGTCGAGCACACCCCACGGGAGAACTCGAATCAATCCATGTTTTACCTTCAGAATCCAATAATGAGTCCGAGCTTACAATACTTAGTCAATTTCATACAACAAGAGTTCTTAGAAATTATTTATTACAATACCAGTGTTTAGAGTGCGATAATTAAACAACGAAATGAAAATAAACATCTAGCGGAAACGATATAAGGATTCGTCTGTGCCCACCAGAAGAATCCTCCACATAAGAGCTACTCCTCAAACTACACCCGCAACAGGGTAAAATAAACCCTGAGTACACAATGTACTCGCAAGACTTACCCGACTAGTGGGAATAGTTTCCTGACTCCAAGGGGTATGATAGGCAATATGGGTTTTCTGTTTTCTTTTTGTTTGCGAAAAACATTACTAGAAGTATGTCCTTAAGATCAAGTTTAATTAGCAGTCATGATTTCTTCATTAGCTAACCATTCTAGGTAAACACCTGTTCTATTTTCAAGCAAGGGTTGAGCAATCAGAACCAATTTACCATCTTTCATATTCCAGTTCTTACTACGGTGCTAGACCATAGCCAAGTCATACCATCTCACAGAAACGGTGATTCACGAACCAGTGTATCCCAGTTGAGTACCCCAAAACACACGCCTCGCTTGTACCCCAGGCACAAACGAGACCAACCCACTCCACTCCTGTCGAGGGGTCCAGGTCCCCGTCCAAACTTGGACTCCAAGCCCTACACTTGAGACCCGGTCTCAACAGGGTGCTTAGACCTCCACATTTCCTCACCTCCAATCAGTCATTCCGAAAAGAGCTGGAACCCACGACAAGAGCGCAACGAGCCTTCCCGCTCCCATAAGCAAGTATGTGCTCAGAATAATAAGTCTATGACCCGACAACCATCCACAACAACGGACGGTCCTCAATTGGCACGTACAGGGAAAACAGTGTAACCAAGCTAAGCCCCGTGGCCACGAGACACAACTTATTACACCCACCAACAACCCATATCATATCCTTGCCCGATCTCTATTTTTTTCTTTATTATTTTTATTATGAAAGTAATAATAATCACCTACTGTGAACAACGGCAGGTTACTCACGCTACCAACAACCTAAGCATAGCATCTACTTGAACCCGCACTAGTAGAACTCATAGGGTAGATATATATATGCATGTGGTTTCCACAAAATTTTCCTGCAACGTAAATGCACAACACACACACACATATATATATATATATATACATGGTGGATATGAAAAATAGAGGTTATGCACCATGGCTTGCCTTGGGCAGGCGCGGTGTCGATTGCGTCAGTCAGTGGTGGCTCCAGGACCTCATCCTGCACGAGAATCTCCTCCTCGTACTCCTCGACAATCTCCTCAAACTCGTGCTCGCCGGTGGTCACAATCTCCGTTGACTCGTTCTCTATATGCATGCGATGATGATGATGCAACGATTTAGTATTTAGGCAACAACAACTTTTAAAATACAAACTCATATGCCATACTAACAAACTAGCTCTAATGACTAAGATACTAAGCTAACCATCAGCTCTATCAAATCAAGTGTCAAGCTCACCCTAACAAGTGCTTAATTTCCTAAATCAATGTTATGCTCTTATTCATATTAAAGGTTTAATGGATAGGTAGCTACCCTAATAAACAAGCTATATTAGGGCTATAAAAATTACCACAAAAATTCCTACAATAATTATCCTAATAATATTAAGCACTTTCAAACGATTTAATAGCCCTTAGTATCAACACAGATATGCATGATCCATCTATACTATCAGATAGATCACAATTTTAGGAACCTAACAAAATTTGTTTCACAATTTTTGGACACCTACACAAATTTATATCAATTATACAAATCTAGCTCAGAAATTGAAATAAAAAAACAATTACTAATTCCTAAGAAAAAGGAAAAAAAACAGATTCAACCGCGCGGCCCGCCTACACGCGGCCCGCGCAGACGCGGCCCACGTGCGAGACGGCCCACGGCGGGGGAGCCCGTGCGCGCTGGCGTTTTTGCAAATAAGCCCTCAGACTTCTCTCTAACTACACCTAAGTCCTAACACTATTTCTTCCTCTCTCTGACGAATTCATTTAACCCCCTGAGTTTTTCCTAATTTCCCTACACACACCCCTAGGCAACTTTGTGCACGGCGACGCAGCGAGCAGTGGCATAGGGTGGCTATGTCGGCCACCTGGGACCAGCACAGACCCATCAAGCGGGTCGATAGCCATCCTTGACCTAAACTACTGTGCTCGGTGGCAATGAGGGGCGGCAGGGCTCACTGGTGAGGGTTGCAGCGACGTGCGGCCATCCACGACGGTGGCACGACCGTTTTGGTGAACTAGGGCAGCTATAGACCTAACCAGCTAGTGGGTGAGCATCAGGAGCTTACCGTGGACTCGGCCGAAGTGACAGTTGGAGTAGAGGATGGCGAAGGAGGGCTAGACGCGTGCGACCGAGTCGTGCGGTGGCGCACCACGGCGGACACAGCCACGTCAGCGGCGCTGGGGTAGCGGTAGCGGTTTGGCTGATGAGCGTAGGGTGAAGAGGGAGTCAAAGCGGAGCTAATGGTGCAGCTGGATCGACCTCTCACGGCTTCGTTGGGGATTGCCACCCACGTCGGACGAACGTAGACTTAATGGCCCGACGGCGGGGAAGTGGCCAAATTGAGGCTTGGCCGGGCTCAACTCAAGGCGGGATAGGGTCGGGCGGCTAGGTGGCTTAATGGCGAGGCCACGGATGAGTTGAATTGAGTTGAGGTGATCTCTCTCTGGTGGATTTCGTGGGCGTGGCTCAGATGGCAGAGACGACAGGGAGGAGGGTAGGTCCGAGCTCTAGCCGTCCTCGCCTTGGCGGCAAGCGGTAGGCCAGACCTGAGACAACACCTGCGCGCTCGCTACGAGACAACATAGCCAGAAAACGTGCGCGTGCATAGGCAGTTGGGGAGCGTGGCATGTGCGACCACAGCGCCATTAAAGCAAGGCGACGGCGCAAGGCAGCAGGGAGCCAACCCACTTGCGCACGGTGACGAGGCGAGCAACAACAACACAACATGGTGCCACAGCGGCAGCAGCAGCAGCACCGCACGGCAGCTGCCAGAGGCGACCAGTGGCCCACGGCCAGCCAGCAGCAGGCATGGCAGCTAGCAACGTGGCAACGAGGTGGGGCAGCAGCACGGCAGCTAGCAGCGGCCAAGCCGTAGCCAGGCCACAGCCAGGCCGAGGACGGCCTCGGCTGGCCAACACGTGGCAGCGCGCGTGTGCATGGGTGGCCAAACATGGTGACATCGTGCTCGCGAGCGTGGTGACTGCGCCCAACCGGCCAACCAGCTCGAGATGATGTTCGTGCACGGATTTTAAAGTGTTTGCCAAAACTAAATTGATTTGATTGAGGCTCGACCACCTAAACCATGCTAAAGAGGGTACATCAAACTACCATACAGAACAAAAACATAACACTGACCTTAGCTAAATTTTCCAAAATTAATTCACCGACATAGTCTTGTCACACTGTTTTCAAACTTAAGGATTTTTCTAAGTCTTGTGCTGGATTTGATTTCAAGTTCTATTTCTAAGCTATTAGAAATACTAGCTAGCAATATTATTTTTCTAAGACAAAAGTTGCATTGTCATCTACAAAGTTTGTACATCAAACTTTATCTAAATATCACATACATGTTTTATAACATTTTTGCTTAATAAAAATTGTTTTATAAGCCTACTCGATAACACACAAGCACTATAACCTTTCATAACTAAATCTTCGTTCGACATTTTTAGTACCACCAAAATTCTATTTTCACTTTCCTACATGTTCTAACACATAAACATGATGCTCATGAGGTGGTTTAGTAGTTGGTTTAGGGCGTAACACCGAGGGTGTTACAAATGACACATTTGGATAAGAGGCCCAAGCTTTGTCCCTAGATGTTAATGATCTCTGCATGGAGAGTAGCTTTACCAGCACTAGCAGTTAAAAATAAGGGTTAATCAAATCATGGCTTTGAACCCTAGATTCTGAAGCGGTCTTTTTTATTTATTTTTAATACATATTCATAATTTTTTTTTAAATATCCCTTGTATCTACTAAATTTCAGAAAATAACATTGTTGTTTTCTAGTGGAACTACTTTTTAAAATCATCCACTAGGTAAATGAATTTTACAAAAATTATCCACGAGAAAAATGATTTTTTAATGAAAATCGTTTCAGAATACCTGAAAGTCATACTCCCCAAGAAAACATTCAAAGCTTTTACACTGGTTTTTTTAATAAAATGAAGAACCCACAAGTCTTTAAAAATATAATTATAAATGCTAAAAACTAAACATGACCCATTTTGGTTGTATTTAGCATCATAGGCTTTATAGTTTTGTAAATAAAATTCTTCTCATAGTAGTATATATTTGACTTTTCAGTTAATAAGCTATTTAGGCCCAAAATGTATTCTAAAAATAAGAAACATCTACAAAAAATCATTCTTTTTCCATGTAATTATCAACATATGCACTCAAGTGAAATCTAAACTTCTTAACAAATCGCATGCTTAAGATTATATTTGCATGTCTTTTGCATGAGCTTTGTCTAGAACTTTGGATTTCACTTGAGTACGTAAGCTAAATAATTCCATGGAAACATTCAAACATATCACTTGAGCACGTAAGCTAAGTCGATCACCACCGGATATTATATCACTACGATTTAATTTAAATTTGTTCCACAAAACATGTCATTGTTATAGTTTATACATGCATGTAATCCTGTGATTTGCCAAACATACATAGACGCAACTTTGCATCTCTTGTTCACTGTAAACAAACGTTGCGGTCGATCATGTCCTCCTCGTTAGGGACGCAGCAACGAAAGCGCTGGATTTACTTGGATACGCATCTAGAGGCGGCATCTCGACGAGCTTCTCCGCAACCCTTAAGAACTCGTCCATAGCATCTACAGATGGCCCGAAATGCTGCGCTATGATTGGCTCCATTACAGCTCTCAGCGCATGCGCCCCTGTCTTTGGCGCGACAATGTCATTCTGATCAGGAGATTCATGGACAGCCATCTTATCGATTGAAACTGAACCCTCAGCTTCTATTATCGCCCTCAGCTCCTTCTCTGACGGCCCGTACAATGGTACGTAGAAAGAGTCAAGTTTCTCATTATCGATGAAACCCTGTTAATAATCACCACCAAATATTATATATATACTTATATCTAGTAACTGCATATGCGTGATGGTTGACATATACGGTACCTTTGACGCCATTTCATGTAGGATGGCATTTGTGAATTCTAAAAACAGAATGGCACTCTCCGGCTTATCATTAAAACGCTGTCCAAGATGGGAGAAAACCATCCGGCCTGGCCTCCGGGAACCATCTCTTAAGCACTACTACACAGATATCATTTGTAGAGACGGCTCAAGATCATTTGTAAGGACGATTTTACAAGCTGTTCCTACCAAACCGTCTCTATAAATCATGTATTTATAGGGGCGGTTTTCAAACCGCCCCTACAAATCGATTAGTAGCGGCGGCTAGTAACACCAGCCGCCCCTACTAATCGATTTGTAGGGGCGGCTGGGCTGTAGTACCAGTCGCCCCCTATAATACCTATTTATAGGGGCGGTTCAGTCTAGAACCGCCCCTACAGTACATTTTCCCGTAAAAAAAATTCAAATTTACAATTCAATTTCGACCAGAACACTGTTTGTTTCCGCATATTCCATCCAGCGTTTGAGTTGCCGAACACCCCGTGACCAACGTTCCGCCGAACGCTCCGCGACCAGCGTTCGCGTTGCCGAACGCCCCGCGACCAACGTTCCGCCGAACGCCCCGCGACCAGTGTTCGCGTTGCCGAACGCCCCGCGGCCAACGTGAGTGAGGAAAGCGAGATAATCCCGCCGAACGCCCCGCGACCAATGTTCCGAACTGCGTTCGCTCAAGAGTATTATATAAACTACAAGCACAAGATTATTATATAAACTACAATTACAAGTCCAATTCACGAGAATATATACAATCCATCATTAAATAGACATAATTCACAAGGTAGAATCAATGTTAAATTCCATACACATTGTTATCAACGTCCTAGAGCTAGCCTTCCAGTCTCACGAAGGTGTTCGTACTGAGGATTTCTACCTAAGTCAGACTCTCGGTCATGGTAGGTGCCTTTGACGTGTACAATCTGGTCCAATATGAAGTTACAAAGGTCGCCGATGAGCTCTAAGAGTTGGTCATCCTTGTATGGGTCTCTTTTTATTTCTTTCTCTTCTTTCCACTACAAGAGAACAAGTTTCGGTTTAGTATTTCATACCATGTACAAAGTTTTTATACTACGGGTGAAAATGTTCAAACTTACCCTTAAGGGGTGTCTCCTGTAGACACCGGTGTTACTCATCATACAACATATATAGTATTCACAATGTACACTCCCAGGCTTTTGCTTGGGGCACTGTGTGTTTTGCATATGAAAATGTTAAGTAATGCTTTTGGCAGCCATGTAATAGAGTACTGAAGAAGTAAGTTACACTTACCGCACATAGTATTTTTATAGCCAGCTTTTTCTTCCTTGTTGGATCATGCCTTCCGTGATGTTTAGTGACATAGAACCTAAATGCCCTGTTCGAATTATTTTAGCAAATACAACTTGTTAGTATCCAAAAGTGAACATTACGAGTATGTATACAAACATATAAGCTAATGATGATTGTCGATATGTATACGTCTTGGGAATCGATATAAAGTCTTTGTATGTCACCAGGTCCCTATCTATTGAATCAAAGACCCATGCCATGCTCCATCTGACATCGACGCCTATACAAATACAGTGGTTGCTGCATGGATTTAATCATAGAACTAGATAAGCTCTTTTGCATCGAATAAAATATATCGAACAATGCTTTAAATATAAAGTTGAACTTACTCGAAGTTGTATGGTAGCCATACAGTAGAGTGCTGTTGGAGAATTTTAAAAGCCAGGGCAATGTATGCTGCAACCTTAAGGGACTCTTCCCTTAGTTTTGCTGTACGGATGTGCTCTTTCTCCTGAAGAGTCTTTCCAGCAGCTAGCTCTTTGGCATCTGGTAGCCACTTTTTAGGGTAATTAAAATTTGTCTGTGCTATAGCTTGAGGGTCTATATACCCAGCTTTTACACTTGGCATTTGTTTGACAATGTGCACTTGCATTCTACAAATCACGGTGTGGGTTAGTTACAACAAAATTTAAAGATTACATTCATATCATATCGGGAGGACAAGGACTTACAGGCACCACGTGTGAATTAGATTCATCTCCATTGCTCCGAGGTGAAAGCATGTCTACATGTCATTGAAGTCAAAGACAATTTTCCCGGCTGGACTTCTAAATATACCGGTGGGGAAGCATGCTTGTATGAGGTCTATGCTCGTTGGGAGAACACGCAAGTACCAATCATAGAACATTCTCATTCCAAGTGGTAGGCGCTGGATGTCCCGGTTTGGTAGGAAGGGCTTGCCTCTTTCATATGTTTTCGGGCAATCATTTGATCATTTAATGGCATCAACATTTGGATATTGCTTTGCTGTTTGGTGGAGTTTGCTAGTGACGACCTCCTCAAAACATCGTGATGTGACTTTTTTAACTTGGTTCTCAGGCTTGAACTGGCCATGGGAATACCACTTGTGCACCGACGAGACGTCTTTCATCGGAACATAAACTGGTCTTATGGTGATTGGATGCTTCTTTTGAAGTTCCCATTCAGGCACGTCCTCATCTTCTTGTGCATCACCTTCTTCAGGAGGCACTCGTTGTTCATGCATCGGCTGTGCTTGTTGAGAAGACTATGGCATCTCATCATGCACTTGCTCGGTACGAGCTGGAGAAGGCACATGCTCGCTAGGAGGCAGGGAAGAATGTGGCATCTCAGGAATGTGGTGGTCGCGAGACGGTGAAAATATCTCCCCGACCTCAACAACTCGCTCCAAATTTGGGAGAGGGGGAGGCGGCGAAGAAGCAGTCAATATAATGTCCCGTTTGTGCCAGAGGATGAACTGCCCTATTACGTCTCCGAGTAACACCAGCCCCTCGGGAGTTACGTAGTCTATCCTCCACTACATGAACTCAGGCTTCACGGTATGCACCTCGACCCTAGTGTAGTTCGGCGGTATCTTATTATTGTGGTGTAAGCCACCGGGAGGATGTGCCATACCCGTTGCCACCTCCATCACAATGTTCTGCCAGCCGCTGAGAAACACCAAGGTGTAACTAGTTGGTTCCCATATGCAATTGATGGGGGTTGTGGCTGCAGTGGAACCTTGGCTGTTAGGAACTTTTGGAGGGCTGCCAACTAATGCCAGTTCTCCCAGCGGCATCACTAATGTCCGTGGCTCCATAGACAGTCCTTGCTCCTCCAACGCCTTCGCAACTAGAGCCTTCACTTAGAGCTCAAGATTAGTCTCCCGGTCTCTGCCATGTTTCTTGTACATGTGCCTATCCTCTTCGAATCTGTGCTTCCAGGTCGTCCTTTTCCCTAGCCCCCTGGTACGGCCTGTGTGCTCCTTGTTTGCCAAGCCAAGGCTAAGCTCGTCCCTCTCTCTGAAAGGATTGAATGAGCCCTTCTCCTTGTCTTCAGCATATTTTAGTATCCTTGATACTGCCTCTTGGGTCTCTAGCTTATCAAACTTAAGATTACCACCGGATAATTCTGTACTCCTCGCATATATCCAATTCCTTGAGCGTATCTTTAAATTCGTCACATCGATATTCCCAGCAGCTGTGGCCTCTTCGTCCATCTTCCTAAACTGCTCTTCCATGGCATAGTAGCCACCGGGGCCTAGATGATGGTGGTGTTTGTTCCTCTTCGCCCGCTCGGTGTTACGGGCACTGAGCTCCAATGCCTCCGGTGAAGTCTTCTGAGCCACGAGCTCCTCCCATTGACTAGGAGTTATTTTGCTGAACTCGTTGAAGGGAGTTAACCCCTTTTGGATATACTTCTTGTTGAGCTTCGACCTCCAACGTCGGAATGACTCTCCCATCATCCTGAAAGCATTTTTTTACCAGTTCGTGCTTACCCTCTGGAAATCTAAAATTAAGCTTCAACTGCCTATCTCATAGTTCATCCTTTTTCTTCTCTGGTACCTCTTTCTAGTTAGGGATTGCTGGGTTCAATTTATCTCTTACTAGGGCCCTGATCGCATTATGGAATCGTCCTCTTAATTCCTTCGGCTCAAGGATCTCCCCTGCTGGCCCGACCGCTGTTATCACATAGCATGCCTTATCTGGATATATATTTGCTTTTCTATCCCCTTATTTCCTCTTAGGCTTGGTAGTCATGGTTGTGTCTTGAGGTTGTGGAGCAGAGGCCTCAATGTCCGTCTCTATGGCTGTTGCCTCTGCTATCCTTTTCTCTACTCCGTCTTGTCCAGCGAGATGTCGCGGACATCGATGTCGTCTTTTTTGAGTTTTAGGAGCGACTTGTATACACGACAGGTCAAAGTGTTAGCAGAGGTAACACAACCAAAGCTTTAGCAAAATTTATAAGCTAAGGCTTTTTCCCTATCTCCTCGTTCGGGTCAAAATCCTTGTCCAATCTTCCTCCGTTGGCCTCCTTCTGGCTTCACGTGGGAAATGATCCTTAGGACTTACATATCCCTCTTCTGAGTTATCATAATCATCATCCTCTTCTTCTTCGCCTTCAGCAGCCTCTCCTGCTCTTCCTTCTGCTCCCCCTTCCTCCTCGTCACACTGCTCCTGAGTAAGCATCACTTCTAGATCTTTTTCTAACTCGTTATCAAACTGCTCTTGAGTAAGCTGGTCCTTTAGTGCTTGCTCCTCATAGGTTGGCTGCTTATCATGCTCGGGGCATTGGGCTGCACTGTTTGGTGTCCACGACATTATTTCGCGCTTTGTTCTAATAGATGCAAGAAAGTGTGCTTTAGGTACGCGAGATGATATAAGAAATCAAAAAAGTCTATAAACCAAAGTAGTCATATAAAACAACAATATATCAAAAAATGAGTAGTAGCAGTAGTAGAGGCCTCAGAAACATGTCAATCATCATCTGATCTTGAACTTGAAGCATCAAGGCATCATAACAGAGAAGAGAGAAGAAGGTAATGTAGGGGGGCTACTAATGATGCCAAGTTCCTCACAAGTTCTTGATCATCAGTTCATATTCCATATAATGTATGGACTTAGACAATTTCATCATCGGCAAAACAAAGGAGAGGAGAGGAGAGGGGAGATTTGGCAAAAAAAAAGCAACAGCTGCTTAACAAACATAGAGAGAAAAATATGTAAAAAAAAGCAACAGCTGCTTCCCAAATATAGAGGATAGGAAAGTAGGAGGACCCATTCGATCATCATGCCAATTTAGATACAGTAGTAGTAGTAGTAGGATAGTAGTATAGAAGTAGCAGCCAGTAGTTAAGAGCAGCAACCACTTAGATACAGTAGTAGTCATAGATAGAGTAGTAGAAGTGAGCCACTTAGTAGTATAGGGAAGTGAGTAGAGTAACAGCCAGTAGCTAGGAAAGAGAGTAGAGTAGCAGCCAGCTAGTAGTAGTAGGAGTAGCTAGCGATAGCAAGTAGAGTAGTAGTAGTTCAGTAGAGTAGTCTAGGACAGTAGTAGGATAATAGTATAGTAGTAGAGTAGAGAGTAGTACGGTAGTAGTAGAGTAGAGAGTAGTTGAGTATTAGTATAACAGTAGTATAGCAGGAGTAGTACACGAGCAGAGCCACTTAGTAGTGCAGTTGAGAGTAGTAGAGGAGTAGTAGGATAGTAGTATAGCAGGAGCCACTTAGTAGTATAGGGAAGAGGGCAGAGCACCAGCCGCCCCTGCTATTCCATTAGTATCACCAGCCACCCCTACAGTAGTATAGGGAAGACTTAATTCAGATTTGATGTTTCTATTTGCAGTTTAGTAAGTTAAACTGGTATTAGCAAATTGATAGCTATAGATTGAACTGAACATAATCTCTTATGGGTCCTAGATCAGAATAGAGGCAACTTGCGGCTAGTGGCAGTAGTGGCGGAGGACGGAATAAAATGAAGGAATGGCAAAATTGATAACATAGACAATGGAAGATCCAAAGTCAAAGTAGTGCATACACATGCAACACACAGTTACGTGCTAAGTATGGGCAGAGCCGGCAGATCAGAAACTAGATTATGAGATGTGTGGGCAGATGGTGCTTAGTAGTGATGCAGTTCACACATGTTGATGAAACATTGATAAGGTGGCTGATTAGTTAGCGAGGAGCATAGAATTAGCATGCTCGTTTAGAGGTGGGGGGTAGTCACTTGCAAGCAGTACTGGGCGCGAGTGAATGTAGACAGTTCGCCGGCCGTGTAAATTACAGTGCGAACATGGGAGGCTCAGCGTTGCAGTTTGGTGCAAGCCGCAGGAGTAGTGCAGCCTGTGGAAAGGAGATGCTGGCCGTGTAGTTTAGATAAGCAAGTCTGAATAAGGGCAGCAGTAGGTTGCAAGCGAGGTAGCACGAGATCAGTGTCTAGAAGCTTTGATTTAAGCCCTGATATAGAAGAGAAGATGCATTTGTGTACTTATAGTTATAGATCAGTGTCAAAGTAGTGCATACACATGCAACACACAGTTACATGCAAAACTGATAACATAATCTAGGAAAACACTGCAACAACTAATAAGATCAAAATTGGAAAGCCAAAATTTAGATTCACAAGGTTACAGTACATAGGCTGCGATAAGAGCTCACATAACTGAAACTAATTTATCAACTAAACACATATTAAAGGCATGAGTGTGCTATGCAAAGTGGAAAGACTATAAACACATATTTACACAATCATTTTCAGCTTTCCTGTTTCACTTAATCAGTGTAATACAGTGAACTAGGATGGCTTGAATAGATTTGCAGATCACTCTTTTTAGTTATTAGACTGAAGTGGTTAATTTCCCTTTTTGACTTTACACAATGTGCCAGTCTTGGTATGGACTTAATATTGTACAATGCTCTTTTCAGATCGTGTATGACGTGACAGACATGGAGAGCTTCAATAACATCAAGCCGTGGTTGAGTGAGATTGATAGGTATGCCAGTGACAACGTGTGCAAGCTTCTAGTTGGGAACAAGTGTGATTTGGTTGACAGTAAGGTTGTTGACACTGAAAAGGCAAAGGCAAAGATCCTTTTTCTTATGCTTCTCTTTAAAATACTAGCCGTAATTCTGATGCTGGCTAACAGCTATCTAAGACAACTTTTACAAGTAGCAAACGAGAATGAACACAATGAAGGGAGGAATGTGTCTCTATTCGTTATGAAAATACAGTGATTTGTTACTTGTCTCGATGGCCCCTCCACCAATCTACTGATGATAATAGAGTCTATGGTTTCTCTAGGCGGTATGTTTTGGTCCTTCAACCATATAGTTAGTCGTTGTTTGTGCTGTTTCATGACCCAATCATCTGAACGACCATTTCTCTCCGCCATAATGATAGCCAAGTGTTCATCAATATACGGTTGCATCAGTTGTGTACTCTACAAGACACTGTAATGCGCCCGACTCACCTCTTTGTAATCATGGTCGATGAACACTTTTCTACCACTGGTGCCCTTCCCAGCCAGCCTACCCTTGTGACGAGAATCGGGTTTACCAATCCCTTTCTATACTTTTAGGTACTCTTGACAGCACTCGACGACTTCTTCAGTACTGTAACCCTCTATCATGGAGCCCTCTGGGTATGCTCGATTATACACATATCGACTTAGAACCGACATGAGCCGCTCGTAGAACCACATTTCATGCAAGTAGCAAGGCCCCAGCGCCTGTATCTGACGAACCATGTGAATCATGAGATGTGGCATTATATCAAAAAAGCAGGAGGTAAACACATCTCTAGTTGGTTTTGTGTCTCCACCACAAATTCATGTAGGTCACTCAGCTCTTGCTTGCCAATTGTCTTATGTGAGATCTTCGAAAAGAAGTAGCACATGCGGGTGATGGTCATTTTCAAGAACTCTGGCTTTATAGCCCTTATTGCAATAGGTAGAAACACTGTCAGCATCACATGACAATCGTGAACCAATGCTGCCTATAGACATCCTTACCTGTGATTAAGCTACTCGAGACATGTTAGCAATTATTTTTGCATTGGCAATTATGAACTAGTATTTTAAAATGACATCATGGGGGTGCTTGCATTTCTTGTTCATGGTTTTATTGCTCGTCAAAATATGCCTGCTTTGTATATTACATATGCACAGAAAAGCATGTAGAAGGTAACACCAAGAAAGTTTGGATCATATGTTTCCATCTATAATTGCTGTGTCTTGGTATTCTCTATCTGTGGATTTGTCCAGCTCTGTAATCTGTCCAGAGAAGGTTACTATCTGATGCATATGTTTTCATTGTGATTTTCAGTCTCCAAGGATGCTAATGATAGGTCATCAGCACAAGCCTTATTGGTAAGCCAAAAAAAAACAGCTTCACATCTTCATAGTCATTTCAGGAATGGTCTGCAAGACTAAACCACTTATCTTACCCTTCCCTTCCCGTTGTCTTCGATGCAGAATCATCCATTCCTGAGCATGTATGATGACCTGCATATAGATCTTGCTTCATACTTCACTACCGCAGGATCTACCCTCGCCACCTACAAGTAATAACAGTGTCCTTGTTGTTTTTGTGTATCCATTTTTGTGCACAGAAGTGATACATTTTCTTTTATATACAGTTCCAGGGAACTCTATTTTTTTGTCCTCCTTAAGCAAAGGGTGTGGCGACTGAATCCAAGCGTGGTATCGATCTCCTGGAAGGACCGGTAACACCTCTGGAAGCTGATGATGTGCAGAGCTGTAGTTTACTGACACCAATATTCGAGACCCCCCTGCCCCCGCTTCTCTCTTCTTTCCATCTTCGGACAAGGCTTGGGTTGTGTAATGATCTTTGTGTGTGTCATGTGATTGGTTCCATCAGTATACATATATGACATACATGTACATCATTTTAGGATGAATGAGCACGGAAGTTTTGCCGATCTATATATCGGCAGCACCGTTTGGTCATGTTTGTTTCACCTTGTAATGTATTGGCTCAGTTATTGGATTGGCCATTATCTAATTTGGTGTATGACTCAAGTCCAAATTTTCTTGTATCCTGATGTCTTTTTTTTAAAGACTCGCGACATTCCGGTATCGGTGATGCTGGGTGTAGGGCGTCCGTCCGCCCAGACGGTGCCGATGGTGGGCCACGATGTAGCCCAACAACCGCATTTTATCTGCTCATCCAACCGTTCAAAAAAAACACTCACCTGACCGCAGCGCCGCGACACCTCTCTATGGCCACGGTCCACCGTGCCGCCTCGTTGACGGTGCTCTCCACCGTGCTTCTCTCTCCACCGCGCCTCCCTCTCCATCTCGCCTCAGCTCCGCATGTCGGCATCTCCGTGCCAGAGCACGGCATGCAGCACATCTTCCTTTCTCTCCACCGCGCCTCCCGCCCACCGCGGGCTTCTCCAGTGCACGGACCCACCGCGGCCTTCTTCACGAGACCTGCCACAGCCTTCTCCACCGGAGCAGCGAGCTTCGCGCCACCGGCGAGCTCTACATCGATGAACTCCATGCGCCAACGAGCCTCCATTCCCAAGCAGCAAGGAGATGTTGGGCTAAAGCGCACGTTGCAAACGTATGTTCAAGTGTTTCAGAGGTATGTTGCAAGTGTTTAATATGGATGTTGCAAAAGTAGATTAAGATGTTGCATATGTTGCAAGTGTTTTAGAGGTATGTTGCAAGCGTTTGTTCAAAGTGTTTTATCTGTTTCAAACGTATGTTGCAAGCGTTTTGATCTGGATGTTGTATATGTTTCACACATGTTGCAAGAGTATGTTCCAAATATTTCAGCCGTTTCATTCTTATGTTGCAGTAAGTATTTCATGTTGCCAGTTTTTTATCTGGATGTTGCATATGTTTCACACATATGTTGCAAGTGTATGTTTCAAATGTTTCATATGCTTCAGACTTATGTTGTTTTCAAGAGTTTCATGTTGCAAGTGTTTCGTGTTTCGGAGGTATGTTCAGAGAGTCATGGGGGCACGGCCTAGGTGCTGGGGAAGGGGCACGGCGAGCCAGGGCCAGCGGATGGGGCGCACGACGCGCCTGGGGTCCTGCGGACGGGGTGTGCTTGTCCTCATCCGGGCTCTCGGGTCTCGCCCGCACGGAGAGAGGAGGGGAGGGGAGTGTCAGGGGGAAGGAGTGGCGGGCACCGCCAGGGTGTGGGTGTGGGGTGAGGCGAGGCGGAAGGTAGCGGGTTACGCGTGTGAGGCGGGACGAGGAAGACAGGGGACGGATGTGCACGTGTAGCAACGATACCCAGCGGTATGCATGGGCGGGCGTGCTGGGGCAGCAACACGGGGCGCCCAGACACGCTCATCTGCTCCGAATGTCCGGACGCTAGTAATTCCCTTCCGGTATATATTATGGTGGCTAAGGATGAAAACGGTCGAACTCGGTCGAAAAACTCCTCAACCGTTTTCTATTTTTATATTTGAAATACGAAAGCGAAAACGAAAGCGGACAAGCCGGACACGAAAACGAATACGAACTTACGGAATATCTAGAATTTCGGAAACGAACCAATTCGAGCGAAATTATGTCGAACACGGTCGGTATGCGAAAATTCAATACGAAATACCGACCCACAGTGCATAGCATTAAACAAGTGCACGACCAAATACATAACAAGTTTACAACTAACAAGTGCATAGCATTAAACAAGTGCACGACCAAATACATAATAAGAGAGATGAGGCTGGACACCGTCTATAAGAGAGGGCAGCTAGCCACCAATGAAAAGAACGCATAATGCGTGGTGAGCAGACTTTAATTAATTGGGCAGAGGACTGTGTGCAGCGATTGGCCAAATTCGGTTTAAACCGAATTTGAATTCGGAATATTTCAAATTAAAAATAGAAAAGTAGAAAACGGTCGAAAAATATGTAAACCGTTTTCTACTTTTACATTTGAAATACGAAACATCTCAAATGCGAAAGCGAAAATGGTAAAGTCGGACAAGAAAATACGGATTCGATCGGATTAAATATAGAAAACGATGCGATTCGGTTTGGGATATTTCCGTTCCGTTTTCATCCTTAACGGTGGCGTTCAGGGTTGAAGACATTGGTGATGTACTGTTGTGTTCTGTTAGCCCGTTGTGGGCTACATGTAAATGGCTTTGGGCCGACTTGAGTCAGTATGAGTGGTGTGAGGCCCAAGTCAGTACAGGCTCGTATAAATGACGGCCTGATATTGCGTCGGCTCTAGATATGGTAGCTAGCGCTCCTCCCTAACCTGCTCCTATTTTTTATGCAAAAAAACTGTAGGAGAGATCCCCACAGTTAGATTTTAAATTATATTAAACAAACTCCTGTTTGCCTGTTCGGCTGTTCCCTGATGCTGTTCCCTGATGGCCTGTTCGACACTCGTGACTCAACGGACACCGAAGGAGCTGGCCTCTCTAAACTATGCATATTTAATCATGTGATGAGACTTAGTTTGGAAACAAGTTCGCACTAGGTCTAATCTATTTGGTTACGAACATCATGCACAAAAGAAGAAAGTAATGACAAATTCTCATGGAATATTACATACGGTCCTTATTGCGACCGAGGCAGTTGTCTTCAGCTCGCCCATTGCCAAAATCCATTTATCAAACATTTTACTTAACACAGACTACCTGCCTTGTGCCTGAAACATACTATAGGGTTCTTTACTAGCTTTATTTTTTTATTTCTCCCATTTCTCGATAGAGCTCGGACCCTTTCCTTTAGTTCCTAAAGGTGATGACACATTTGGATAAGAGGCCCAAGCTTTGTCTCCTAGATGTTAATGATCTCTCCATGGAGAGTAGCTTTACCAGCACTAGCAGTTAAAAACAAGGGTTAATCCAATCATGGCTTCGAACACTAGATTCCGAAGAGGTCTTTTTTTTTAATACATTTTCGTAATTTTTTTAAAAATATCCCTTGTATCTGCTAAATTTCAGAAAAAAAACATTGTCGTTTTCTTGTGGAACTACTTTTTAAAATAATCCACTGGGAAAATGAAGTTTACAAAAATTATCCACGGGAAAATTATTTTTTAATGAAAATCGTTTCAGAATACCTGAAAGTCATACTCCCCAAGAAAACATTCAAAGCTTTTACACTGCTTTTTAATAAATTTGTCGATCTAAAATGAAGAACCCACAAGTCTTTAGAAATATAATTTTTAAATATAAATGCTAAAAACTAAGCACGATCCATTTTGGTTGTAAGCATCATAGGCTTTATAGTTTTGTAAATAAAATTCTTCTCATAGTAGTATGTTTGACTTTTCAGTTAAGCTATTTAGCCCTAAAATGTATTCTAAAAATAAAAAAAACATCTACCAAAAATCATTCTTTTTCCATGTAATTCTCAACATACGCACTCAAGTGAAATCTAAACTTCTTAACAAATCGCATGCTTAAGATTATATTTGCACGTCTTTTGCATGCACTATGTCTAGAAACTTTGGATTTCACTTGAGTACCTAAGCTAAGTAATTACATGGAAACATTCAAACATATCACTTGAGCACGTAAAGCTAAGTCGATCAACACACCGGATATTATATCACCAGGATTTAATTAAAATTTGTCCCACAAAACATTTCATTATTATAGTTTATACATGCATGTAATCCTGTGATTTACCAAACATACATATACGCAAGTTTGCAACTCTTGTTCACTGTAAACAAACGGTGCGGTCGATCATGTCCTCCTCGTGAGGGACGCAGCAACGAAAGCGCTGGATTTACTTGGAGAGAACTCATCTAGAGGCGACATCTTGATGAACTTCTCCGTGATCCTTAAGAACTCGTCCATAGCATCTGCAGATGGGTGGAAATGCTGCGTTATGATTGGCTCCATTACAGCTCTAACTGCGCGCGCCGCTGTCTCTGGCGCGAGAATGACATTCTGATCAAGAGATTCATGGACAGCCATCTTGTCGATTGAAAATGAACCCTCAGCTCCTTCTCTGACGGCCCGTACAATGGTATGTAGAAAGAGCCAAGTTTCTCATTATCGATCAAACCCTGTTAATAATCACCACCAAATATTTATGTACTAATATATATCTAGTAACTGCATATGCGTACGTGATGGTTGACATATACAGTACCTTTGACGCCATTTCGTGTAGGATGGCATTTGTGAATTCCAAAAACAGAATGGCACTCTCCGGCTTATCATCATCAGAACGCTGTCCAAGAAGGGAGAAAACCATCCGGCCTCCGGGAACCATCTCTTGAGCTCGCAGATGCAAGATCCGTGTGAAATCATCGTTAAACTGCCGAGCATAGGCCTTGGTGACTGTGGAACGTCGAGCACGCCTCACCGCCTCGTCCCTGTCATAAAACGGGATTCCGTTCCTCACCAGGTCTTCAGGTGCCTGTTAATGTTTATGTTTATTTTTCGGCTAACACAATCTAGAAAAACCAAAACGTCTTATAATTTTAGAATGGAGGGAGTACTAGCTATATTAACATAGAGAGCTTAACTTGATCCAGTTGGTCTCATACTGACCTTTGAGAGCCAGTGCAAGCTAGCGGTGGAGCAGACTAGATGGAGGCTACGCTTGTTGAAGAGCCGCCCGTGAAATGAGCCGGGAACGATGCTGGTCAAGACAGGAGGACTGAAGGTTTCCTGGGTTTTTATGTACGTGGCCAGGTTCTTGATGACCAAGTTGAAGTCGTTGCTTGGGAGGTCGCTGAGGTGTATGCAGAGCTCCGGTGGCTGCTGCTGGAGCTCCGAGCAGCGGCGGCGGACGGCGTCGACGGCTGTGGACACGAGCACAAGCGTGTTTGGACCGGACGAACAGCCCAGGTCGGCGATCGCCATGCCACCGCAGTATGCGTTGGCAGTGGCACCATCGTCCTTGAGCAGGCTTGCCACGGCTTCTTCTATCATTGGCTTTAGCTTGCTTTGCAGCCCACTCTAGATAGTAGATGCATGGAAAATTCTCACATTAGTAATCTGGATAGAAGGAAATAATATTTCTACAACTATCAACGGAAAACACATATGCTCTAGTTTTCAAATTGACAATTTTTTTTATCTAGAAAAATATTTATTAATCATCATTAGGAGGCCCCTATACTTCCAAACTACTTGTACCAAATATGTTATTCCCCCGATCAGATTTTCTTCTTGTTTCGAGCATGCAAGTAGACTTGCAGTTACTACTAGTTTTGAAATGTTGTCCGTAGCCTCAAGTTCTGTTCAGAACCGCATTAAGAACGCGATAGTATGATTAACCCTGGCTGATTCTCTAAATATGCTGCGGTCAGGGGCTACACTCATTGGGTGCGTCTTCCATGTCAGAGGGGCGAGCCTGAGAAAGGCAAAGTCTCCATTGCTCGGGGCTCGGGGACTCAGCCAAGACACGGAAAATCCTGACCTATGGGGAGCCTCGACCAAACCACTGCCCGCACGGCCATCCTGGCCGTTCGGAGTTAACAATCATCCCGAGCCAAGCTAGAAGCCAACTTCGGAATCTGTCAGACGCTCAAAGTCCGACAGGTGCAAAAGCACTACACTGCTGTCCCATTTCACAGTCAAGAGGCATTGTCGGCCACCCGCTCGGTAGGGTCACGCCCGGGGCATGACGCGCTAGGACAAGGAACCATTGGAGCCTGAAGTTGGGGACTCCGGGCCCACTTGGCAACCCCACGGGCAGAGGGAGCCTAGCGTGTCAAAGAAGCCAGGAGAAGGCTCACCCGAGGAAGGTCCCGCTACGGCAGACAGCAC
This sequence comes from Miscanthus lutarioriparius, assembly GCA_904845875.1. Classification (NCBI taxonomy): domain Eukaryota; kingdom Viridiplantae; phylum Streptophyta; class Magnoliopsida; order Poales; family Poaceae; genus Miscanthus; species Miscanthus lutarioriparius. The sequence goes on from CAJGYO010000018.1 coordinate 78,106,192, forward strand.
CTAGCGGTCAGCACCAGGCTGCAGCACAAGTGTTAGGAAGTGGTTGTGGTTTTGTCGGCCCCCAGCTAGAAGACAAAGAAGGACCGATGGCGCCATGAAGAAGAAGACCGAAGCCCAAGGCGAGAAGCCCTAGGTGAAGAACCATTCGCTTGGTACTACCCCATGCCCTCCTCACTATATAAGGGAAGGTATGGGCTCTCGTAGAAGGGGACGATCGGACCGAGACCCAATCGGACGATCTCACCAAGAACCCTAAATCAACATAGTGCTACCCCCTACAACTCTCTCTCTATATATATTCCTCCATTGTAATAACTTTGGTTTGAGCATTCACTACACCAGATTTCGTAATCACTGCGGGGTCAGAACCCCCTATTACTGTCGGATTTGGCTCCGGCGGCGGACAATCGACACCCTCATCACTGTTGGGTCTACAACGGGCAATAATAAGATGCAACACATGTGACTATATAGCTGATGTTGTTCTTTTAATTACACAATTTTAAATCTTATATTGTATATTTGACACTTCAAACAATCTGAAATAAAGAAGTTGTTAACTGCAAAGTTGCAGATCTCGTCGAGTGTTACAAATTTGATGTTGACTTCATCTCCATTCGACATTGCTAACCTTCTCAAATCTGATATGAGAACTCTTGAACGTGTAAATCATCTCAAATGAAAAAATTGTCAACCACAAAGTTTTATATCTCTTTAAATTCTATAACTTTGACATGAAGTATATCTTAATCTGATGTCATAAGAAAAAATTATGATTTTTTTATGGAAAACAGTCTATCACTATCGGTTCGTGGCCACACACTAGCAGTGATGGGTTGACCTATGACTGCCGGTTCGTGGCTTCAACTGGTAGTGATAGTACCATATCTACCGATGCCAGTTAGAGCCACGAACTGGTAGTGATAGTTCACCTATCCCTACCGGTTGTGCTATCCCTGCTAGTTGAAGTCACTGAACCAACATTGATCTCCTGATCACTATCGGCTCCACCATAATCGGCCGTGATGGTCCAGAAGTGATCGTGTGTTCTGGCGCAGTAATTCCTAACACGAAGAGCATGAAACTGCTGGATGTAGTGCTCAGGATAAATCTCTCGTGTTCCTAAGTGTTTTGAGTGCTTAAGCCACCGGAGGTCCGCACATCGACCCCCTATGAACAACACGATGCTTGTCGTGCACTACTTGAAAAATGATTTTAGGGCACATGATCAAATCATTTTCGGAGTCAGGCACACCTAGCAACCGCCTCAGTAAATGCTTAGGGAGGCCTAGGAAAATGCCCATCTCCGAAAATCATTTATGGAGACAGACGTGCTAAGATGACCGTCGTCTCCAAAAATCATCGATTCGGAAGCCGACATCTTAAGATGTCCGGATGTGCGCCTCCTTTATTTTTTCGGGATGTTTACGACTAGTTTTCGGTGGTTGCAAAACTAATTTGTTTTTAGTCGTGCAGTTGTTCTCCAAACTATATGAAATGTAACTGACAGTATCTCAAAGAGTCCTCTTAAATTTGGGGGCTTCGACAGGAATAAGAATAAGCGAAGGTCCTTTCTGAAATGAAACAAACAAAGAGCCATGGGCTGTGATATATCAAGTTCTCCATTGCCCATCTCTTCTCGCGTTAAATTCAGTAATTAATTGATGGATCCATGTGGTCACATTTTATGACAGACACAAGACGATTCAAATAGCATAATAATTAGACCAAAAAGAGACGCTCAAAAAGATACATGGATACCTGAATAGTGGAGTTGCGAGCGTAGCTTGTCTCTCCGTCTCCAGGAACCATGTGCAGAGTTTCCTCCACTACTAGTCCGGCTGCCATGGCGTCCGCTCTGTCTCTCCCTCACGCAGTTTTCGCACGACGGTTGCACTGCACCACCAAACTAAACCAGTATGTAGTTGCCAAAATCCAACAGATAGCAAGGCAACATGCCAGACGTACGTTGAGGATTACTGGCCTTTATAGTTGAACTCGGATTGCAGAGAGGTGTACTAGTGGGTCAGCTGCATGCAGCCATCTTCTTCTCAGATACCGTATCTCTATTCTCCACGGCACTAGAAGTGGATGAATCTGGATGTCTAGATATCAGAAACATCCGATATCCATATCCTTTTTAGTTTAAAAAGGATATCTGTATTCGTATTCGATTTATGTTAAATGGATGTATCCGTATTCATTTTTGAAGATTATTCTCTATCCAATTCCATATCCGTATCCAACCAAAATGTGAAATATCTGATATTATCCGTTTCTGCGAAATACAAATTATTTTAAAACCATCTAAATCTTATAATTATGACTAATTAACTATGTAAATGATAATAATTGTAATATAACAGATGATATGTACCATTATTTAAAAGTTATCTATAGCTAATGTAATTTTAGTATTATTATCGATATATAAATCTAAAGTTTAATTAATTCTAATATGGCTAATAATATTAATTAGTATTTTATTTTATTTATATACTTCTAAAATTTATTTTTATTCATTTGAATTTAGTAATTAATATATTATCTCTTATTTTCTTATATTTTATATATTTAATTATTAAAATATTTTTGGTAGTTGTCTTTATCAACAGTGTTATATAGCTATATATTAAATTCCTTCATCCATAATGATTTTATTATACTATGAAACTATCGATAGGCAAATAGATATATGTTATCTTCGAAATAAAGTGGATATCGGAATTCGAATCCGAATTCGAGATATCCGTTTTGCATTAGTATTCGACAGTATCCGTATTCGTATTCGAATTTGAATTAAAATGTGGTAAACAGTGGTATCTGAATCCATATCCGTCTCAATCCGATCCGAATCCATCCTTAACTAGAAGAGACTCTTGTCCCTTTATGGGCTCGTTCTTATCGATTCCACTTCCACACCGGGCTGAACACTCCTGAAAGCAGCAGATCAAATGTTGTCCGTGTATTTTGCACTCCCCTGTCTCGAAATGTGATATTTTTCTTTTGCCTACGTGCGGAACTGTACCGAGTTCAGCAAAATTTATAGAAGGAAAACAATAACATTTATGATACCACCAAATAATGATCGTTAGATAGATGATGAAATACATTTTTATAAGTTGTCTCCTTGATGTTATATAGATGTGAGTAAATTTAGGATAATTTCATTTTCGATAAATTCAGACCAGTAGTTTGACTTTTGATAAATTTGGATCCATTGTATTTCAAAATAAAGGTATTAACTTTATTGGTTGACTCATTTAATTGTACAATTTGTTTGCACTTATAACTGGTTAACTCAAGTTGGTGACATTTTGATTACCTAACTGGCAGACTTATGAGATTGTTAGAATAATAGGCAATTTCCATGTCATTTTAATTCCATAATTTAACAACATGATAATGACATATAAAGAAATATTAATCATTGAAATCATGACATCGATTATATCCATGGTGAAAATACATGCTAGATCATGTATCATGTGAAACATATAAAAATAAAAAACATGTGAACTTGATTCATAAATCATAACAGAGAGAAACTGGCATAATATACATCTCATATTTGCAACAAGCATAAGGCTACATATGAAGCAACATGACTGTAACAATAAAGCACATACGCAGAGCATATATTTGACAGAAACAGACATAAGACATCTCTTAAAACGGCAATTCTGGACATATGGAACAAACTGAGAGAGGATGAAATGATCAAACCCTCCCGTCCGTGATTCCAAAGTCGACATGCTGCTGTACTCGAGAAAGGAGACGCCGGTGATCGGGAAGAAGACGACGTACGGAGGAGACTCTTGGGCAGTCGCGTAGACGCTCCCCAAAAACCTAATTGCCGATCCCCCGTGCAAGGTCCCGAACGACAAGGGCTTCGGAGGCACCTACCCTCTCGCTCCTCCGTGCGCGCAGAGTTACGAGATGAGGAAAGCTATCGAGCAACTGAACCCAGTTTCTGGAATATGTTCTCTCTTTTTATCTGAAGTTAGAAGAATCGCAAGGGAAGCCGAGAAGCCTCGGAGGCATGCGCCATGCGCCGGGAAGATCGAGAGACTCAGGGAGATCAAGCGTCAGGTCGAGTTAGTGGGTGCTAAAAATTAACACACCACGCCCGCCTGCCTGCCTCGCCTTGCCACGCCCCGGCCCGAGCCTGAGCCCGGCCCGGCCGGCTGTGGCGGCGGCGGCGCGCGCACGCGTGTGGCACGCCCTTGTCCGTTTCTCAACTTCTTAAATTAGACAGATCCATTCCAATCATTTAAGTTGAGTCAACGTCCTTTTAACTTCCAATCCGGTACAAATAATAATACCCACAATTACAAGCCATAGAGTTATAATTTATTAGATATATAAATGGGCCTAGCCCATAATAAATCCAACAATCCCCACCAAACTCTAGGGTTTGTAACTGTATAGTTCCAGAATCACAATTCTTTGATATACCAGTGTTTCGATGAAGACTGTTAAGTTGAACATCCACCTAGAACAAGAGTTTCACTCAGTCACAACTGAACAATGGACTATGCCTTGAATTGACAGTTTTGTGTGAGGTGAGATTCACTCAAGTCCTTTGCTGGTACTAGGTTGCAACAAGCATCCCCGCTGTTTGAAGCATATAAGTCACACTTCTATGCCTTTCATGAGTGTTTAGGGATAACCCAGGTCCCATAGACTGTGACCAGCAGTCTGACTCATATAGGTGTACTTCTCAAAAGATGTTCTGTAGGGCAACATCTCATCTTTATAAGACTCTCGAAATACATTAAGGTAAACACCATCCTGCCTTACAGAAAGAAAGATATGCATCAGAGATAGGTTCATAGGGAACTTTCCTCTCAATCTACTTATAGCTTGTTTCACCACTCTACTTCACGGGATCTCCGATCACATAGAGCAGGTTACCACTACAGTAGACTTTCACGTGGGTCTCATACCCATCTCTCTCGATGCACTTTCTATCACATTTCGTGATAGTCCCTTAGTGAATTGATCTGCCAGATTATTCGACATGTGGACATAGTCCAACGTTATAACTCCGGAGGTTTTCAACTTTTTGACAGTCTTTAATCTTCTTTTAACATGCCTTGTGGACTTCATGTTATTCCTGGAACTGTTGACCTTTGTAATCACAGTCTGGTTGTCACAGTTCATTGAGATAGCCGGTATCGTTTTTTCAACTACCGGTAAATCCAACAGGAAATCACGAAGCCACTCGACCTCAGCTCTAGCAGTGTCCAATGCAGTGAGTTCTGCTTCCATTGTAGACTTCGTTAAGATAGTCTGCTTGCAAGACTTCCAGGAAACATCGCCACTTGCAAGCAGAAACACATATCCGCTCGTGGCATACAGCTCATCAGCATCAGAAATCCAGTTGGCATCACAATAGCCTTCCAGCACTTTTGGATGTCCAGTATAATGAATACCATATGTCATAGTACCTTTCAGATAACGCAATACTCTCTCAAGAGCACGCCAGTGATCATCTCCCGGGTTTGACACAAACCGGCTCAGCTTGCTCACAGCATATGAGATGTTAGGCCTTGTCGCACTCGCAAGGTACATGAGTGAGCCAATGATCTGGGAGTATGTCAGTTGATCCCTTGCTATTCTTCGATTTTTCCTCAATAGCACGCTAGGATCATAAGGCGTGGGAGCAGGATCACAGTCACTAAAACCAAAGCGACTTAATACCTTTTCCACATAGTGGGACTGTAACAGAGTTACCCCACCATCACCTTCTCTAATAAGCTTGATGTTTAAAATAACATTAGCTTCTCCCAAATCTTTCATTTCAAAATTGCTCGACAGAAGTTTCTTTACTTCCTTAATCACATTGAGATTTGATCCAAAGATCAGGATGTCATCAACATATAGGCACAACATAACAGCTTCACCCCCACCATATCGATAATACACACATGTGTCAGCTTCATTCACAGAGAAACCGTTAGATGTTAAAGTATTATCAAACCTTTCATGCCATTGCTTAGGTGCTTGTTTTAGGCCATATAATGATTTTAACAACCTGCACACCTTGTTCTCTTGACCATCCGCAATGAACCCTTCTGGCTGATCCATATAGATCTCCTCTTCTAACTCTCCATTCAGGAAAGCTGTCTTAACATCCATCTGATGAATGATAAGACCATAAGAGGTAGCCACGGCAATTAAGGTGCGAATTGTAGTCAATCGAGCAACTGGTGAATAGGTGTCAAAGAAATCTTCACCCTCTTTTTGAGTATATCCGTTGGCCACAAGCCTTGCCTTGTACCTCTCAATTGTACCATCAGGCCTAAGTTTTTTCTTAAAAATCCATTTGCAACCTATAGGTTGACAACCATAAGGACGGTCAACGACCTCCCAAGTTCCATTAGACATAATAGAATCCATCTCACTCCTTACTATTTCCTTCCACAAGTCAGCATCAGGAGAAGAATATGCCTCTCTAATGGTGGTTGGTATGTCTTCCACAAGGTACACTAAATAGTCATCACCAAAGGATTTTGCAACCCTCTGTCTCTTGCTCTTTCGAGTGACTATAGTGTCATCCTCCTCAAGGATGTGTACATGAGATTCTTCAGCATGATCTATTGGAATAGACAGTTCGTGTTCATGGGAAATTATAGTCTCATGACTTGTTTCACTAGATGTATTCTTCATTGGGAATTCATTCTCAAAGAATGTAGCGTCTCTAGATTCCATGATTGTATCAACATACATATCAGGAACTTCAGATTTTATAATTAAGAACCTATAACCAACGCTGTGAAATGCATAACCAAGGAAAATACAATCAACAGTTTTAGGCCCAAGTTTACGTTTTTTGTTGATCGGCACATTTACTTTAGCCAAGCAACCCCAAGTGCGCAAATATGAGAGATTTAATCTTCTCTTTTCCCATTCCTCAAATGGTGTGATCTCTTTATTCTTTGTTGGAACTATGTTCAGGACATGACATGCTGTCAAAATCGCCTCACCCCACCATTCCTTGGATAATCCCGCTATACTCAACATGGCATTCACTAACTCTGTTAGAGTGCGGTTTTTCCTTTCAGCAATCCCATTGGATTGTGGTGAGAATGACGGTGTCCTCTCATGAACAATACCATGTTCCACACAAAACTCATCGAAGACATTAGAGAAATATTCTCCACCTCGATCGGACCTTAACCACTTTATTTTCCTCTCAAGTTGGTTCTCAACTTCAGCTTTATTGGTCTTAAAATAATTAAACGCTTCATCTTTTGTTTTTAAGAGATATACATAACAAAACCTGGTGGAGTCATCTATAAACGTGAGAAAGTATCTTTTACTTTCTTTAGTCAAAATTCCATTCATTTCGCACAAATCAGAATGGACAAGTTCTAGAGGTGCTAAATTCCTCGCCTCAGCAGCCTTGTGAGGCTTGCGGGGTTGTTTTGATTCAACACATACATGGCACTTAGACTTTTTGACCAAATTGAATTTAGGAATTAAATTTAGATTTGCTAACCGCATAAGACAGCCAAAACTTGCATGACAGAAACATGAATGCCATAAATCCGACTCATCAGAAGTATTAACACAATTCACCATTTTATTACACACATCATGCAGTGATAAGCGGAACAAGCCTCCGCAATCATATCCTTTACCAACAAAGGAACCATGTTTCGACACAACACATTTATTCGACTCTAGAACAATTTTGTAGCCATCTCGACATAGCATAGATGCACTAACAAGATTCTTCTTGATGGAGGGCACATGCTGCACGCTCTTCAATGGCACCGTCTTTCCCGAAGTAAACTTCAGAATGACCGTACCAACACCAAGAACATGAGCACGTGACCCATTTCCCATCAACAAGGCGCCAGACCTCTCGACCTGGTAGGAAGAAAACAGAGAAACATCAGCACACACATGAATATTTGCACCACTATCCATCCACCACTCAGGTGAATTACATACTGAAAGAACAAATGGTAAAGAATTACCATACCCAGTTGCTCCTTCTCCAGTATCAGTAGTGACAACATTTGCTGATTTCTTTTCCTGCTTGAACTTACGCTCAGGACACTCACTTGCCCAGTGCTGTTCACTGCCACAAACAAAACAGCCTCCATCTCTCTTGTTCTTCTTCTTTTTAAACTGTGCTGTTTGAACAGGCTTTGTTGTGTTCTCTTGCTTGTTCTGGTTTTTCTTCTTTTTATACTTGCGGAATCCAGAGTTTCTCTTCTATACCACATTAGCAGTAGAGGTCTCAACACTCTTTCCATTGTCTTTTGCTCTAGCTCTCTCCTCAACATCAAGAGTACCAATGAGCTCTTCAACATTGAACTCCTGTCTCTTATGTTTGAGTGAGGTAGCAAAGTCCTTCCAAGAAGGTGGTAACTTATACTGCCAGCCACAAACTTGTCAGGTAAGACACATGGAAAGAGCTCAAGTTCCTTAGCTAGTGCCTGAATCTCATGAGCCTGTTCCACTACAGATCGGTTCTCAACCATCTTGTAGTCATACAGCTGTTCCATGAGATACAGCTCGCTACCAGCATCGGTAACTCCAAACTTTCCCACAAGTGCATCCCACAGCTCTTTCCCTGTAGGAAGGATGATATAGCTTTTCTGGAATTTTGGATCAAGTGCGCTAATCACTGCACCTCGAAAGAGGTTGTCATCAGCCTTAAACTTAGCCTCATCCTCAGAAGGCAAGTTAGCAGGTTTGCCATAAGAGATATGATAACATGACATTGCAGTGAGCCACAATTCCATCTTAGCTTTCCAAACCAAGAAGTTTTTACCATCAAAAGGATCAGTCTTTAACATAGCAGCAAAACCTCTGACAGAAAAATGCCTAAAATTAGGTTTTTGGATTGTTAGAATAATAGGCAATTTCCATGTCATTTTAATTCCATAATTTAACAGCATGATGATGACATATAAAGAAATATTAATCATTGAAATCATGACATCAATTATATCCATGGTGAAAATACATGCTAGATCATGTATCATGTGAAACATATAAAAATAAAAAACATGTGAACTTGATTCATAAATCATAACAGAGAGAAACTGGCATGATATACATCTCATATTTGCAACAAGCATAAGGCTACATATGAAGCAACATGACTGTAACAATAAAGCACATACGCAGAGCATATATTTGACAGAAACAGACATAAGACATCTCTTAAAACGGCAATTCTGGACATATGGAACAAACTGAGAGAGGATGAAATGATCATACCCTCCCGTCCGTGATTCCAAAGTCGACATGCTGCTGCACTCGAGGAAGGAGACGCCGGTGATTGGGAAGAAGACGACGTACGGAGACGGAGACTCTTGGGTAGTCGCGTAGACACTCCCCAAAAACCTAATTGCCGATCCCCCGTGCAAGGTCCCGAACGACAAGGGCTTCGGAGGCACCTGCCCTCTCGCTCCTCCGTGCGCGCAGAGTTACGAGATGAGGAAAGCTATCGAGCAACTGAACCCAGTTTCTGGAATATGTTCTCTCTTTTTATCTGGAGTTAGAAGAATCGCAAGGGAAGCCAAGAAGCCTCGGAGGCATGCGCCATGCGCCGGGAAGATCGAGAGACTCAGGGAGATCAAGCGTCAGGTCGAGTTAGTGGGTGCACGCCCGCCCGCCTCGCCTTGCCACGCCCCGGCCCAAGCCCGGCCCGGCGGCGGCGGCGGCGCGCGCACGCGTGTGGCACGCCCTTGTCCATTTCTCAACTTCTCAAATTAGACGGATCCATTCCAATCATTTAAGTTGAGTCAACGTCCTTTTAACTTCCAATCCGGTACAAATAATAATACCCACAATTACAAGCCATAGAGTTATAATTTATTAGATATATAAATGGGCCTAGCCCATAATAAATCCAACAGAGATTAGAGCAACTCCACAAGATCCCCTTTCCTATTTTCCTTAAATTCTAGTATACTAAGAGTTTAAATTCTTCTCGAAGTAGGAGGTTGAGAAAACTAAATTTCAGAGTATAGGGGATATATGCTCTAGCTGATTGAGAAAGCCTCGGCCCGTAATATATGGGACCCAAACAAATCAGTTGTGAAAAATATCTCTTTCTCCTCTCTTCTCTCTTTTCCCATTGCGGGCTATTCCTTCTTACAATGTTGGCAGCGGTCTCTTCCTCTCCTCCTGATGCTGGCGGTCTCTTGCAAGGGACGGTGCAACAGTGCGGCGTGGCATGGGCCTCACCTGCCTAGCACAGGGAGGCATCAGGCATGGCACAACAGTTGGAGGTGTGTGCAAGGTGGCATGCACGCCTACCTGCCGTCAGATGGTGGCCAGCGGGAGCGGACATCCCGACGATGCGGTTCCTATGCGTGCTTGGTAGCATGGGTCCACACCGTCAGTGGGAGAGGAAGGGATCGAGAAATGGGATTGAGAAAAATCACTAGATGTTCCTGTTTTTCTGACAGAGGAGAGATTTTGAGTGTTTGAGATTTTTTTAGAGAAAGGAGAGTATATTTTTCTTGCTTCATTCCCTTCTATTGTTTGATATAGGAAAAGGGGATTGGTTTTAGTCAATCTAGTAGAGTAGTTCTTAGTGCCAATTCAAACAAGCTTAAGTGTGTTTACAGTGGGTTTAATTTATTGGAGACACGCATGTGGATGTGTGTGCAGTGCGCGCGCATTATTCACAAGGCAGACTTAAGAAGCTAAAGACACTTAAATTTGTTCCCTTTGCCCTAGAGAAGCTTGTTAGGGTAATCCCAATACTAGAAGCCACATGTAGTTTTTATGTCTATTAATTTATATAGACACTACTCAGAAACTATTTTCCCAATGAATAGTTTTTACAATAATTTTTGTTATGTCTTCTCGCTATCATCTACCTATCACATATCTTCATGTCTTGGTTCAAGTGTGGGATGTCCCTCTACCTTTTCCGGTCTCCAACAACCAACTAGTATCCAAAGGATATTAGATAATCATATCCATCAACACTCATGGTCAAATTGGATCAATATCCATCTGTCGGGACCCTAAGATGGAAACCATAGTGCCATCAAACGCTAATGTATTTTGCAAAACGCAACAGGCCTAATATTGCACTTGCAAATATCTTGCTATAGCTTTAAAGTAGCGCGACTCCAATAACACCACTAGGTGGGAGTTAGACATGGTATCCATAGAAATCTATATGGAGCCAAAAAAGATCTTTATTTACTATTAAATAATTGAGACATGTCCTTAGTGTGATATTGTGATACTAAGTATTTAAACCCTACAACACCAGGTCACATATTGATGTCATAATGGCAAATTTCTTATGGGAGACATCAAATAAGGCTCTAATGATTAGTTTCACTTGTTATTGTGAAGCATTAGTTGAATATGTATTACTCCGTTGGATAATCAATTGTGATTCCATTGAATCACTAACTATCACTACTACAGATTTGGACATCACTGCCGGCCTCATCGCTGCCGGATTTGTGAGAACCGGCAGTGATGTAACTTCACTGCCGGTTCTGAGCTTGAAAATGAGAAAATGATTGGGCTGGGCTAAAACCGGCAGTGAAGGATCAAATCACTGCCGGTGTGGCGGCCACTTATCACTACCGGTTCTAACCAAGAGCCAACAGTGACTTGGTGCTATCAATGTCGGTTTGAGTCAAGAACCGACAGTGATAAAATAGCAGTACAGAAAGCTGGTGTCGTCCTCTCCTTTCTCCTCTCTTCCATCCCCAGCACAGAGGCGGACGTTTGGGCTGCTCCCTCCATTGTTGCGGCTGCTCTTCACCGTGAAGCTAGCTCTTGGATTTGGAAGAATGGCTTGATCTTTTTCTTTAAGGTTAGTAACAAGCATCCACTCCTTTGATTTTGTAGCTTAATTAGCATTGTTTTGATAGCTACATTGCTTGATTCTCATTCTAAAGAGCACTTTTCCAATTGAACTTTGTGTAAGGCTTCGAAGTAAATAGTGGTGAATCCATCATCCAAAAGGTTGGTGTCTTTGAACACATTTAAAATCCTAGCTAATTACATGGTGGTCAAGATCATGGTTAGTATGTGATGCTATAATTAGTTCTTGATAAGAGTAGAGTAGATTCTTTTACAATTTTGGTGAGTAAATTAATCCATGTGTCACCTACCAACACATTGTTTGGAGCTACATTGTTGTTCATGGTCATGCCTCCAATTTTAGTCTTTTTTTAAAAAAATAGCGTCTCCATTTTTATATGGCATCGAGTAGAATAATTGTTCTTTATTATTGTGTAATAATTATTTTTTATGGGACTACGATTTTCAATTTATATGGCCGGGGCTACCAATTTCAATTTTTCAATAATTAGTGTACAATATTATTTTCCTAAAATGGAGTGACTAAATTAAATATGTGTAGAATAAATGGTACTTTCGAGCTACAATTGTTGTTCATGAAGCTCGACTTCTTATTAATTTCTCTATAATTACTGTCTCAATATTTTTTTATGCAGAGATGGATCGAGAGTGGATGCAACTGTCCTGAACGGACAAGCGGTACATACATGGCGTCAGGCAGTTTATCACCAATGTCAAAGCCCAAGCTAGGAATGGGAACCCTGTCTTCTGCACATGCAAAGATTGCATGAATAAAAGGAAATGGGGTCAAATTGAGTCTGTATGAATGCACTTGATTACTAGGTGGTTCATGCCAAACTATACGATATGGACTATGCATGACGAGGTTGGTGTGAATGTTCTGCAGGAAAACGATGATGATGTGGCCATGCCTGACGTAGCCATCCACGATGCTAATGAGGAACCTGGTGTCAACACGGAACCTATCGCCACAGTTAATGATATGTTTAGGAACATGCTAGCTGATGACACCGATGATAACGATGACATTTCTCAGCTGCTACATAATGTAGATACCGGATGTCTTAGTGAAAGATAGCTGAGAAAGCTAGAGAAAATGAAACAAGATGGCAAAACACCATTGTATATGAATTGTCCAATGAGCAAATTGGAAGCTGACATCATGCTGTTAGAGATCAAATCGACAAATGGATTGAGCGATAAAGGCTTCGATCAGTTGTTAGGTATAATAAAGAAAATGCTCACAGAAAAAATGAGTTGCCAGAAAAGACATACCTGGCCAAACAAATGACCTACCCTATCGACCTCGAGGTTGAAAAAAATCCATGCGTGTTGCAATGATTACATATTGTACCGTGGAGACGAATACAAAGACTTGGATGCGTGCCCCAAGTGTGAAGCTCCACGGTACAAGGAAAGGCCATCAGATGAGGGTATCAAGACCAGAGGAGGTCCTATAAAGGTCATTTGGTATTTCCCTATAGCTCCCCGGGTGCATAGGCTGTTTGCATGTGTAAAGTCAGCCAAGCTGTTGCGATGGTATGGTGAAGAGAGTAAGAAAGATACGATGATGAGGCACCCTGCTGATGGAAAGGACTGGCGGACAATCAATACTATGTTCTATAAGAATATCGGTGGAGAGGTAAGACAACTTTGGTTTGGTTTGAGCACAGATGGGATGAATCCTTTCGACCAGGTTAGAAGCAATCATAGCACGTTGCCAGTGACGCTCTGTATATACAACCTTTCACCTTGGCTCTATATGAAGCGGTCATACCTCCAGATGCCATTACTGATCCAAGGGCCAAGACAACCTGGGAATGACATCGATGTGTTTCTGGAACCAGTAATCGATGAACTAGTGGAGGTGTTTGAAAAGGGTGTGGAGGTTGTTTGGGACGAGTACAAAAAGGAACATGTCATGATCAAGGCAGTACTTATCGCTATAATCACCGACCTGGCAGGTCGAGGTTGCTTGTCCGGAGAGAAGACAAAAGGCTATACTGGATGTGTCGAGTGCTTGGACAACACCGATGCGGTACATCTGCAAAAGAAATCAAAGATTGTTTATATGGGACACCATAGGTTCCTACTTAATGATCAGCCTTACTGCAGGAACAAAAAAGATTTTGACGGGACTATTGAGAAACGCTTACCTCCAAAATATCGAGACGGGCTTGCGATACTTCAAGAAGTCAACAAACTGGAGGTTGTCCTTGGGAAGGGGGACAATGCAGTAGCAGCGCTTAATGGGAGCGTCTAGAAGAAAAAAAATCAGTTTTCTAGAAACTACCTTACTGGGCAGTGCTGAGTGTACGCCACTGTCTTGATCCCATGCACATTACTAAAAACGTATGCAATAACACGCTTAACACCTTGATGGACACCGGGGGGACATCGAAGGATTCACTAGCCACACGTCTAGACATACAACACATGGGAATCAGGAAGAAGCTGCATGCCGTGGTGCTAGAGGATGGCCAGTTCAAACTTCTAGTTGCGTCGTAGACCTTGAAGAAGGAAGAAAAGCGTGCGCTTATTTCTTTCTTCAATGAACTCAAAGTCCCGATGGGCTACTGTGCGAACCCGAAGAGGCTAGTGAACATGAGAGAACTTAAGTTCAACTATGGATGCATGAAGGCCCATGACTACCATGTCATTATGACTTAGCTACTCCCTGTTGCCCTGCGTGGTATCCCCCCAAAGGTCGGCACCCCAATCATAAAGCTGTGCTTGTTCTTCAATGTGATCTCAAAAAAGGTCATTGATGTGTCCACGCTAGACCAGCTGAAGTGGGACATAGCCGAAACTCTCGTTAGGCTTGAGATGCATTTCTCGCCGACTTACTTTGATATCTCAGTGCATCTGCTCGTTCATCTTGTTGGCCAAATTAGAGCCCTTGGCCCAATGTACCTGCATCAGATGTTCCCTTTCGAAAGGTTGATGAAAGTTTTCAGGAGGTATGTTAGGAACAAATTCAGGTCAGAAGGGGGCATGGTTGAAGGATGGTCAACGGAGGAGGCCTTTGAGTTCTGCATATATTATCTAGACATCAATAGGATTGGAGTTCCAGAATCTCGTCATGAGGGAAGACTAGGTGGCAAATGAATGATCGGGGAGAAATCTATCACAGTAGATGACCCCATTTCATTCAGACAGGCACAGTTCGCTGTTCTCCAGCAAGCAGAGGATGTGATGCCATACATTGACGAGCATAGGCAATTGCTGCAAACTTTGTATCCGAGTAGGTTGCAGGCTTGGCTTGATAAAAACATTAGGAGGAATTTGTTAGCTGGTTGCGATGCCGCTTGATTGGAACAACATTGGGTAATTAGCTGGATATCTTAGCCAAGGGACCTTTGTGTACATTGCTTAAGTACCAAGGGTATAAGATCAATGGATTTACAGTTTACACAAAAAAGCAAGATGGAAAGAGCACATACCAAAACAGTGGTGTTCGTTTCGATGCTCACGACAAAAACGGCAACGTGCAGGCGATGTACTATGGTTTCATAGAAAAGATATGGGAGCTAGACTACGGTCAGTTGAAGGCAGCTTTTTTTCACTGCCAGTGGGTCTGGCTTGAGGAAATCACCACCGACAGACAAGGGTTCACTACCATTGATCTCACCAAGACCGCATACCGAGACGACCCCTTCATCCTTACAAAAGACGTTATGCAAATCTTCTATACAGAAGACAACAAGACAAAAGGAAAGCTAAAAGTAGTAGTAGAAGGAAAAAAGAAGACTGTCGGTGTCGATAGAGTGACGGACGAAGAAGACTACAGGGGCTATCAGAAAATGCCTGCATTCGGGGCGAACGTACCCCTACCTATCTTTGAAGAGGGTGATGAACCTGCTTACGTTCGGCGTGATCACGCTGAGGCCCTCATTGTTGGACCCGATGAAGATAGTTAGATTATTATTAACTATGTAATCATTATACATACGTTGTATTAGTAATTCGCACAAAATATCTATTTTATATTTTGTGCGCATCTCTATAATTAAATTGTTGACTTTGTAATCAAATATTGAGATGATGTTCACAAACACTATTATTTCATAATTATAGACCATTAATTAATTATCACATAATTAAATAATCAAGACACAAATTTTTATCTAATTTTAGAATGTAAACTAACCGCATTATTTCTATTAATAAATAAAAAAGAAAAGCAAACTAACTGAACTCCCTATCCTAGCTCAGCGGTTAAGGTCGCGCACTCTGTACTCCGAGATCCACGCTCAAATCCAGGCGGGCCAAACTTTTTTGATTTTTCATTTATTATTTAGTAGTGCGTTATGATGGGATAAATGAAAAAATAAAACCAATCTAACTGAACTCCCTATCGTAGCTCAACGGTTAAGGCCGCGCACTCTCGACCCCACGCCCCGCGCTCGAATCCCGCGCTCAAACACCACTTCGAATGCCGCGGTTCTGACCTCGCGACACATGGCACAAAATTTATTTTAAAAATTGTTTATTACATGCATTGATGCATGTAATCCTGTGATTTGCCAAACATACATATACGTTGCGGTCGATCATGTCCTCGTGAGGGATGCAGCAACGAAAGCACTAGATTTATTTGCATACGCTTCTAGAGGCAACATCTTGATGAACCTCTCCGTGATCCTTAAGAACACGTCCATAGCATCTGCAGATGGCCCGAAATGCTATGCTATGATTGGCTCCATTACAGCTCTCAGCGCGCGTGCCCCTGTCTTTGGCGTGACAATGCCATTCTGATCAAGAGATTCATGGACAGCCATCTTGTCGATTGAAAACGAACCCTCAGCTTCGATTATCTCCTTCAACTCCTTCTCTGACGGCCCCTACATTGGTATGTAGAAAGAGTCAAGTTTCTCATTATCGATCAAACCCTGTTAATAATCACCACCACATATTATATATATACTTATATCTAGTAACTACATATGCGTGATGGTTGACATATACAGTACCTTTGATGCCATTTCGTGTAGGATGGCATTTGTGAATTCCAAAAACAGAATGGCACTCTCCGGCTTATCATCAAAACGTTGTCCAAGAAGGGAGAAAACCATCCGGCCTCCGGGAACCATATCTTGAGCTTGCATATGCAAGATCCGTGTGAAGTCATCGTTAAACTACTAAGCGTAGGCCTTGATGCACTACAAGAAATGTGTCATCTTTTGACATCTGATATTGGTCATAATACTTGAAAAATAAATCATAAGTCATTTGTGACACCAAGTTGATGAAAAATGAAATGTCAAAAGATGAGCATCTTTAATGACAACTTGTGATGTTTAGGTGTTCAAGTCATAAAGTTATGACATCTGATTTCATGTCATAGATTCCTTGGACTTTGCCACGTAAGCAAATGCCACATAGGATGACTCTTTGATGTGGCGCTGAGATGGCAGAGTCTAGAAACGTCATAAAACTGAATTTGGCCTGTCTAAAGCCATATAGCAGCCATGTATATAATGGGCCAAGCCCATTGTTAGGGCCCAATTTATTTTAAAAGTCAGCACATTTTATTTTTAAAGCTTATTCAGCCCATTTTATTATTGAGCCCATTTTTAGGCTGAGGCCACAAAATACTACTAGGACTAGCCCGCATAGCATTTTTGCTTGGCCATGCCAAACCATATATTTTCTAGGTCAGCCCATATTTTTTTTCTAGGCTACATTTTTCTAGACCAGCCGAAACAAAAACAAGCCAATTGAAAAACAAAAAAGCCCAATATATGCTTTACAATAGCATATTCAATACTCCCTCTGTTCCAAATTATAATTCGTTTGACTTTTTTTTGACCCCAAGTTTGACCGCTTGTCCTATTCAAAAAATTAATACAAACATAGTCAAATTTAAGTCATTTTTGAAGAACTTTTGTTAATAAAGTAGTGATATTTAGCATAAATTTTTGAATATGACGAGTGGTCAAACTAAGAGTCAAAAAAGTCATACGAACTACAATTTGGAACGAATTTAGTACATAGGCCTTCCATCAATTATCAATACCATTACATTCAATGCCATATCAGACCAACCATATTCAAATCTACAGAATAAAATAAAGCACATCTTAGATACAACCGAAGTCTCACATCCCAGGTCCATTACTATTCAAACACTCACCAAAGTCATAGAAAAAGCTAGATTTTACCAAATCTGACAACCTTTATGGTGTTATTACCTGCAAACGCAAGTGAGAAATAAGAGGTTAGCACATGTCAAACAAAGATCGCTAGAAAACATACTTAGACTATCATGGTAGTACATGTAACATTCACTGCCAAAAGCCAAGTCATCACAAAGTACACACGTACATACAGATACAGATTGGTATCCAAGACATGAAAGACACCATTACCCATCAGCTCTACTCTATATATTTAACAGCAACTCATTCTGAACTGAAATAAGGAAAATAGGAGACAGTAAACAGTAACTGTGGCTAAGTGAACTCCAACAGAATTCCATTCAATCAGAAAAATCTCATGTGTACACAGTATAGAGATGAGAAATACACAGCTATCTCCAGTTAGAGTGGCTTTTTTTTACATAATATAGCAAAGACAAGTTCTGTAGTGTTTACTATAAAATAGAAACACAAACTTATTAAATTTTGAAACTAATGAGAAATACGTAGATATCATCAGACATAATTTAAACAAGAAAAGGGGTCAGGTTGTCAAGATCTATCTGTTATCATGAAACAGAAATGTACAAAAGTTTAAACTATCAAACCTTATTTTGCCATGACTCGAATAGTTTGACAATGATAAGCTAGACACTTCAAATTGTCAAAAATTTACAGCAAACCCAATTTGATTAAGAGCTCTTCAATTAAATAAATTGTAGTAGCATCCTTACTTCATTTCAGAAACAAACAAAGGCAAAAAAATTCAAGCAGATCAAAAGTTCTAACAATAGTCAGTTGTAGTCCAAATCCAATACCGATCACCCACTCATTTTGAAAATATATATGATGTAGCACAGAGACATTAACTAGCCTTATTGAAATAATGTACCATATGTATCAACCCACTTCAATATTTTTTATTGAGAAAAAGAATCTAATTTTGCTAGATTAGATTTTATTTCAAGCAATAATAGCACTGCAGGTTCACATTCCAGGTCATGGGAAGATCAAAATGGACATCACAAAGACACGGATGAGCTCGCAGCTGTCATTTCCCCTTAAACACTAGAGCAAGTTTCTATCTAACGCATAACAGGGAATCAAAAGCAGATAACTATCGTCATAAATCAAAGGTGAGCTGAAGGACTCATATACTTGCATAATACTAAAGCTAACATGCTACACTCTCATGAACCTTATAATTGAAATTAAACCTTTCTTGTGCAGATACTAAAAGGACTCATATACTTGCATAATGAGAAGCTCATTATACACCGTGATCTGAAGCCATTGAATATATTGATAAATCATAGGGGGTGAAGTAAAAATATCAGACTTTGGTGTAAGTGTCATTTCGGCCTGTTCGCTGGTTGGTTTCTGGGCTGATAAGCCCGTCTGGTGCTGGTTTGTTGTGAGAGGAAAACACTGTTGGTTGGCTGATAAGCCCTGGCTGAAACCAACAAGCGAACAGACTGATTATTTTTAGCTCCTTTGGACAACGAGATACATTTATTGGCACATACAACTACATGGCGGTGAGTGCAAGATTTTCAGCTCACAAATGTGTCTTCCAGTTTGGTGTGAAATAATCTGAATCTTACTAGCTCTGATGACCCAAAGCAATTTTTTCTGTCTTGACAGACAGAAAGAATCAGTGGAACGAAACATGGTTGAGTGATATCTGGAGTTTGGGACAAGTGATACTGGAATGTGCAACCGGCAACTTTCCGTTTCCTCCTTGTGAAAGCTTTTATGAACTTCTCGTAGCTGTTGTTGAGCAATCACCACCATCTGCACCATGGGACCAGTTTTCACCAGATTTCTGTGCGTTCATCTCTGCATGGTAATCATACACTGCTCTATACCAATGCTGCCTATAGACATCCTTACCTGCGATTAAGCTACTCGAGACATGTTAGCAATTATTTTTGCATTGGCAATTATGAACTAGTATTTTAAAATGACATCATGGGGGTGCTTGCATATCTTGTTCATGGTTTTATTGCTCAAGTCAAAATATGCCTGCTTTGTATATTACATATGCACGGAAAAGCATGTAGAAGGTAACACCAAGAAAGTTTGGATCATATGTTTCCTGCTGTGTCTTGGTATTCTCTATCTGCGGATTTGTCCAGCTATGTAATCTGTCCAGAGAAGGTTACTATCTGATGCATATGTTTTCATTGTGATTTTCAGTCTCCAAGGATGCTAATGATAGGTCATCAGCACAAGCCTTATTGGTAAGCCAAAAAAAAACAGCTTCACATCTTCATGGTCATTTCAGGAATGGTCTGCAAGACTAAACCACTTATCTTACCCTTCCCTTCCTGTTGTCTTCGATGCAGAATCATCCATTCCTGAGCATGTATGATGACCTGCATATAGATCTTGCTTCATACTTCACTACCGCAGGATCTACCCTCGCCACCTACAAGTAATAACAGTGTCCTTGTTGTTTTTGTGTATCCATTTTTGTGCACAGAAGTGATACATTTTCTTTTATATACAGTTCCAGGGAACTCTAATTTTTTGTCCTCCTTAAGCAAAGGGTGTGGCGACTGAATCCAAGCGCGGTGTCGATCTCCTGGAAGGACCGGTAACACCTCTGGAAGCTGATGATGTGCAGAGCTGTAGTTTACTGACACCAATATTCGAGAAACCCCTGCCCCCGCTTCTCTCTTCTTTCCATCTACGGACAAGGCTTGGGATGTGTAATGATCTTTGTGTGTGTCATGTGATTGGTTCCAGTTATATATATATCGTAAATGAATGTGGCTACAAAATAACTTATTTTGTAGCTGGTATATATATATATATATATATATATATATATATATACCACATTCATTTACGATAATTTTATATACTAATTTACAATAATGTCAATACATATTTACGATAGTTGGGTTACTATAACACATGGGGATATTTACCATAACGTTGTAGTAAACCACTTAGCAAGAAGTTACTATAATCTCGTAAATTAACATAGTAACTATCGTAACTTAAAGTGGCTACAGAATAAGTTATTTTGTAGCCAGCTACAGCTACAGAGTAGTAGTTACGGACACCGAAGGAGCTGGCCTCTCTAAACTATGCATATTTAGTCATGTGATGTGACTTAGTTTGGAAACAAGTTCGCACTAGGTCTAATCTATTTGGTTACGAACATCATGCACAAAAGAAGAAAGTAATGAAAAATTCTCATGGAATATTACATACGGTCCTTATTGCGACCAAGGCAGTTGTCTTCAGCTCACCCATTTGCCAAAATCCATTTATCAAACATTTTACTTAACACAGACAACCTGCCTTGTGCCTGAAACATACTATAGGGTTCTTTACTAGCTTTCTTTTTTTAATTTCTCGAATTTCTTGATAGAGCTCGGACCCTTTCCTTTAGTTCCTAAAGGTGATGACACATTTGGATAAGAGGCCCAAGCTTTGTCTCCTAGATGTTAATGATCTCTCCATGGAGAGTAGCTTTACCAGCACTAGCAGTTAAAAACAAGGGTTAATCCAATCATGGCTTCGAACCCTAGATTCCGAAGAGGTCTTTTTTATTATTTTTAATACATTTTCATAATTTTTTTTAAAATATCCCTTGTATCTGCTAAAATTCAGAAAAAAAACATTGTCGTTTTCTTGTGGAACTACTTTTTAAAATAATCCACTGGGAAAATGAAGTTTACAAAAATTATCCAAGGGAAAATGATTTTTTTAATGAAAATCGTCTCAGAATACCTGAAAGTCATACTCCCCAAGAAAACATTCAAAGCTTTTACACTGCTTTTTAAGAAATTTGTCGATCTAAAATAAAGAACCCACAAGTCTTTAGAAATATAATTTTTAAATATAAATGCTAAAAACTAAGCACGATCCATTTTGGTTGTAAGCATCATAGGCTTTATAGTCTTGTAAATAAAATTCTTCTCATAGTAGTATGTTTGACTTTTCAGTTAAGCTATTTAGCCCTAAAATGTATTCTAAAAATAAAAAACATCTACCAAAAATCATTCTTTTTCCATGTAATTCTCAACATATGCACTCAATTGAAATCTAAACTTCTTAACAAATCGCATGCTTAAGATTATATTTGCACGTCTTTTGCATGCACTATGTCTAGAAACTTTGGATTTCACTTGAGTACCTAAGCTAAGTAATTACATGGAAACATTCAAACATATCACTTGAGCACGTAAAGCTAAGTCGATCAACACACCGGATATTATATCACCAGGATTTAATTAAAATTTGTCCCACAAAACATTTCATTATTATAGTTTATGCATGCATGTAATCCTGTGATTTGCCAAACATACATATACGCAAGTTTGCCACTCTTGTTCACTGTAAACAAACGGCGGTGCAATCGATCATGTCCTCCTTGTGAGGGACGCAGCAACGAAAGCGCTGGAATTACTTGGAGAGAACTCATCTAGAGGCGACATCTTGATGAACTTCTCCGTGATCCTTAAGAACTCGTCCATAGCATCTGCAGATGGGCTGAAATGCTGCGTTATGATTGGCTCCATTACAGCTCTAACTGTGCGCGCCGCTGTGTCTGGCGCGAGAATGACATTCTGATCAAGAGATTCATGGAGAGCCATCTTGTCGATTGAAAATGAACCCTCAGCTTCTATTATATCCCTCAGCTCCTTCTCTGACGGCCCGTAAAATGGTATGTAGAAAGAGTCAAGTTTCTCATTATCGATCAAACCCTGTTAATAATCACCACAAATATTATACACTTATATCTAGTAATAACTGCATATGCGTGATGGTTGACATATACAGTGTACCTTTTTCTTGCCAACAATATACAGTACCTTTGACGCCATTTCGTGTAGGATGGCATTTGTGAATTCCAAAAACAGAATGGCACTCTGCCCAGGAAGGGAGAAAACCATCCGGCCTCCAGGAACCATCTCTTGAGCTCGCATGTACAAGATCCGTGTGAAGTCATCGTTAAACTGCTGAGCATAGGCCTTGATGACTGTGGAACGTCGAGCGCGCCTCACCGCCTCATCCCTGTCGTAAAACGGGATTCCGTTCCTCACCAGGTCTTCAGGTGCCTATTAATGTTATATTTTCCGGCCGGTTAATGCAATCTAGAAAAAAGCTACGTATATATAAAAAAAGAAGAGATATATACTAACCTTTGAGAGCCAGTGCAAGCTAGCGGTCGAGCACACTAGATGAAGGCTACTTTTGTTGAAGAGACGCCCGTGAAATGAGCCCGGGACGATGCTGGTTAAGACAGGAGGTCTGAAGCTTTCTTGGGTTTTTATGTACGTGGCCAGGCTCCTGATGACCAGGTTGAAGTCGTTGCTTGGGAGGTCGTTGAGGTGTATGCACAGCTCCGGTGGCTGCTGCTGGAGCTCCGAGCAGCGGCAGCGAACGGCGTCCACGGCTGTGGACACAAGCGCAAGCGTGTTTGGACCGGAGGAACAGCCCAGGTCGGCGATCGCAATGCCACTGCAGTATGCGTCGGCAGTGGCACCATTGTCGTTCAGCAGGCTTGCCACGGCTTCCTCTATCATTGGCTTTAGCTTGCTTTGCAGGCCACTCTGGATAGTACGTAGATGCATGGAAAATGCCCACATTAGTAATCTGGATAAAAGGAAATAATATTTCTACAATTATCAACGGAAAACACATATACTCTAGTTTTCAAATTGGCAAAAAATATTTTTTTATCTTGAAAAATATTTATTAATCATCATTCGGAGGCACCTAAACTTTCAAACTACTTATACCAAATATGTTATTCCCTCCGATCAGATTTTCTTCTAGTTTCGAGCAAGCCACTTCACTTGCAGATACAACTAGTTCTTAACTGATGTTCGAAGCCTCAAGTTCCGTCCAGAACCACATTAAGAACGCGACAGTCCTATTAACCCCCGGCTGACTCTCCGAATATGCTGGGGGCAAGGGCTACACTCATCGGGTGTGTCTTCGATGTCAGAGGGGTGAGCCTGAGAAAGGCAAAGTCGCCATCGCTCGGGGCTCAGGGACTCGGCCAAGACAATGGGGATTCCCCGCCTAAGGGGGCCCCGACCAAGCCACTGCCCTCGTGGCCATCCCAACCTTGGCTCGGAGTCAACAATCATCCGGAGCCAAGCCAGAAGGCAGCTTCGGAATCTGTTAGACACTCAAAGTCGTCTAATAGGCGCAGAAGCACTACACTGTTGTCCCATTCCACAGCCACGAGGCGTTGTCGGCCATCCTTGGCAGGGTCACACCCGGGGCATGACACTCTAGGATATGGATCTGTCGGAGCCCGAAGTAAGGGACTTCCGGGCCCACTTGGCAAAACCTCGGGCAGAAGGAGCCTGGCGTGTCAAAGAAGCCAAGAGAAGGCTCATCAGGGGAAGGCGCCGCTGCGGCAGGCGGCACCAGGCGGGCTACGCCAGGCTGCAGCAGAGGTGTTAGGGAGTGGTTGTGGTTTTGTCGGCCCCCAGCTAGAGGACAAAGAAGGACCGACGGCGCCACGAAGAAGAAGACCGAAGCCCTAGGTAAAGAACCATTCGCTTTGTACCCCATGCCCTCCTCAGTATATAAGGGAAGGTATGGGCTCTCGTAGAAGGGGATGATCGGACCTAGACCCACTTGGACGATCTCACCAAGAACCCTAAATCAACATAGTGCAACCCCTACCACTCTCTCTCTCTCTCTCTCTCTCTCTCTCTCTCTCTCTCTCTATTTCCTCCGTTGTAATAATTCTGGTTTGAGCATTCACTACACTAGATTTTATAATCACTGCCGGGTCAAAACGTCCTATCACTGTTGGATTTGGCTGCAGCGATGGACAATCGACACCCTCATCACTGTTGGGTCTACAACAGGCAATAATATGATGCAACACATGTGACTACATAGCTAATGTTGTTATTTTTAATTACACAATTTTGAATCTTATATTGTATATTTGACACTTCAAACGATCTTAAATAAAAAATTTGTTAACTGCATAGTTGTAGATCTCGTCGAATGTTCCAAATTTGATATTGACTTCATCTCCATTCGACATTGCTAATCATCTCAAATCTGATCCGAGAACTTTTGAACTTGTAAACCATCTCAAATCAAAAAGTTGTCAACCGTAAAGTCTTATATCTCTTTAAACTCTATAACTTTGACATAAACTTTATCTTAATTTCGATGTCGTATGAAAAAATTATGAATTTTTTTAATGCAAAACAGGCTATCACTGTCAGATTGTGGCCACACACTGGCAGTGATGGGTGGACCTATGACTGCTGGTTCGTGGCTTCAACTGATCGTGATAGTACCATGTCTACCAATGCCAGACAGAGCCACGAACCAACAGTGATTGTTTACCAATCACTACCTGTTGTGCTATCACTGTCAGTTGAAGTCACGAACCGACAATAATCTTCTTATCACTGTCTCAGCTCCACCATAACCGGCAGTAGTCTAGCAGTGATTATGTGTTCTGGCGTAGTGATTCCTAACACGAAGAATACATCAAACTGCTGGACGTAGGGCTCAGGATAAATCTCTCGTGTCCCTAAGTATTTTGAGTGCTTAAGTCACCGGAGGTCCACACGTTGACCCCCGACGAACAACACGATGCTTGTCGTGCACTACTAGAAAAATGATTTTAGGACACCTGATCAAATCATTTCAGGAGTCGGGCACACCTAGCGACCGTCTCTGTAAATGCATAGCTAAAATGCCCGTCTTCAAAAATCATTTATAGAGACTGACGTCCTAAGACGACCGTCGTCTCCGAAAATCATCGATTCGGAGGCCGGTATCTTAAGATGTCCACCTCCGTTATCTTTTTTGGGGATGTTTACAGCTAGTTTTCGCTGGTTGCAAAACTAATTTGTTTTTAGTTGTGTAGTTGGAGTACATCCTCTTAAATTTGGAAATTTGGGGGCTTTGACAGGAATACGAATAAGCCTGAAGAAGGTCCTTTCTGAAATGAAACAAAGAACCATGCATGGGCTGTGATATACCAAGTTCTCCATTGCCCATCTCTTCTCGCGTTAAATTTAGTTATTAATTGATGCGTCCGTGTGCGCAAGCTAGCTCACATTTGAATGACAGGCAGAAGACAGATTCAAATAGCATAATAATTAGACCAAAAAGATACCTGAAAAGTGGAGTTGCGAGCGTAGCTTGTATCTCCGTCTCCGGGAACCATGTGCAGAGTTTCCACTACAAGTACGGCTGCCATGGCGCCCGCTCTCTCTCCCTCACACAGTTTTCGCACGACGGCTGCAGCTGCACTGCACTGCGCCTCCAAACTAAACCAGCACGCAGTTGCCAAAATCCAAAAGATAGCAAGGCAACATGTCGGACGTACGTTGAGGATTACTAGTCTTTATAGTAGAACTCCGATTGCAGAGAGGTGTACTAGTGAGTCAGACACATGTGGCGACAACTTCAAGGACGTGGCACTGCCTAAGCATGTGTTTGGCTGTGGGACTTTCTAAGATGAGTTGGATCCATCTTTGAATTTTTTTGGAATGGAGTGGTTCTGTTTTTTGTTTTGTTGTGTGGGTCGGGTTCATCTCGGTTTCTTGTTTGGTCTGAGACACATGGGATGTGGATTGAGATCCCTGCCACATGGACCCGCACATCAGCCTCTATGCCCTCCTTCTTCCTCTCGCTCAGGCCGTACCCGGCAGCCCCACACCGCGCTCTGCTCCGCCCTGGCGCTCAGCCCCATGCTCCGCCGCCACGCTCCGCCGCCGCGCTCTGCTCTGCGTCTGCACTCGGCCCCTGCAGCCTGCGCTCCGTCGTCGCGCTCGGCAGCCGCGCTCTACTCCGTGCTTGTGCTCGGCCCCGCAGCCCTGCGCTCCGCCATTGTGCTTTGCTCCGCACCGGCGCTTGGCCCCCACGGCCCCGCACTCTGCCCCTGCGCTATGGTCGCTCGCTCTCTCTCGCACGAGAAGTGGGTCGACCACGTCCGCTCGATTTGAAGGAACCGAGTCGACCCGCATCTAACAATAGCGTTCGGTTGAGCTGTTTTGTTGTGAGAGAAAAATATTATAAATTCTAGCTGATAAGCCATAAGTTCAAGCAAACAGGCTGGGTCCCCAAACCAAACACTAGCAAAACTGGACCCATCCCAAATCCACTTTATCCGTTCAACCAAACACATGCTAAGTAACTACTGCATGCAACCATCTTCTCAGCTACCGTATCTCTATTCTCTACGGCACTAGAAGAGACTCTTCTTGTCCTTCTATGGGCCGGTTCTTATCGGTTCCACTTCCACACCGGGCCCAACACTTCCGAGAGTAGCAGATCAAATGTTGTGCATGTATTTTGCACTCCCCCGTCTCGAAATGTGATATTTTTTTCTTTTGCCTACGTGGAACCGTACTGAGTTTAACAAAGTTTATAGGAGAAACAATAATATTTACGGTACCACCAAATGAGGATCGTTAGATAGATTACGAAATACATTTTTATAAAGTTGTCTCATTGATGTTATAAATGTTTGTAAATTTAGGATAATCTCATTTTTGATAAATTCAGACCCATTATATTCCACACAAATTTAGAGTAGTTTGACTTTTGATAAATTTAGATCCATTGCATTTCAAAATAGAGATGTTGACTTTATTGGTTGACTCGTTTATTTGTTCAATTTGTTTGCACTTATAACTGACTAACTCAAGTTGGCGACATTTTGATTACCTAACTGGCTGACTTAGTGATTTATACGATTAGAGCAACTCCACTAAATCCCCTTTCCTATTTCTCTTAAATTCTACTCCCTCCGTTCCAAATCATAAGATGCTTTGGCATTTCTAGATCCATAGTTTTTACTGAATTTAAACATAATATATATCTAGATACGCAGCAAAAGTTAGGAATCTTGAATCCTATAATTTGAAATGAAGGGAGTAGTATAGGAGGTTGAGAAAACTAACTTCAGAGTTCAGAGGATATATACTCCAGCCGATTGAGAAAGCCCCGTCCCCCTTAATATATGGGACCCACGCATATCACTGGTGGAAAAAATATCTTTTTCTCCTTTCTTCTCTTTTCTCCCGTTGCTATTCCTTCTTACAATGTCAGCAGCGGTCTCTTCCTCTCCTAGTCCTCCTGATGCCGGCGGCCTCTAGCAAGACACGGCGCAACAGTATCGGCATGACATGGTCACGTCAGCGACGGAGCACGGCACAAAATAAGAGGGGGCCAACTTGATAAAAACACAAGTGAAATATGTTGACATCAGAAATAAAACCATATATACTATAATAAATTTAACTAATCACATATCAAATGACTACAGAGACTGTCAGACTACTCTTAACTAAGTTATGGACTAAAACTAGCTAGTTATATATATTTATAGTTGGGTCACATTTTACAAAATACAAGTGACCACAAACTATATTTGAAAATTTTGTTTTGGATAAGGGAGGGCGGAGCCCAGTTTGGCCCCCACTGTGCTCCGTCCGTGGTCACGTGGGCCTCACCCGCCTAGCACGGGAGCGCGAGGCACAACAGTACTTGGAGGCGCGGGGGTGCGGCTGCAGCAGCTTGCTCTGCAAGACAGCGGTAGTGCCATGCGCGCGTGTGTGTGTGTGTGCAGGGTGGCATGCACGCCTACCTGCCAATAGCTGGTGTCCAGCGGGAGCGGACCTCCCGACGGGGCACAACACGGCGAGCTGGCAAACCGGCGACGCGGTTCCTATGCGTGCTTGGTAGCGTGGGTCCACATCGTCAGTGGGAGAGGAAGGGAGAAAGGAGATTGAGAAAAATCACTAGACGTTCTTAATTTGACGGAGAGAGGAGAGATGTTGAGTGATTGAGAAATTTTTTTAGAGCAAGGAGACTTGCTGGAGTATATTTTCCTGCTTCAGTCCTTTTTATTATTTGATATAGGAAAAGGAGATTGGTTTTAGTCAATCTTGTAGAGTTGTCCTTAGGGCACACTCAATGCAGAAATAGAGTAGTTTCTATATATATGTATTAATTATACTCGTCCAGCATCGCGAAGAGTGGTGGGATGGCGCCGAGCATCGCGACCACCTCAAACCCGCTGGCGTTCAAGGAGACCATGCGCGAGTATCGCGCCGAGCTGGGGAAGCTAGCTAGCCGAGCACGTCATGGAGACCATGGACGAGAACCAAATAGACATATATATCTTTGTTTAATAGAAAATGTAGATTGCACTTGATTCCTCGACGATGTATGCCAATTTGACACTAGTAGAGAAATGACATTTCATCTGCTTCGATTTTAGGCTTTAGTCTCGGTATTTTTTACATCCGAGAGTAAAAGAAGAATTAGTTCCGGTTGGAGCTACCAACAGGGACTAAAGGCCCCTGTCCTGGCACGTTTTCGCAGCAGGCCACCTTTATACCCGGTTGGTGTTACCAACCCGGACTAAAGGTCCTTCAACCTTTAGTCCCGGTTGGTAATATCAACCGGGACTAAAGGGTGACATTTTAGTCCCGGTTGGTGTCACCAACCCGGATTAAATGTCTCCCACCCGGAACTAAAGGTACCCCACAGGTCAATTCAAAAGGAGAGTGTCCAGGACCCTGTCACATATGGTGTACAGCTGAATTGGTAAGGAGTTTATGCGCGAGGAAAGAGGTCCTGGGTTCGAATCTCACACATCACAAGAGAGGTCTCCCTACAATTTCGTTTATTTTTCTCCTGATGATAGACCTTTAATCCCGGTTATGTGACCCAGGACTCAAGGCCAGGACCTTTAGTCCCGTAGTTCCGGTTGGGAAACCGGGACTAAAGCCAGTTCCCAACCGGTACTACAACCCATTTCTCTACTAGTGTGAGGTCGCTAGCGTCGTCCCAACCGTGTTGAAGTCGCCAGCGAGAGCTCAAGAGTCTAGGTCCCAAGTTTTTCTAAACCTATCTCTAACATGTTTAGAGTCTTGTTACCCTATGTAACTTTTTTTTTCTTTTTTACATAATTGTTTCTAGTCTCCACGTCAGCCAACGATTCAAATACACGCTGTTGGGGACGCCCTTGCCTTTCCTTTCTTGCGTTGCACTTGTTTTGAAGAGCGCGGGACCGGGCAGGGGATACTAGCACCTTTTTCGTATTCCTGTGTAAAATCGCCTCCGTTTCGCAAAGGAGAATCGCAATCACAGCTCCGGGCCGGGGGCCCAGCTGGGCCTCCTGTTGCATGCCCGGTCCGGTTTCTGCGTCGTCCAAAAGACAAAGGAAAACACAACGACGACGACTCGAGGTCACGAGACGCGCGGTGTGGACGAGCGATGACGCGTACGTCTGCTCGCTATCATCACAAGGCGACGGCAGTCTGGTGTTGTATTATATATAAATGCATGCGCAAGAGATGAGTCGATGTCCTGCAGTTGTAGCATATGCCTCAACATCCTTGTGACTAAAATTCTGGGTTCTTGCTGTAGCAGCGATTTTTGTTTTGAAATTTATTTTTAGAGGCAAGCTAAGTGTCTTAATATATATATCCGTTGTCTCAGCAAAGTGTATTACCGGAGGAGACCCTATAGTGTAATTCGGTGATTAACACAGACCATCGTCTTGGTTGAGGCGGTGAGTGTTGCCGACTCATCTGGTAATCTATAATTAATCTAGTTTGCCATCTGTAATGCGTACATGCAAATCGTTTATGTGTGCTAGGTGACGTTTGCAAAAGGTGTTAGGAGCGAGCCTATTTTCTCCTGACTGATGGATCAAACTTTATGAAGTCGCGGTGTTGCATGCAGAAGCAGAAGCAAAAGCAACTGCACCTTGTCCTCCTCACGAGTCACAGCTGTGCAAGAGCTAGCGAACATCAAGGATGGACGCTCTTTCTTGAACTTTAATTAATTTGCACGCGCACTGCATCATGGATCTCTAGATCTAGCATAGCTAGCTTCCGGATGCATGCATGACGGCATGACCCCAATTTATATATACTACGTACATCCATTCCGAAAGACTGTCGTTTTAGATTTAGATTTGAACTAAGTCAAATTTTCTTAAATAAGTTTGATTAGATGTACATAAAATATTATTGATACTTATAACTCCAAATAGATTATTATTATT
Source organism: Miscanthus lutarioriparius (assembly GCA_904845875.1). Classification (NCBI taxonomy): domain Eukaryota; kingdom Viridiplantae; phylum Streptophyta; class Magnoliopsida; order Poales; family Poaceae; genus Miscanthus; species Miscanthus lutarioriparius. The sequence goes on from CAJGYO010000018.1 coordinate 78,137,203, forward strand.
ATAAAAATAATATGTTCTATAATTTATCTAATGATACTCATTACACCTTATAAATATTTTAAAAAATTATATATTTTGGTCAAACTCCTTGAAAGTACTAAGAATTACACACTGCTTCTTCTTGTGTGCCTGATCGAGCCTGCTGCTCTAATTAATCTTGTTTCGTTAATTAACTGATCTGATGTCGTACCTGGCCTCCTGCTTAGGTCACTTTTGCTGTTTTGCATGCATGTTTCGGTTGGAATTCACTCTCCAGTTCAGCATGCATGGTTACTCGTTTCCATCAGTTGCATTAATTATTGCATTACTTGCATGTATACTGAGACAAGATAACTAGTATCACATGCATCCAACTCCAAAGAATTAATGCATGCATGTTATTGTTTGAGAATCTCCTCCTCTACGTACTGCAACTAGCACAATATAAGACGCGTCGGTCTTGCATTGCTTTGCTTGACTCGATCGACGAACGACGCCATGCCTACTTACAACTCCGCGGAGTGTCCTACTACAACTAGCACAGTAGCTCGCTCAGGGCACCCGCAATGGTATAAATTAGTTAGTAACTCTAAGTCAACCTCTTTAATAGTGCTAGCTCTTAGCAATGGCTCATAGTAAGATTAGGCACACATAACACTCTCACGTGATATTGGAATGTGTGTATGAGTCTAGCTCTTGATCAAGAGCTAGTTTTTCTCTCTCTTCTATTAAAATATGTAAAAAGTGCTAAGAGCTGGCTTCCTCCTCTCCATCTAAAAAAATGGACGCATTGCCCTTCCTCCTCTCCCGTTGCGGCCTTCGTTCTAATCCATTCGTTCTGAGCTCGTCGTCGATGGCTTCAAACGTATGTTGCAAGTGTTTTACCTGAATGTTGCATATGTTTCACACATATGTTGCAAGTGTATGTTCCAAATGTTTTATCCGTTTCAGATGTATGTTGCATTCAAGTGTTTCATGTTGCAAGTGTTTCATGTTTTCAGAGGTATGTCCGGAGAGTTACCGGGGCGCGGTGAGTGATGGGGGCAGGGCCTACGCGCCGAGTGGGGCGCGGCGAGCCAGGGGCCTTGTCCTCCTCACGAGTCACAGCTGTGCAAGAGCTAGCGAACATCAAGGATGGACGCTCTTTCTTGAACTTTAATTTGCACGCGCTCTGCATCATGGATCTCTAGATCTAGCATAGCTAGCTTCCGGATGCATGCATGACGGCATGACCCCAATTTATATATACTACGTACATCCATTCCGAAAGACTGTCGTTTTAGATTTAGATTTGAACTAAGTCAAATTTTCTTAAATAAGTTTGATTAGATGTACATAAAATATTATTGATACTTATAACTCCAAATAGATTATTATTATTATAAAAATAATATGTTCTATAATTTATCTAATGATACTCATTACACCTTATAAATATTTTAAAAAATTATATATTTTGGTCAAACTCCTTGAAAGTACTAAGAATTACACACTGCTTCTTCTTGTGTGCCTGATCGAGCCTGCTGCTCTAATTAATCTTGTTTCGTTAATTAACTGATCTGATGTCGTACCTGGCCTCCTGCTTAGGTCACTTTTGCTGTTTTGCATGCATGTTTCGGTTGGAATTCACTCTCCAGTTCAGCATGCATGGTTACTCGTTTCCATCAGTTGCATTAATTATTGCATTACTTGCATGTATACTGAGACAAGATAACTAGTATCACATGCATCCAACTCCAAAGAATTAATGCATGCATGTTATTGTTTGAGAATCTCCTCCTCTACGTACTGCAACTAGCACAATATAAGACGCGTCGGTCTTGCATTGCTTTGCTTGACTCGATCGACGAACGACGCCATGCCTACTTACAACTCCGCGGAGTGTCCTACTACAACTAGCACAGTAGCTCGCTCAGGGCACCCGCAATGGTATAAATTAGTTAGTAACTCTAAGTCAACCTCTTTAATAGTGCTAGCTCTTAGCAATGGCTCATAGTAAGATTAGGCACACATAACACTCTCACGTGATATTGGAATGTGTGTATGAGTCTAGCTCTTGATCAAGAGCTAGTTTTTCTCTCTCTTCTATTAAAATATGTAAAAAGTGCTAAGAGCTGGCTTCCTCCTCTCCATCTAAAAAAATGGACGCATTGCCCTTCCTCCTCTCCCGTTGCGGCCTTCGTTCTAATCCATTCGTTCTGAGCTCGTCGTCGATGGCTTCAAACGTATGTTGCAAGTGTTTTACCTGAATGTTGCATATGTTTCACACATATGTTGCAAGTGTATGTTCCAAATGTTTTATCCGTTTCAGATGTATGTTGCATTCAAGTGTTTCATGTTGCAAGTGTTTCATGTTTTCAGAGGTATGTCCGGAGAGTTACCGGGGCGCGGTGAGTGATGGGGGCAGGGCCTACGCGCCGAGTGGGGCGCGGCGAGCCAGGGGCCTTGTCCTCCTCACGAGTCACAGCTGTGCAAGAGCTAGCGAACATCAAGGATGGACGCTCTTTCTTGAACTTTAATTTGCACGCGCTCTGCATCATGGATCTCTAGATCTAGCATAGCTAGCTTCCGGATGCATGCATGACGGCATGACCCCAATTTATATATACTACGTACATCCATTCCGAAAGACTGTCGTTTTAGATTTAGATTTGAACTAAGTCAAATTTTCTTAAATAAGTTTGATTAGATGTACATAAAATATTATTGATACTTATAACTCCAAATAGATTATTATTATTATAAAAATAATATGTTCTATAATTTATCTAATGATACTCATTACACCTTATAAATATTTTAAAAAATTATATATTTTGGTCAAACTCCTTGAAAGTACTAAGAATTACACACTGCTTCTTCTTGTGTGCCTGATCGAGCCTGCTGCTCTAATTAATCTTGTTTCGTTAATTAACTGATCTGATGTCGTACCTGGCCTCCTGCTTAGGTCACTTTTGCTGTTTTGCATGCATGTTTCGGTTGGAATTCACTCTCCAGTTCAGCATGCATGGTTACTCGTTTCCATCAGTTGCATTAATTATTGCATTACTTGCATGTATACTGAGACAAGATAACTAGTATCACATGCATCCAACTCCAAAGAATTAATGCATGCATGTTATTGTTTGAGAATCTCCCCTCTACGTACTGCAACTAGCACAATATAACACGCGTCGGTCTTGCATTGCTTTGCTTGACTCGATCGCTGAGTTGCTAGTGCCGCTGCCACACCGGTGAGCTCCGCGCCACCGCCGGCCTCCGCGCCGGCGTCGAGCTCCACAACGAGTATCCACCCACCCAAGCAGCATGGTGATATTGCGTTGCAACTGCATGTTGCAAGTGTATGTTCCAAGTGTTTCAATTGTTTAAGACGAATGTTTGAAATTGTTTATCTGGATGTTGCAAAAATACATCTAGATGTTGCATATGTTGCAATACGTATATAAAAATGTTTTATCTGTTTCAAACGGATGTTGCAAGTGTTTTACCTGAATGTTGCATATGTTTCACACATATGTTGTAAGTGTATGTTCCAAATGTTTCATCTGTTTTAGATGTATGTTGCATTCAAGTGTTTCATATTGCAAGTGTTTCATGTTTTCAAATGTATGTTCAGAGAGTTACCGGGGCACGGTGAGTGATGGGAGCAGGGTCTGGGCGCGGTGAGCCAGGGGCCTACGGACGGGGCGAGCCGGGAGCCGGCGGACGGGGCACGCTGGGGCCTGCAGACGGGACATGCTGGGGCTGGTGGAAGTGTGCGAGGGAAACGAGTCTTACGCACGTCGGGACGTCCGGACATTAGCCTATCCCAAAGATAAATGGTGGCGGCGGTAGCATTTGACAGAGCACCTTCCTAACGCTCGTAGGATTTTGTACTACAAAAGTATTGAGTTGGAGTAGTTTGGCGTGCATGATATCATTTTCTTTATTGCTTTCTTTTCTTTTCCTTTACAAAAGGACGGGCATCCTATCCTATAGCTCAACTATATATATTGATTCGTTGTAATGATTCGTTGTTCGGTCCAGTTATTATGCACATGTGTGCTCGCGATCTACTACTGGCTCTTCGTCGCCATGCTCTGTGTGGCGTATCTCGTCGGCTGCTTTCTCCGTGTGTGATATCCTACTGCTGTACGTCGCCTATATTGTTGGTCATTCTCTCCACCGCTATTAGTCTTTTTTTTTCTCGAATACGTAAAAGATTTGCGTATCGTTGTAATTAAGAAGAAAAGTTTAACCATACATACGACACGCTTCTAATGAGCGTCCTAGGAGATCTTACAGTTATGACTGGACCTTCCTAGCAGATTGTTTCGAACTCCGATATTACATAAAAGTAAACAACCGAACTAAGAGCAGCACAGTAACCTACGGAGTTGGGCGTCTCCGCTACTGGCCGTGCGACCCTGCTCCGTCATCCAAGAAGAGTCTTCTACCAATCCTAGCATTGGTCTCCGGGAACAGCACGTCTAGTGATTCGACTTCGCTCGACGTCAAGTTCCTTACGAATAAGTCGTCGTATGCTCGCTTGGACGCAGCTAAGATTGGAGCTGCCGGCGGTGCAAAGCCCATCCTCTGCATGAGGAGCACCTCGCCCTGCTTGGAGGTCGGAATGTGCACCAGCAGCTGAGCGGCAATCCGTCTGCTCCGTTTTAGCAGGGGTTGCCTTGTGGTTGCCACCTTCTGCCTTGGTGGGCTGGCGATTAATGGCGACATTCGCTTAAGCTGCACCTCCTTAGTGAACCGCGCAACACGCTGGGCAGCTTCGTGTGGTGTGGGCATCGCGTCGCTGGGGGTGGTGCAACCATCTGCGACGCCAGGTGCTCCTGCTCGTGGTGGCGTGAGCTGTGGCGGCCCCTGCACTGGCGACATCAGAGACAAGTCTGTCGTCCACTGAGCAGCCATCGCCGGGGGACAGGTGTCCGCCACTGGTGCTTCAACCTCCTGAGGGGCTGTCGTAGCAGGCAGACACTCAGGTGTTGCTGCTCTCATTGGCTGGCTCACGACGAGCGAGGCGGCAAGCTCCTCCAACATCGGGTCGAACGAGACGACCCATGCAGGAGGTTCCGCACTCGCACACAACGCCAATGCCAGCGGATCTGGCTCAAGGAAGCAAAGTGTAGTAGCAGAAGAAGCGACGTTGTCAGCAAGCGTGCCCCTGCTGATGTCCCTCGCCGGCTTACTCTGGCAGCGGCGGCGGCGGCGCTAGGTGCTGTCGGCGCCCACCATGGCCCCATCCAAGCTCGGTGACCACCATGTGGCGCCTGGGAGGCCGGAGGGTCACTACGAGTAGAGTGTCGTGGCAGGTTGGCACCCGTCGTCGCCGACTTCGCAGACCTATGCCGCTTGCAGTCCCTGGCGAGGTGGCGGTAGCCGTGGCAGCGCAGGCAACGTTGTGGCAGCCGGCAAGTTGCGATGTGGTGCGAGTAGGATAGACAGTTAAAGCATCTGTCGCAAAAGCTCTACAGGGATCCTCCGTGCTGCGGGAGCTGCTTTTGGTGATGCTCAACCGAGGCAGTCATAGGTTGCGTCTCCTGCCGTGGGAGGATCTCCTGCCACTAATCGGCGTTGGGAGGGAGATCCTTCCCCGGCGACCAAGGCGTTGGCGGGCAGGAATACGGCCATCCAATGGCCGAGCAGGCAAGCCGTGCACCAGCTGGGGGCGCATCCGGCTGCGTCTCCTCCATCTTCGCCCAAGTCCCTGTCGTCCAGCGTCCACCATGCCATGGCCTCGAGTCATGATCGGACGAGTCTGGGCGCGCGGCAGGGACGCATCTACCGGCTTTGTCGGGCAACGAACGGCGTCGAGGTAGGTTGTAGGCTTGTCGTCGTCGGACTCGTCGCCGTCGTCGTCCGCCCATTGACGGCTCTTCGTGCGCCCACCAGAGAAGCAACCCGGGTGAAACGGGGCCACGTTCGGTGAAAGGGGGGAGGAGCTGTGGGAGGCATGAGGTGCCAGCCACCGGTAGGACGACGCTCACCGCGCCGGGCTCGCTCCCCCACTCCCAATCAGAGGCGACGTACTGCCGTCAGGCGCGGCCGGCGCCTCGGCTGCTGTTGACCTAGGCAAGCTGGCCACAACCGCGACAACCGGCACAGGCGACAACGGGGGTGGTGGATCGCTGGTGGAGGACCATGCCAGCCACCGCGCGCGTGCCGCTGACCTCAGAGGATGCGGACCCAGACGAGGGCCGCATGGCTCGAGATGCAACCCCACAGCCTTCTGCGCGACGTGGCTGTCGTCCTCCTGGCCACCGGTGATCGCGATGGAGCCCGCTAGAGGAATGGTGGGGGCGGCGACCGCAGCAGGCTGAGGTGGGGGAGGGGACTCCGTGGCGACCAGCTCCACGACGCCCGTTGCAGCCACCGGCAGCGGGGAGGTACCAGGAGCGGAGGGAGGGGCGGAGGCGGCCGCGCGTGGGGGCCTACGCCGGCGCCGTCGCCGGCGAGGTTGGGAGATGGTGCCTCACGAGGAGGGAGCGGTAGGGGATTAGGGAGTGGAGGGGCCGGCGGGGGAGGGGGAGCCTACAGCGGTGGCCTGCACCGGCGTCGTCGCCGTCGCTGGCGAGGTCAGGGAGGGAGGATAATTGGCTTGGGGAGATGCGGTCCCTGGTGGAGCTCACGAGGGGAGAGGAGGAGGGGGGGGGGGAGGGAGGGGGCGGCGGGCACCGACGCCGGGGAGGCCGGCGGCGCCGCCAGGGGCTAGGGTTCGGTGGACATGCCTTCTCGATCGAACCTCTCAACCTTCGGACCCATTAGTTCTTTTCTTTCACCACTTATTAGAACTAGTCTTTCGGGCGCGCCCATGCGCGCGGTGCACTGGCCAAACGTTTTTTTTTGGGAAAAAAAGATATAATCAAAGTTGGACTGTATGTTGATTTGAGAAAAATCCGAGGAGGTTTTCGTAAAAAATGGTGAGAGGGTTTGTGGAGCACGGGTCGATTTTCGGAAAAGGTAAGGGTTTTTTTGCAAAAAAACCCGGAGGGCATCCGTTCTGGACTGCGGGTTGATTTCAAAAAAATCTGAGGAGTTTCTTGCAAAATATCCTGAGAGGGACTCTGGATCGCAGATTGATTTCTAAAAAGTAGAAGGTTTTTTTTCAAAAAATGACCGTGGCTCGCCCGATCTGTGCCGTCCGTGCGGCCGATCGAACGGCCATAAAAAGCCGGCGACGTGTACGTGCTGCGCGAGCTAGCCACAACGAATCATATCTTTAGATGTGTTTGTGTTATACTACTGCTGTTGGTCATCCTCGTGCTCCACACCCGGAAGGTACGAACTCTCGACCTGGCTCGTGTTCGCAGCGATCTTCGCTGGCTTCTTCCTGCTGCTCTCCGTCTGAGGAGAAGAAGTGACAGATCATGCATGCGAGGATGTAGCAACAACTGCTGCTGCCAGTGTGGCTAAGTTCTATGAACTCTAGCTATGTGTGTGCAGATTTTTGGAGACGGGCAAAAGTACCCACCACGGTAAATAAAAAATGCCCGTCTCGGTAAATCGTGGGATTTACCGTGGCGGGCTAAAATAGGCGTCCGCATCGGTTAAGTTTTTGGGGTGTTTTGCAAAATCGTTTTTGTAGTAGTGCAAGTAGATCTGTCATCTTTTGACTAAAATATCATCCTATATATAGTAGAATTGTGTGAGCCTTGTGGAGAACTTAAATGACTCCACGTTGGAACTAAGCTAGCTAGCTATGTGTATTTCAGCTAAATTAGTATCTCTACACTCCACCTTGGAGTCACTAGTTCGATCAGAAAAGTACACTATTGCAGTAATTGATTAGTATTATTTCGAGTTGCATTTTCTTGATTTCACTTGAAATGTAGTTCTTCCTTTACCGATATTATATTTTATTATATATGTGAAGTGCAGTTATAGCAAGTTACTTACCTCTAGCTCTAGTTCACCACCAGTTCGAAGATTATAGGTGGCACAACAATATACATGAACAGATCATGTGGCTTGTAGTTTTGAGATTTCCTATATGTGACACACTCCTATTTTCCTCAGGTAGCTCGTTACTTAGATGGTCAAGACTCACAATGCATTGCCTATAGCTGCTTGCAAAAATTCTCACTACTCTTATTCTCTGAAACAACCATCCCATAGGACCAAAGTAGTACTAGAAACGGTATCGAGTATCTACTGCATTTTCCATAATAGTATCTTTGTTTTCCTCAACTTGCTCGATGGAACTGTAAAGTTCCAATGCATAATGGTAGTGCGTTTTCCATAATTCATTGGTACAATAATGCACATTAATTATGAGCCATCTAAAATTCCAGTCATCTGAATTTTAGTCACCACTGTCATGCGATGATTCAAGTTGTTTTTTCATACTTTCCATAATTCATTGGCACAGTGATGCACATTATTCTCACAATTTGCATTTTGTGTCCAAACACCACTCTCATGCGATGAATGATTCACTTTGTTTTCCATGGGACGATTCTCGTGGGTCAGTGGGACACGATACCTGGTCTGGGCCTCACAACCCATGAAGATGTCGGGCCTTGACGCGTCAAGAGCCCACCACGGCCTTTCATGACTCTGGCCAGCGCCGACTCCGTCTTCCCCTGGCGTGGAAGTGGAAGTAGAGACGACTCTCGCCAGTCGCCACTCGGTGCGCCGCCGCGCGAACGAAATCCCAGCCCAGAGCCAGCGGGAGGGAGGGAGAGAGCGGCCAATCGGCCATGCTGCTGCTCCTCGTCTTCGCCGCATCCCGCCTCGCCGACGTGGCCTTCCCCGACCTCAATTTCATCGTACTCGTCCTGAGCGTGCTTTGGTCCCACCTCTCCCCGCCGGTGGGCTAGGTTCGCCATTTGGGTCGCCAGCTCCTCCATCACCTTGGGCATCCCTGTTAGGAGACGGCAGCGGACCAAGGGAGCAGGGCGCCGCGCGGGATCAGGCAAGCACTTGAAGGAGGGCTGATGGGCTTCGTCGCTGAGTGGGCTAGGCCCAAGGACAAGCCGTGAAAGCTAGCGCTATATTAGGCGCTCTGTAACAGAGGAGAGGGCAAGAAATAACAGAACTGTAACCGTCTTCCTCCTTCCCTCTCCTGCCCTGTTCTTCCTCCTTCCGTCTTGTTCCCTCTGAAACTCCATTGTATCCAGAAACCTACCTGTTCTGAGTAAAGGAAGTAGTGCGAATCGTGTGGGTTCGTAACAATCCCCTGGAGTTTGGTCGGGCCCCCGACTTTCGAGGCCGGTATCTGGGGCATTGCGGCCTTGAGCGTCTTGGGTCTACTCTACGTGCTCATCTTTCACTAGCCTACTAGGGCAAGAGGGAAGCGATCTCACCTGATCTGATTAGTGCAACCGGAAGTAGTACGATGCTCTTGTTCTACACGCAAGTAGTAGTATGATGATGATGCTTGGTGCGTTCTGTCTGGTTTAATTCTCTGATGCTAGATGCTGTTTTTGCTGTATGTTTGTGGCCTATATATGCATATAAAACCACTGATACGTTTGGGCATTGTGAGCCGTGTGGAAGATTGAATATCTGTTGTGCTGGACCTAGCCATCGGAGCTAATGCACCCGGAAATCATGTGAAATTTCACCTGAAATTAGTAGCACCCTGATGATGAAATTCAGTGTTCTGACTGAATTGCTTTGCGATTGGTACGTACTTTCGCCTGAGTTTACTCATCATTCATGTGCGTGCTGATTCAGGTAGCGGTCGACCGAGCCTGCTCTTGTTTTACTAGCAGAACCAATCTGATGATCTGACTGGTGTGCACTGTTGGCAGACACACAGCTGGTACAATGCTTGATGATGCATGCACCCTGTCTCTGCTTAATTAATTTCACCTGAACTTAGTCGTCACCTTTGATCAATAACTTGTTTCGTCCAGTTATCCACATATGTTGTGGTCATATACCTGATGAAATCCAGTGTTGCCGTCCAGTTGCATCGTGTTGGTCTCACCGGAATTTACTTGTCCTATTCATTTGGTGAGTGTAAAATTCCAATCTGACTATAGATTAGTTTTTATGTGGTTAAAAAGTCATATTATAAAGTCAAGATATAGTAGAAAGCTAAGGATCCCTGGTACAACCTGAGAGCTTAATTCTTTAATCAATTCAAGTTCAAGTTGCTATACTCCATTAGTAATTACGAATCAAAGCATGCATTTGTAATTTTGTGTTGCACCTTCCTGCTGTGCTCTTCAGTCACCAACAACACTTTGCTGGTTGTTGATTCTGACTGCTTTTATTTAGCAGACCAAATGCATGAGGAAATTTCTCCATCTTGTTATATATGTACATTTGGTCGCTCACAACTCCACCAGGGATGAAATCCACTCTCCAAGTCATATATATATATGTGTCGTCTGTGCTATCTGAAATACTGAATGTTGTACTTGTTTGGTTGCCTCGATCTTAAGCAAAGTTTGTAACGTGTCAGCTTCCTGAGATGGTTACACGATATCTTGAACTCAATCTTATTGTTTTATTTATATGTATCTATCATCCGTGTGGTGGGTCTCATTTGAACAAGGAGACGGCGTGGAGTATCTTAACAACATTGTATTATATTCCTACCTTTATACTCCCTCCGTTTTTTTACATGCTGTATAAGATTCCTTCTAAGTCAAACATTTCTATATTTGATCATCATTTTTTTTCTTAAAAAAATATATACTTTCATAAAACGTAAATTATATATTCTAAAAGTACTTCTTACAGTAGACCTAAACCATAAATCTTATGTTATTGATCTATATAAAACCTTTTGAAATTAATAATAAAAGGTACAAATATTTGACTTAGACTAAAGCTAATATAACATGTAAAAAATAAAGGGAGTAGTTGCAGGTTCAACGTGTAACGTGTGATTTCAGTCGTGCCGACGATTTGTTCTAAGTCAAACATTTCTATATTTGATCATCATTTTTTTAGAAAAATATATACTTTTATAGCACATGAATTATATATTCTGAAAGTATTTCTTACATAGACCTAAAAATATAAATCTTATGTTATTAATCTATATAAAACCTTTTGAAATTAATAATGAAAGATAAAAATATTTAATTTATATTAAAGCTATTATAACATGTAAAAAACGCTAATGCACCTTTTAGAGCGCCCGTAGCGTCGGACGCTCACGCGCTCCATTTTGGACTTGTGGCTTACGTCACGCAGCCGAGGGGGCAGGCCTGCGGTGGGCCATGAGCGTAAAGTGCCAGACGGGATCGACCTCGTTGTCGGGGGCCGCGGCGAGGCACACGTGGATGCCCTCAACGAACTGCTTTAGGGGTTGCAGCTTGCCAGCGGTGTGCCTTTTGACCTTGGGCACCAGCTGCCGTATCCTCAACTCCATTGAGCCCTTCCACTCTCGGAGCTCGTCCTCGCCGCCTTCTACCGTAGCGTCCACCTGCAGGTAGCTCTTGTGCGCCCGAAAGAAGTGGAACTGCCGGAACAACGCGTCCCAGCTGGCGCGGCCAATGGCGATCTCCTGGCAGGCTTGGTGGCCGGTGTGGATCTACCCCGCGATGACCCGTTGCGTGGGCTCCGTGACGTTGTAGGTGCACTTCATGCAGGGGTACGCCGCCTGCGTGACGACGGGCATGAGGTGCGTCCAGTCGTGCGTGTTCCAACGACCATCCCAGATAGGGAGGCCGAGCTCGGCGTCATGCTCGATGTTGCGCATTATCAACATGACCTACAAATCTTGCGACTGATGTTTTTCGGTGTTGCATATATTGTTCCTCCATGCTGCAAACAGACGAGCGATCTGCATGCAACATGCCCCGATGTTGTGGCTGGAATCGGATCTCATGAGATCGAATACTAAGCCATTATTTTCATTATATTTTTTTATGTTGCAAAAGATATTTTTTGAGGTTGCAGACATTGTTTCTCCATGTTGTGATGGACTGATGATGTTGCAAGTATTGCAAATTGCGTTTATGTTGTGTGCAACATCAACATATGTTGCGGGGGAGTTGAGCAAATGACGTCTGCGCTCGGATGGCTGGAGTTCGGCTACTGACTGGTGACCAGGATGGCGTTGATGTTGCATAAGATATTTTTTCATGTTGCGGATATTGGTTGTCCATGCTGTGACGGACCGGTGATGTTGCACGCAACCCTAGGTGATGTGGCAAGCGTCCGACAGCCAGCGCACAGATCGGACATCCGGGCGCTAGTAGCGCCGTCTAAAAAATGGACGGAGTAGTTGCGGGTTCAAGATGTCACGTGTGACTTCAGTCGTGCCGAAGGAAGCAAATAAAGCTGGCCTTGTTGGAGAAGTAGGCCTCCGTACCGTAAGATCTCGCAACGATCGTGCCGTGTCACACCCGTGGCGTACCACCACCTCGCCTATCTCATCTGCGCGCCGCCGGCCTTCCTTGCCTCCGCGCGCGGCTCTTCTCCTCGCACCCCCCGTCGAAGCCTCACCGCCTCGCCAGGCAACGTGGCCGCCGGCTCCATCTCCGACGAAGCCACTCCTTCTCGAGCTCCGGTTTTCCTCGACGTCCTACTTCGACAGCGAGGCCCGACCTGCTCCGAACACCGGCTCCCCCGGCCCTTCCCCCTTCTACCGGACGTCCCCGTGCCTGCTGACCACGTCGCCCGCCCCTACACTGGACCAAGATGTTAGCAAGTAAGAGGGGTGCTGATGGTATTGCACAATTCTCAAACAAGAATAAAAGAAGCTGCAGCTATGAGTTACCTGGGAACAATCAAGGTATTTGGAGTCAGCTGAGTGAAGAAGTTGCATCAAATTTGTCAAGAAGTGTTGTCTTACTTGTTTTGACCAATGGACGCATAATGTTAAGTCAATCCTGTGGCATAGCCATAGAATGCCAGAGCAATGTCACGAAGTTTGTGACATCAGGAAATTTGGTTGAGGATTTACGGTACTACGGTATGGAAAATAAGATTGAAGTATACACTGTGAAGGAAATGTTGTCGTAGGACATCTGGAAGAATGTGATTCTGAATGTCAGGTCGCTGTTGTCAAAGTGATTTCCTCGATCCCTTGATGTTTACTGTGTACGTCTCAATCATGGAATGGAGTTCATGCCCCACAAGAAGAATAAGATAGCTGCTATAGGGCGTGATTTCCTTGGGAATTTAATAGTAACTGCTGGGTTACTTTCATATGGAGATAAAGAATATCTTGTGTTCTCCGATGCTGATAAATGCTCTAAGAATTGGTTAGGGGCGGTATTTTTTGATTTTGATGGAAACTTTGTTGGTATGAACCACGAGATTTTTTTGCCACCAAGAATAGTTCTCGAACAGTCAATATCCTCGCAAAGGAGGGCATTTCGCTATGTTGGTATGAATGGTTGGTTTGAGACTATCAGTGGGGAGCATTGGTTCCATCCTAAGGCATATGATTGTGTTGACAAGGAACTATTTCAGCATCTATACTCTTTGGGTTATCCCATTCCATCAAGGAGTATGGTCAATAGTGGCTGGGTTTTGCTTAATACATTTGAAGATGATTTCAGTAATGTCTATTCGGAAGGTGTCTGGCATCTTTTCAGGAAAAGAGTTTCTTCTGAAATATCTCGAAGTGTTGTGGCATTGGCTTCTTTCAAAGGCGAGACAAGGTTTTCTGCATGCACAGGAGTTTTCGTTGACTTCGATGATGCATGTCCGACTATTCTGACTTCAGCGTGCTTGGTTACGGCTCCTTATCTTCACAATAAGATTGTTGAAGGCTTGAGGATTGAGGTGTTGCTCCCAAACAAACATCGTGTGGATGGGGCATTGGTACATTATAGTTTACATTACAATGTTGCTCTAGTTAGTGTCAAGAATTGCCGCGCTCGTTATCCTGTGAATCTTAAACATACAATTCCTATGGAACTTGAGGATCATATTATAGATACAAAGGTATTTGCTGTTGGGCGGATCTTCACATCAGGCGAATTAATGGCCACAAGTGGAAAAATCACTGCCGATACAGACAGTCTTGACTGTGGTATCCTTTGGTACTCCACATGTGAAGTCACTAATTAAGGCTGCTGTTGGAGACCCCCTCGTTGATGTAAATGGTAATTATATTGGCATGAACTTTATTGGATTGAATAAGGAAATAGGAACTGCATACCTGTATCGTGAAGATCTCCGCGGAATCATGGAATATTTCAAAACAAAAAACACTACGTATTTAAGGGCATACGGTTTGGAGGCCGTTGTTATTGAAGATGGCCAGAGACCAAGAAACAAGTATGCTGATACATCGCATTGCTATTAAATCTTGCAGCCTATTAATACACTTGCTGATCATTTATGTTTGGCTATATGAATTATGAATAACAGATGGCCAGTCGTTCCTAAACCACAGTGGTGTGATCCAAGTGAGCTGGAGGATCATGTGAATGATAAACGTGAAGACCAAGCCGACGGCCTCCAAACTCGATACGTGGATGGAATCAAAATCGTGTTCAAGTAGTAGTTGGCTAGTTGCTGTACCCTGCAGTCCCTGCTGGAGCTTGTTTGAGTTTTGCATGTCGCATTAGGAACGAGATCGTCTAACTTTACCTCGAATGACTGCGCTGTGCAGTCATGACATCGTAGACGTCGGCTCACGATCGGACGCCTGTGCCCGTTGGCCGTATATCCATCTGTTTTACTCGTCTGCTACCTGGGCCTTGGCCCAAAATCAAGTCGCCCGCTATCCCGTGGTTGCCCAAAACCGAGTCTGCTGCTCCTCTTTGCCGCGATATTTTTCTTTTTGGCGCGAGCGCATTCTCCTTTTCCCGCGGTTGCGTGGCGGTGACGGTGGCGGTGAGCCATCGGCGGCGGCGGTGAGGCTTCGGTGGCCATCGGATGGTGCTTGTTTCGGTCGCCAACAACATGTTTGCAGGTCTGCATTCTATCTCTTTACCTGTATAGATTTCTGTGTTCTGTCTCTTCACGTGCGTTTGCATCCTTTGTAATTTATTTGCCTTCCCGTACTCCATCAGCTCACGTTAGACTCGATTAAAGAAACATCATCTTCCGTACATCAGAGAATAGAATCAGGGTATACGAGATGGAAGAAAAGAGGTGTGTAATCAATACTTGTTTCTTTCTCCCAAATGCGGTCAGATATATATTTTAGTTGCTTAGTATACCATTACCAAATAAAATATTTCATTTGCTGTAGGGATGGGTTTTTTTCTCTTTTCTTACCTCAAGTTGGCATGGAATTCAGCAATACAGATGAGGCTTGGATGTTTTGGGTTAGCTATGGTGGTCAAAAAGGATTTGAGGTTAGAAAAAGATACTCAAACAAAAGAAAATCAGATGGAACAATTACGTCATGCAGATTTGTTTGTGCCAATGAAGGTCACAGATTGAATGATAAAAGGGATCATTTAATAAAGTGTCCGAGAGCTGAAACACGAACTGATTGCCAAGTTCGTATGGGTCTTGTACTAGATCGGGAGAAGGGAAATTATAAAGTCAGTGAGGTGATTTTAGAACACAATCACACCCTCCAGTTGCCGGAAACCTCACATTTGTTGGTGTCTCAGAGGAAAATTTCAGAGATACAAGGTTTTGAAATTGAGACAGCTGATGATGCAGGAATTGGGCCAAAAGCTGCACATGAGTTGGCATCCATCCAAGTTGGTGGTTCAGTTAATCTCAGTTACACTCTTCGAGACCACAAGAATTATTTAAGGGCCAAGCGCCAACGTGAGATGGCGTATGGACAGGCTGGAAGCATGCTCATGTATTTTCGAGAAAAAATTGCTGAGAATCCATCATTTCAAAGATGCATTGCAAATGGACCGGGAAGAACAGATAGCGAACATATTTTGGGTTGATGCTAAAATGCTCACTGACTATGCACATTTTGGGGACGTTGTCAGTTTTGATACTACTTTTGGAACAAACAAAGAGAGTAGGCCTTTTGGAGTATTTGTTGGGTTCAATCATTTTAGAGAAACTGTAGTTTTTGGTGCTGCTCTCATGTATGATGAGACATTTGAATCCTTTAGATGGCTATTTGAGACCTTCCTAAAAGCACATAATAGTAAGCAGCCTAAAACAATCTATACTGATCAAGATGCAGCAATGGGAAAGGCTGTCAAGGAGGTCTTTTTAGAAGCTTGGCATGGTCTGTGCACTTTTCATATTATGCAAAATGCTGTCAAGAATCTAGCTGAAGCTGATGATGAAGAATCATGTACTCCTCCAAAAAGAAAGGCCGAAGATAGCAAGGAAGAACCAAGTATCCTCGCAGATTTTAGTGCATGTATGTATGAGTATGAAGATGAAGCAACATTTCAAGAAGCATTTAACATCATGAGGACAAAGGCCGACAAGCAAACTTGGTTGGATAGTATCTACAAGGTAAAAAGAAAAGTGGGCTGAATGTTATATGACAAATGTGTACACATTAGGGATGAGGAGTACACAATTGGTGAGAGCCTAAACACAATGACTTGAAGCGGCATTTCAAATCAGATTTTGATATCATTCGATTCTTAAGCATTTTGAAAGGGTTGTGGAATATAAAAGAAATAATGAATTGCAAGCTGAATTTGAATCAAGGAAAAAATTACCAAGACTCAAAATGAGGACACATATGTTAATACAAGCTAGCAAGCTGTACACACCAATTATATTTGAAGCTTTCCAATGTGAATATGAGAGGTCCATGGCAGCATACACCACCCCATTGGAAGACAAAAATGAATATCTTGTAGCAATTGGGAGTCTTGATGAAAATCCTACCCTTGAGAAGGAATACAAAGTTACTTTGGTAACCCTCTGAGACCAAACAAGCACATGCATGTGTGGCGCCTAATAGAATCGAATATTGTGTGCCCATGCTCTGAAAGTCTTGATTTGATGAATATCAAGTCAATCCCAGAACAATATATATTGAAGCGATGGACTCGTGAAGCACGTAGTGGGATAGTACAGGACAACCAAGGCCGAAACATAGTAGAGGATCCAAAATTAGATACTATGCTTTGCTACAAAGATATGACTCGCAAATTTCTTAATTTGGTACACCGAGCTGCAAGTCATCCACGGTGCGTCTTATTAGTAAACAATGCACTTGACATGGTTAGCAAGCAAGTCGAAGAAGAAATCACAGGTTTTCCTAGTGCAATGGAGCCTATCAATGTTCCTACAAATGATTCGCCCCCAATTAATTTGCTGAGCACAGCAAGCCTAAAGAAAAAGGACATTGAAACTAAAACCTCAAGGCGCCAAAGAAATTGGCTTGACAAAAGACGTAAATTTGCAAAGAAGGGAGGTAAGGAAAAGGAAAATGGTTCAAAGGTAAGTGATAACACAAAATACATTTGATTCTCTTTCAGCATGTTCAATAAGAAAATATATTCAGTTTTGTTTTTTTTTTACTTGAAGGAACAAGAAACGGCAAAGAAGGGAGGTAAGAAAAAGGAAAATGGTTCAAAGGAACAACAAACTGTAAAGAAGGGAGGTAAGAAAAAAGAAAAAGAAGGAGCAGTACAAGAAACTGTAGCTGTGCAAAATATTTCTCCAAGTATTTCTTTGCCCATGGAAGAAATGTCCGAACAGTACATGGCTATCAATACATTCTCTCAGATACTGACGGTAATATTTCAAACTATTACACCATTCTACTAAAACATACATGGCCGTCAATACATTCTCTCAAATGTTCTCAACCTTTTATTTTGCGAGGGACAGATCCACAGATGATGTTATTGCTGATTTCTAGTAGCATGGACATTTGCTTTAATCAATCTGAATATATTTTTTAAATCTGTTGCTTCCTGAAACATAGATTGTTTAGAGAGTAGCTTTTGAAGAATAGCCTCATGAAATATTTGTCATTGAAGTGTAAGTTCAGGGAACTGCATCTCTGAACAACAGAGCGTCAAGTGCATCTCTGAACCTACATTCGAATTGCATCATCGCATGAAAAAGAGCCTTTTGTTCATCAAACTTGCAACAATCAGCATTACAATTCCAGGACAATTTGCAACACAATGGAAAGCTATACAATTTGCATGATTTGTTGCCTTCGATACAATCACAAGTTACACAGTACTAGCTCTTGCACAAATGTCAATTTACAGGCAAGCTAGCAATAGAAATTAGAAAGGGGAAAAAAGGCCGTGGAACAGCAGCCATGTCCGGAGCTCTGCAGAGGCGGAAGACGTGCAGAAGGTGGGCGACATGGAAATTTCGCAGGCCGGTGACGGCAACAGCGACGGCGACACGCTCGGCGAGGATGGCTGCTCGTCAAGGACGGCAACCGAGCGGCGGTCTGCGAGGGCAGCGTGGCACAGCTCTTGGCGAGGACGGCGCGGCACAGCCGGACGCTGACGGCGCGGCGCAGCTCTCGGCGAGGACCGCGACGGGACGACCTGACTCCGACGGCGCAGCAGTCGACGACGCCTTCGAGTGAAACTACGGAAGACAACGACTGCGATTACCTTTCTGGGCTAGATGGGCCTTGCCATTTGGGCAGCCCATTACACTTTAGCGTATCCATCGTCCGATCGTGAGCCGACGTCTACGATGTCGTGACTGCACAGCGCAGTCATTCGAGGTGAAGTTAGACGATCTCGTTCCTCGCATTAAGGCCCTCTTTGGATCCTTGGAATTAAAATCCATTCCAATAATCATAATTTAGACAAAAATCAATTAAGTTAACATGGTTGCATGCGGAACGTGTAATGGTTTGAGATTGTGTAATGGTTTGTAGCATTTTTATTGATGGCATTTCCTGCAGAACTTATTAAACTTAAATTAAACAAAAAAAAAGCTGGCCTTGTCGATATATTGCCACTCTGTTACCTGCGGCATGCTGGTTGAATCTGGGAAACGCTTCGTCACGAAGTCTACTACACCAGCTGCTGCTAAGTTGTATACTTGTATTTGCATGAATGGTGCAGTGGCAGATGTGCTGTCAACCTGCATGAAACGTACTTGTAAAAAAAACTGCATGAAACGTCCGTTGGATCTCGGCCTGCTGCAAGTATTTGTTGGGCTATGTCATGCGTGCCGAAACAAAACATTAGCGGCCCAGAGCCCAGGGGGCCTTGGGTTGCAGCATCACATGTACGCACGCCGCCTCTCTCGCTCACGCGTGCAAGTGTAAGCGCGGTGGTTGCCACCGCCGGCTGCCGCTTGTGGTACTGTGGGTAGCCCGGCAACGAAAACGAAGCACGTCATCCAGCATCCCGCGTGGGATATGTGTGGACCTTTTTAATGCAACAGATCATAATAGACTTGTAGGAGTATTTTTGAAGCCACGAATGGGTCATGAATCCGGGGCACATACGGGATATAGTGGGCACAGAGGCAGTATGAAAAGTAAAAAAAAAGCGGAACAAAAAATGCGTTGGAAGAAATGCTTCGCTCTTTAATATTAGGTAGAGATTATACTCACAAATGACAAATGTGCTTGTGCGCTGTAACGGGACCCGATACGTTTTAGAATCGGATTTTGTGACATCATTCGACGCGAGTTGTTCTGACTTGTATGAGCATGAGTCCTAAGTTTGGGTTGTCATCTAAGAGATATGGAGAGTACAGGGGTATTTTAGGAATAAAAGACGGGTTAGAAGAAGCTTTTCTCTTTAATATTCAGTAGAGAATCAAAAAGAAATAATATGTTGTGATGAGGCCACGCCCAGTGCTACACACTGGATGGAAGTCTCAGCTTCCACGTCTCCATCGAACGTTCGAGTCAGCTCGCATAGTGGTTTTGCAGATTGCAGATGACCAGGATAGCTTGTACGTACAAGCAGTGATAGCTTGCTCTGACAAAAGGTTACAGGCTTTTGGGACTGAAAAGGTAAAACAAATGTCAAAAGATGAAATTTGACTTTTATCAGTATGCTTTGGGAGAATTAGACAATATTTGGTACGGTTCCCATCTAATTACTGATATTGTTTGGTTGGTACTTTAGTATTGGCGACCACAGTTTTTCTAGTGTAAATTCCTGCCATAGTTGTGGCGCCAAAAATCTCAGGCATGCGGTGTGGCGGCCACAGATGGAGTATAGCTAGGTGGGATCACGAACCAAACATCCTCTTACGACCTCAACTGTTGCTTGATGCACATGTAGTTACTTTTTGTTGGAACCACGGGGAAGTGTCTCTGTAGGTGCTTTCAGACATTCAGAGCACCTTCCTCACAACTTCCAAAACTTTGTTCTAATGTAGAGACCATAATTTTAAAAGGCGGCGGTGCTAGCATTTGAGAGAGGGGGCCTTCCTAACACTCGTAGGATTTTGTACTAGAGAAAAGTAGTTGGAGTAGTTGAGCGTGCATAATATCATTTTCTTTCTTTTTTATTTTCTTTATTACAAAAGACGGCGTTGTAGAGGTGTCATATATCCTCTATTGCCCTGTTTGCTTAGCTGATAAACCATGGCTGAAAGTACTGTTGGCTGATTTACTATGAGAGAAAAATATTGTTCATTGGTCGAAAAAGTACGGCTTATAAGCCAAATGAACATAGTGTATAGCTGAACTATATATTGAGAAAAAAAAAGAATCAATATTGAAATAAGTGTCAGAAAAAATACAACTAAATTTAACAAAGTTTTCGTCTCAAGCAGTATGTTATCCCCCGTTACCGTCAATAAGAGCAAATAGATAGCCAAATAAGATCTAGCTGTATAGTCGCTTCTGAAGACCGATCGATCACATGGTGTCTTTTAAAGACCGCACTATAGTAATCTATTCCAAAGAATTCATTTTCTTCAAATCCGCTATTTTTTCTTTTGAAAGGAAACCGGCTGGACTTCTCACTTAACATGACACCACGCATAGATTGCAGCTAACAACGACACGGCGTAGCCGCTATGATTATACTATACACAAGAGGTAGCTCTAGTCACCAGTACTCCATCGGTTCCAAATTATAAGTCGTTTTGATTTTTTTGATTCATCTATTTTGTTATGCATCTGAACATATTATTATTATATCTAGAAGAGTAAATAAAAGACTTAAGAGAAGAGGACAGCACCGCAGCACACGGTTTCAGACTGACTACAGGAAGCAGGTCTCCGAGATCGAAGAAACCCCACTTTTCCCCAGTCGCCCAGTCCCCACCACCGGCGCCAGCCCGATGGCGGGCCCTGATCCCTCCGACCGCCAGCCGGCGCCCGACGGCGCCCGCCGCCTCCCCTGGACCACCGTGGTGATCCTCGTCGTCCTCGCCGGCAACTTCGTGCTCTCCGTCCGCCGCGTCCGCGACAACCGTGGCGCGCTCGCCTTCATTATCGGCCTCTCCCACCTCAACCTGCTCGCCCTCTTCTACGCCACCCGCCGCTTCCAGCTCTCGCCGCCCGGGTCGGTGGCCCAGGGCCGGGCCAGGCTTGCCGTGTGGCTCCTCACCACGACGCTCACGGCCGGCTTCACCTGGAAGCTCGGCACGATGCTGCCCCTCGGCTTCATGATCCTGGCCTGGGTGATGGCCGCTGCCACAGTGCTCGGTGGTTTCCACCTCATGTTCGTCCATGGCCACAAGTGAGCTCGTTCTCATCACGATGCTGCGCAGCGCAGTTCTGCCTTCACCATGTCTTACAGTAGTACTATATAGATGGAGTAACTGAGTAAGTCTGTTGAACCCTGTATGAATCTCTGAGGCGCACCACTGGCCTTGTGCAACATAAATAAATAAGGTCTGTAATTTGGGTTGAAGTTGAAGTGGACCGATACATGAGAGTGATTGAGGTCGTCTTTTTTATTAATTAAATCGCTTTCAGCGTTTTTAGTTGCACGCTTCGAGGGCACCTCTTTAGCAAAACAGACCAAGATCAGATTCTTCAGTCGAAACAAATATCAAACGCTGGATAGAAAGGGAACTCTCCCTTCGGTATAGATCCCCTCACCACAATATATATTAGCTTTCGATTTGGTTCTCCTGGAATTAATCTATGCAAGATCTAGGGGCATCTGATTGGAGATACTTGTGCATCTTGAGACTTGAGTTGGCATGCACCTGGGTGAGGATCAGGAGGGTTCCTGTTGGCAAATGGTCACAATCACAATGATTCTGTCCGAGAACTCTGCAAAGGATGCACCAAAGGAAAGATCCAAGACCCCACCCAGTATTCCCTTTTTCCTATAGGCACCGCCTTTTATCTGATTATTATCACTCAGCTCCTGTAATCAGATCATGGACACAAAGTAGTAGAAAGGAAAGCTTCATTAGCACATTTTTATTCCAAAAATGTTTTTTTTTTGTTTAATTTACTCGATGGAGCTGCCAAGCCTCCATAATCCAAGAACATTTAGAAATTGTTCTTTATGGAACAACATATCTCCTCCTCCTACAGTGCTAAGGCACCAGTTCTTCGTTACTAGTTTGAATTTGACATCTTGTACAAAACCATTACCCATTATATTACTAGGTAGAGAATTTCTCGATCGTCCGGCATCTGATTCGACAGTAGACAATTCAGCCCGGGATGCAAGCTATTCTCTCTTCCAGGCACATGCTTTGCTAACCATTTATTCTTAGGAAGGCGTCTAAAGTCGAACGCGTGTTGTACTGCTAGCAATCACATGTTTTAGTAGGAAGGGACTTGTGTTATCTGTAATTTTCCAACTAACAAAACAGACACATATATTTTCTTTTGCCCAGGCCAGGAGATTTCAATTTGATCACCAGGAACACGATGAGTCAATACTCTTGTGATCACGTCTACAGGCTCGATGACAACACTTTGGGTGCTCTTGAGGTCGGACTACTGATCGATGACGTAGAACAGCAACAGTGCAGCAGTATGTAGTCTCATTGTTTGCTCTCCAAGAGGCTCCCGGTTGCAGAGGGACTGAGGGAGGGTCGTTTCATGATTTGACAAGGTAGAGCTGGAGAGGTCGTTGTTTGCTGGGGCCTAGACTAGGCACAACAATAACACCATGGCAATACTGAACTACGGAGTACTAGCTAGTTTCTCGGAAAGAATGCAATTCTAAGTTTAGTCAATAACAAACTTTCTTACGTTTTTGTGATAACTGTATGCTGGAACTGATGATATCTGTTATCTGAAAAAGTTTTTTTTTTTGAGGGAACTGGAGGGGTTGGCACCCCTACAGCATATTTATGTTATCTGAAAAAGTTGACAAACATCTATACCCTATAAACGGTTGTTAGTTTTTGTGGTTTTAGAAATTTTCAGTTTGTGTAGTATGCCAGTTATAGAATCAGAACTATTGGCTGCACTCATCAGCAGCCGTGTAAGCAATTCTTTGGGTAACATTTTCAGATATCTAACTGTCGCTGAGTCGTCTGACCGCCAGCTACTTCGGCGTCTCCTCAAGTGATATTAATCAAGCAAAGTGTAAGCAGACAGTTTGTTGTCATAGACGCAACATTCTGTTTTTTTTTTGACGCTGTCATTCTGTTTTAATTTTGACAAAAGTATCATTTTTAACAAAATTGAATGATTATTATCAGCAAGTCCCATGTCTTAGAGCGAGTGTGCCATGCTGAACACCAATGTGTTGATGTCAATGTGGAATGGAGCGAAATCTCGAAAATCTTCAGTTCCTGCCTTCCTGGAAGACGACTGAAATCTTCAGGCTGAGGCCGTAGGCCAGGAACTGAAATCTTCAGGCCGAGGGCGTAGGCCAGGAACTGAAATCTTCTATTCGTAAATTCAAACATGAGAGACCTGAATTTGGAACAAGTTCATGAATTAAAATCGTTGTATAATTCTAATTCCACGACTTACGGCATTACTAAGGCTGCAGATGTGCTCAAATTACTTCGTGATGTGCTGATAGCTGTTTGAGGACAGATGGATTTTGCTCATCTGGCTTGTGGGGCCGGCTGCCCAGTCCCCTGCCTCTCTGACGACTAGACCCCACCTGGCAGGGCAGCCCTCTCTCTCGATTCCTCCCCAACCAAACCACCAAACCCTCGCTTTGCCGGCGGCGCGGGGATGCGGACCTCCTGGCAGGGCAGCATGGCGGTGCCGGAGGATCTCGTCGAGGAGTTCCTTCTCCGCCTCCCGCCGGCCGATCCCGCGAGCCTCTTCCGCGCCGCGCTCATCTGTAAGCCCTGGTGCCGCCTCATCTCCACTCCCCGCTTCCGCCGTCGGTTCCGCGAGTTCCACCGCACGCCCCCGACGCTCGGCTTCCTCGCCAATACCAGCAAGCCGGGACCCGGCCCCTACGTGGCCCGCTTCGTCTCCACCTCCTCCTTCCGCCCGCCGGCCCCCGCCGAGCACCGCGGGTGGCTGGTGCTCGACGCTCGCCACGGCCGCGTCCTTCTCCGCAGCATCGAACCGGGGAGTCGTCCCAGGCTCATGGTGTGGGACCCCGTGACGGACGAGTGGCGGCAACTACCAGAGGTGTCTCTGTTCGCGACCGACTGGAACGCGGCTGAAAATACATCTTAGCCCTTTAGTCGGAGAAATTTGGATTTTGGGCCTAATGTAGCATGTTCGTTTTTATTTGGCAAATAGTGTTCAAACATGGACTAATTAGGCTCAAAACGTTCGTCTCGCAATTTCCCACCAAACTGTGCAATTAGTTTTTCTTTTCGTCTACATTTAATGATCCATGCACGGGCCGCAAACATTCGATGTGACAGGTACTGTAGCAACTTTTGAGAAGTTGGAGTGGAACTAAACAAGGGCTTATTATGATAGGCATTTGATGTGGTCTTGAGAATTGTAGGCTGAAAATACCGAGCAAATTGAAGTCATCTCGCTTTCTTCCTTGTAGATGCCTGCCTTGTGCCTATGACCAATGCTGAACATTTTCTTTGCTGAATTCAGTAAAAAATGAATTAAAATTAAAAATATAAAGACATGGATGAATTGATGATATCTCTGTTAAACAAAGAGAGGTCTTCTCCAGTGGGTTTGAGTCGATCTTCCCTTAATGATTTGTGCAAGTACTGGCTCTTAATAACCAGTGGAGCTGTGTGTTAGACAACCAATCCCTGATTAGTGGAAAGTAGATTATCTTGTTGCCCATCTATGCAAGTAGATTACCGTGATTGAATGGTGTATAGCTTGGCTTTTGTACTGCTATGGTGATGGCTGTTATCACCATTATTTAACAGAGCTCCGTGGCCCTAAGGGGTTCAACACGCTTCCACATAATATACACGATTTCTATTGTCTATCACTGTGGGTACTGTGTGGCTAGGGGTGCTTCGTTAGCACCTTGTTGGAACATGTTTCTTGGTAAGAAAATGTACACTGATGGCATACCAATTCCACAATCAGCATACATTTTTTTTTAATGTTTGTGTTGTGCAGCACCAGATTGACCATTACAGATGAGGAGCTAGCGGTTGATGGTTCTGGTGCATGAATTAAAAAACTCAAGCTTCAGCAAGGCCTCCAAATCCCAGAATGAAGTGTGCCACTGTTGGGGGATAACACCTTGTTGTTTGGTTTCAGTGGGTAGTGAATGGAAATCGAAGATAATTTTAAACTACTGTTGTATTGGTTGTCTGCTGTAACAACCCAAAAATCCACACACCAAAAATACCAACTATAAAATTTTTCTTAGAACTCCCATGTGATGATGAATGTCATGTATAGTAAACCAACCTAAGGGATGCATTAGGTCTAATCCCAACTCAAGTCAACACATAAGCATGGCATGTCATTTGTTGATTAAGTTTATTTAAATTCTAACAAATAAAGTATTGCATACATTGTTAATTCAAGCTGTGATTTGGATTTCCATTTGCTTTATGTTATGCTTAACAATTCCATTAAAGTAATAAACCATAAAGTTAATATTAAACAAAATTCCCTAAACTCCAATGAATAAGTTACATCAGTTTTGAATTCAAATTCTAAACCAAATTTGAATTCAAACAATGGAAAAGAAATGAAAGACAGAAAAAAAGAAAAGAAGAAGTGGGCCTCTGAGCCAGCCGCTCGGCTTCACGGCCCAGCCAGCCCAAGCGCGCATCGCTCACGCCCGCGCGTTTTCCCATTTCACCTGCTGCCGCTGCCACACAGGCCCCGCATGTCAGCCCCCCAGTTCATCTTCTCCACGCCACGCCCCCAACCGCTCACGCCGAATCCCCTCTCCGACCGAGCCCCGACAGCACTGGCAGGGGCGGGCCAGGGGGTCATGCCCGGGGCATGCCCCTGTCTCCTTGGCGCCGCGCCTACGCAACCTCGCGCCACCGTAGGATTGCCTCGCCCGTCTCTCCACCGATCGATCACCGTCCGCCATGGAAGCTTGGTGGACGGCTATAAAAGCCCCAGCCCCGAAGCCCTAGCGCTCGTCCCGTCGCCCCGCCGCCACCATGGTGGTCATCCACTGCGCACCCGAGCCAAGAGAGAGGAGGGAGAAGGGGAAGAAGGGGGAGAAACGCTGAAGCCGCTGCCGGGGGAGGACTGGGAGCACGCCGGAGTTCGGGGCACCGCCACGGGTCGGCACTGCACGGCTTCCGGAGCTACACGGCCGCAACTCGTCACGGCACCGCCATCCTATCGTCTACGACACCAGCGATGAGCCTCAGTTCTTCCCCTGCTTGCCGCCGGACCCTGCTGTTCGGCCATGGCGCTCCACACCAGGAGCGCGTAGGCTAGGGCCGTCTCCGGCCACTGGGAACACATGCACCGCACGCGCACCAGCCCAAGGTCTGGCCTCACCGACCCCTAGCAGCTCGGGAACACCGACACGACCACACCTAGCCTCTCGGACGCCATGAACGGACCCCGTCGGAGCACGAGCTCTTGCTCCGGCTTAGCCAACCGGTAGCATATAAGGACCACCACGACCCTCTTGTTGAGCCAAACGGAAACACGAAGCAAAGGGAAGAAAGGCGGCGACGCTGAGCCCTCTGCTCGGGAACGCCAGCGTCGAGCGCTCTGCTCATGCCATGCATACACATCGCACGCACGCACGCGCTCACCATGGCCAGAGCACAACCATGGTGAGACCACCGCATCTTCTACATCGCGGTAAAGGCGACGTTGACACCCTGACTGACTCTGCCATGATGAGAGACACACAACGCTCACATTAGCCGAGGATGAAACCCACCGGAGCCCTGCGTTGCCGCATCGCACCTCATCGGAGCGCCACCGCCTCTGTTTTGCCCTCACCACCGTGGCCGGAGGCGTTGAGAGCTCCCGGAGCCCCTTCGACCTGCTCGCCATGATCGTAGCAGCGTCGGGGAGCTCGTGCGCACCACCAATCTCCGGTATCGCTGCCACAACCACCACACCGCCGCTCGCTGGTGTACGAGGACCGCTGCCACCGCAGCCAGCCAACTGGAGCCGCCTAACCACCACGTTAACTTCACCAGGGCACCTGCCAGGGCAAGGCTAAGCTTTTGCCCACCTTAATTGCACACCTGTGCTGCTGGAGGGGCTCACCGGTGAGCTCACCACCAGCAGGAGCACGACGGGGAAGTAGATTGTGATTTTCCCCTCGCCGGCCACACGTCCGAGCACTTGGTGCACGTGAACCGAATACTGGGAAGGAGTAAGAGGACCAAGCCCTTCATAGACCGGCTCTGCGGTCTATGGACCAACGCAGGCGGGTTCACCAAGAACCGCACCTCACCTGTCAGACACCGTTTGACCCCGGACCCTCCTGTCAGCCACGGTTTAGCTCGAATGGCGCCATGCTGACGTCATGCCGATGATGAGACCACACCAGCGTCGGGGACTTCGGCAATCTCTCCGACCACCCGCGTGATCTCTCCGACCACCTCGGTCAGCCTTCCGACCACCTCGGCCAACCTTCCGACCACTTCGGCGATCTCACCGACCACATCGGCGAGCTCTCCGACCACCTCAGCGATCCCACCGACCACGTCGGCGAGCTCTCCGACCACTTCGGCGACCTCTCCGACCACCACACCAGCTGTGTCCCTACATGACACGTGAACCAGTCACAGTGTGACACGTGTCAGCCCTGAATTAATCAGCCTTAATTTAATCTTCGGAAATATATAACTAATTCATACGATCTCAGAAAAATACGAAACCAGGACCAAAATTCATCTAAAATCAAGCTCTACACAATGAACTCATGTTTGAGTGCATTTGGCTCTCTTGAATTTTCATTGCTTCTTTGTGCTATTCTATAGACGTCGCTAACGCGACTATAATGCGATCGCTTGCAGACTCGGAGGAGAACCGGACGGACGAGGATCGTGAGTACCGTGAGGAGTACGGTGACGACTACACTGAAGGTGCCACATCCCACCCAATCTCGTAGCACCTATTACGCATGGCTAATATAGAAATGCTAGTGCTTACTTTATTGGCATGATCACACTATGGTAGGACTTGCATGGTAGTATGTTTTCTTGATGGCCTTTACCTTGACGCAACCTTACCCCTGCTCACCCTGCTGTTAGGCTAGTCACACGCTTGCTATTATATTTTATTGCTTATTACTTCTACTACGCTTGCACTATAATGATGCGTGGTGGAAACTGGTGTTATCTGGACCATGGGGAGAGTGCTGCGTGTGTGACTTGGGTGCGTGGAGGGTGAGGGTTGTGTCGACCAAGTTGGAGTATACGACGAGCCTGGGGCAAGTCTTGCCGTGGGGTGCTACCTGGGCACCCCTGGAATGGATACCTGTGGTGGGTAAATAGTATATGAGGTGGCCCTGGGTGTGAACCTGTTATGGGAAGAGCCCAGGGTGGAGGTGCTGTGGTGGCACGGTAAATGAAAACCCTGATGGAGACATTCTGGCTTGGTCATCCCGAAGGACTTACTAGTACTCAGATTCACCAGGAAGTCTTATGTACCACTCGCCCTATATGATGCGGGACGGCCAGACTACTTGGTAGGATATTGCTACTATTGCTAGGTTGATAGCGGACAGTGTGAGGGAGGTATGAGGCGCGGAGGATTCCCCCCACACCCTTCCGAGACTTCATGGAGACCTTGTGGACCCGGCTCATGACTCATAGTTTCAGCTCATGACTTGTTGGCTATGGACCTTTCCTGGGTTTCGCTTAAACTAGATAGTGAGATGAGTCCTTCTTTTCTCCGACTGGGATGAGTGTTCGGACGTAGACAGGGGCTACGGGCCTTGAGACAGTGCCGAGAGGGAGTTGGCCTGTCGACTGAGCGATGGTACGGGTGTGGTATGGTGATGGTGTGGATATGGTGGTTTATCGATCCCAGGATCGAAACCTGGCTCTAGAATGGGAATGGGGTGGAATGTGTGTGAATGGTGTTAAAACTTGATCAACTATTATAATGAACTTGATATGCTAAAACATAGGAAAACCCAGCCTTATAGGTTCCTTTTGATTATATCCGACTTGCATCCAATTTCCACAAAAGCAATGCTCACAGGGTTGGGAGTGGCCAGTACAAATCGTACTGATAAATTTTGGCACACAGGTTCTGCTGAGGAGTATAGCTCCGAGGAGTTTGACGGTTGAGGGGTTCGTGCCTACGCTCGAGTTTGGCGATCTTATCTTCAAGCTGTTCTGAATGAATGCTACTTTTGATTCTGCTAATGCGGCGATGTAATAATTTATGTATTCCGCACTATTTGTACTCTGATATTATCGTTGTATGGATGTGATATTCGACTGGAATTCGGGTAATAAGATCTACAATGATCTTATTATACTTCGACTCTATGGATTTCCCCTCGCGGAAATCGGGGTTGTTTCAGTTGGTATCAGAGCCATACTTGACCATAGGACGAAACCCTTAGAAATGGACGATAGAGTAGGACGTGGACAGCCCTTCTTTCAGTTATATACCGACCCTGCATTCACTTTTATGCAAGGCTTATCTATATTTGACCTGCTAACACCTGTTCCTTGAAACATGCAGATGGCAACGAACGTTGAATGGCCGCCTCTAGGACCGCTACCTCTGGACCACGCCAAGCTTACCTTCGACCTACGTGAGCTCGGGGGTTTTGCACAGACCCTCTGTCGAGTTCTCGTCACGTTAGGAGTCCCAGACGAGCTTGTCAAGGTCACCTGCACCGGGAAGCCAGCTCAGGAAGGAGGAATCGAAGGACCAGTTGTCACCTCAATCGAGTTCCCAGCTAGCACTACCTTACCTTCTGTCCCAGCTTTCACCGAGTTGACTATAGAGGACACAGTTGAGGAGGGACTACGAGCTGTCTCACACAAGGCACTTCACAGAGTGATGAGGGACCACTATGAGCACATGAAGACGACAGAGTTCCGTCTACTTCCCCAGGCCCTCGACCTCAGCCTTACCCCTAGTGAGCAGAGTTTCGCAGCCGACAGAGTTATCTTTGCAGAGGAGGACAGATGCCTTCGTGTCTCAGCTATCCACCTACTAGAGCAGGACAGGTATGTGACCCAGCTTGAGCAGAAGAAGCGTCAGGACCGGACTCTTCTGTGGGAGTACCAGGAGCGAGACTCGCAGGGAGCACAGGAGCGAGCTAGTCTGCAATTGTCAAGCTACAGGACGAGCTCAACCGTCAGGAGGAAGTCCACAGAGCCGAGGTCGCTGACTTACAGGACAAAGCAGCCGACCTAGGCAACAGGAACTGCTACCTCGACAGCAAGGTCTTGGAGTTGCAGAGCGAGTTGGACGACAAGAAGGCCGAGTTCAACCGTAGAGGAGACAGAGAGAGGTCCAAAGGGATTGATATGCTGAAAATCCACTCTCGGAACAAGACCCTAACCTAGGAGCTAGAGGAGTTCAGGAAGAAGGCCGTTTGCAACCAGGGTCACCTGATCGAGGCACTCAGGCATACCGAGTACCTACAGGACAAGTGCGAGAGGACATGGCTGGCTTGGCAGAAGTCTGACAGGAAGCACCTCAGGGAGATGAAGGGTATGTGGGATCAGCTACCCAAGGAGATTCGCAGCAAGACGAAGCCTAGGATAGAGGAGTTCGAGTTAGCACCGACTCGCCTCAACCTAGATGCCTGCCCTACCCTACCTGGAGCCAAGCCTACTGAGGAGCTCGCCGGGGCCTTGAAGTACGTGTCCCGACTTCACAAGTCTGACGAGGAGATCGAGATCGAGAATAGTCGTATCCTAGCTGTGGTGTACGAGTTAGAGTAGATGACCCTGCGTGGTCATGAGATATGTCAGTAGCTTCCATGAGTTGTACCCCATGATGTACCCCTTATGAGATGTATTATGAGACGCTATGCATAGTACGATTCTCGCACGTCTTCAAGTGTAGCTACTGGAGATGATGCTATGTAATAAAACCCATGTAATGAATGTTTTGGATCTTATTGCATCTTATGGATCTTATTGCTTCTTTGTAATGAGTGTTGGATAGTATAAATATTTTTCTTAAATCATCAAAATCATGTAATCATATTGAATTATAAGCACTTAGAGCACAAGCACTAAAATTCCTATGATCCTGTTGCAGATGCCAAACCGCCGATCAAATCGCCTAATGAACCATGGACGTGCGCCCACCCCTGAACCAGCTGAACCAAATGGGGGCCGTGGTGCCAACAACTGTGGCCGTGGCTGTGGCCGTGGACGTGGAGGGATACCCTTCAACCTGGAGAATACCCCGCCACCTGCTGAGGAGAACATTCCACCACCACCACCACCGAAGCTGGCAGAAGTGATGGCACAACAGACCCAGTTGTTTGCAGCTCTTGTTGAAGGAGCAAACCATCGCCAGGGAGGTTAGCAGAATGATTTCCAAAGGAAGCTGGAAGGATTCCTAAAGCTAAGGCCACCTACCTATGATGGTACCGACCCTGACCCGCTTGTGGCCGATGACTGGCTCAAGGAAAT
This sequence comes from Miscanthus lutarioriparius, assembly GCA_904845875.1. Classification (NCBI taxonomy): domain Eukaryota; kingdom Viridiplantae; phylum Streptophyta; class Magnoliopsida; order Poales; family Poaceae; genus Miscanthus; species Miscanthus lutarioriparius. Next base: position 78,168,823 of record CAJGYO010000018.1, read on the forward strand.
GGAGAAGAAGCTTGACCTCAGCACTTTCACCGACGATGAGTGTGTTGGAGTTGCCGCACACCAGCTCACAGGTGCAGCACGCGCCTGGTGGGACAGTTTCAGTGATTCCCATGAGGACCCTGCCAATATCTCGTGGGATGAGTTCACCGAAGCATTCACTGAGTATCACATTCCCAAGGGTATCATGGAGGCCAAAGCCGAGGAGTTCTGCAACATCAAGATGGGAAAGGACAAGGTGACTGAGTACACTACTCGTTTCACCAACCTTCTGCGCTATGCCCCTTCCTATGTTGTGAACTCTGAGAAGGAGAAGCTGTACTATTACCGCAAGGGACTTAACCCGCACATCAAGCTGAAGTTTGGCGGTATTGAGAGTAACACGTTGCGTGCTCTGGTGGATCACTGCATCCAGATTGAGAAGGACCATGCTGAAGCAGGAGAAGAGTACAGGGAGAGGAAGTGTAAGCCCGAGGAGTCTTTCCGTGGACGTGATCGCAAGAGGTTCCGCAGAGATGCACCATCCAGGGAACACTCTCACCACAACAGGGATGACAACCTTGGATCGAGTAGGGGAAGTGGAGGCTACACCACCAAATACTCCCGCCCTGCTTAGGAGCGTTACACCCGGGACCGCTATGCTCAGGACCACAACACTCAGGATCGTTTCAACCGTTCCCGCTCTGTGAATGAACGCCCAGCACAGAACCGCTCCGCACCAGGCACTGGAAACTGGAAGGCACCCGCGCCAACCCCTACAGGCGGTGCGCCTTTCACCTGCTTCGCTTGTGGCCAACCAGGTCACAAAGCCGCTGAATGTCCTCAGAACTCAGCTGCTCAGAAGTTTCAGTTCAAGGGATCTGCTACCCGTGGACGTCTCAACCATCTGGACGCCGAGAAAGCACAGACTGCCCCTGACGTTGTATATGGTATGTTTTTAGTTAATGGCAATACTGCATCAGTTCTATTTGATTCTAGAGCAACTTGTTCATACATATCATCCAAGTTTGCACGAGAGCATGACCTGCCTGTAACCCCACGTGAAAAGCCTATCATCACCAGCTCACCACTAGGAGACCTAAAATGCACCCACATCTGTAAGGGAGTGAGTCTTACCATTGAGGGTCTTACCTTTAAAGCCGACCTAACCCTGTTACCTTCCACTAACCTAGATGTCATCTTAGGCATGGACTGGTTAACCATTCACCGAGGTATCATATCATGTTCACCTAGATATGTCCAAGTGACCCATCCATCAGGCCAAGTCATCAGATGTGAACCCCAGTCTGGGAAGTCCACCTCTATCCTATGTGCCCTTAAAGCAAGTTCAGAATCACAAAAAGAGGAGAAGACAGTTCATGATGTGCCTGTGGTCAGAGACTATCCCGATGTATTCCCTGAAGAATTACCGGGTATGCCACCAGACCGTGATGTAGAGTTCATCATTGATCTTTTGCCAGGAACATGACCCATTGCCAAGAGACCCTATCGCATGTCAGTTGATGAACTGGCCGAGCTCAAGAGACAGCTTGATGAGCTCATCTCAAAGGGATATATCAGACCCAGTGCTTCACCCTGGGGATCTCCTGTTCTGTTTGTTAAGAAGAAGGATGGCTCGATGAGAATGTGCATTGATTACCGGAACTTGAACGTAGTCACCATCAAGAACAAGTACCCCCTGCCAATGATTGATGATTTGCTTGATCAGCTTAGAGGTGCCAAGTATTTCTCCAAGATTGATCTCAGATCTGGTTATCATCAGATGAGGATTCAAGAGAGTGACATCCCGAAGACAACCTTCGTGACTAGGTATGGGCAGTTTGAATTCACTGTGGTATCCTTTGGACTCACGAATGCACCCGCATACTTCATGAACATGATGAATAAGGTTTTCATGGATGATCTGGATAAGTTCGTGGTAGTATTCATTGATGACATCCTTGTCTATTCACCTACCGCTGAAGAACATGAACATCATCTGAGAACTATACTTGAGAAACTAGCCCAACATCAGCTCTACGCAAAGTTTAGCAAATGTGAGTTTTGGTTACAGGAAGTTGCCTTCCTAGGCCATGTACTATCAGCTGAAGGTGTTGTAGTTGACCCGGCTAAGATTGAGGCTGTGAAAGAATAGGAACAACCCCGTAATGTGATAGAAGTCAGAAGTTTCTTGGGATTGGCTGGATATTACCGCCGATTCATCGAAAACTTCTCCAAGATAGCCCGTCCGATGACCAACCTTCTGAAGAAGACCAAGGAGTTTGAATGGACGCCGGAGTGCAAACAAAGCTTCCAGGAATTGAAACAGAAGCTTACCACAACTCCTGTGTTAGCATTGCCTGATATCAGCAAAGATTTCGTGGTCTATTGTGATGCATCCCGTCAAGGACTTGGTTGTGTATTGATGCAAGATGGAAGGGTGATAGCTTATGCTTCTCGATAGTTGAAAGAACACGAGAACCGTTACCCTACTCATGATCTTGAGTTAGCAGCAGTTGTGCATGCCTTGAAAATCTAGAGACACTACTTGATAGGCAACAAGTGTGATATCTACACCGATCACAAGAGCTTGAAGTACTTTTTCACTCAAGAAGATCTGAATATGAGGCAACGCCGATGGCTAGAGTTGATCAAGGACTACGACCTGGAAATTCACTATCATCCGGGAAAAGCTAATGTAGTCGCAGATGCTCTCAGTCGTAAGAGTTACTGTCACACTTTGATCACTGAATCCGTACCACCTGAGCTCAAGGAAGAGATTGACGATTTCCAACTTGAGATACTACCGCATGGCTTATTGAATGAGCTCCGCATACAGTATGATCTCACAGATCGCATCCGTAAAGCTCAGAAAAATTGTGAAGAGAACGAATATCTCCGTGGTCTGATAAAACTAGGCTACAAGACCAACCACCATGAAGATGAACAAGGAACCATTTGGTTTAAGGACAGAATATGTGTACCTTCTAACCCATCCCTACGAGAGGAAATTCTATCAGAAGCTCATGATTCTAAGTACTGTATTCACCCTGGAAATTCAAAGATGTATCAAGACTTGAAGAAACACTTTTGGTGGAAAGGCATAAAGACAGACATTGCAGGACATGTGGCACGATGTGACACCTGTAATAGAGTCAAGGCTGAACATCAAAGGCCTACAGGATTGCTAAAGCCTCTTGACGTTCCCGAGTGGAAATAGGAGAGCATATCCATGGATTTCATAGTTGGATTGCCCCGTTCACAGAAAGACAATGATTCCATCTAGGTGATTGTTGATCGTTTGACCAAGATTGCTCACTTTGTACCAGTGAAGACCAAGACCAATGTAGAAAAATTAGCGGATCTATATATTGAGCATATTCTCAGACTGCATGGAGCACCCTCTAGTATTGTATCTGATCGTGGTCCTCAGTTTGTGTCCCGATCCTGAGAAGCTCTGCACCAGTCCATTGGAACCAAACTTGATTTCAGTACCACTTACCACCCATAGACAGATGGACAGACAGAACGAGTAAATCAGATCTTAGAAGACATGCTTCGCGCAAGTGTGTTGAATTATGGCTCTGATTGGGAGAAATGCTTATCCTATGCAGAGTTCTCTTACAACAACAGCTACCAAGCCAGTATCAAGATGTCGTCGTTCGAAGCTCTGTATGGCAGACCTTGTAAGACACCGTTGATGTGGTCACAACCGGGAGAAAGGTCGTTCTTTGATTCTGCTAAGATTCAAGATGCAGAAGAAGGAGTTGCTCAAGTGAAGGAGAATCTGAGAATTGCTCAAAGTTGATACAAGAGCTATGCTGACAAAAGGAGAAGAGAACTTGAGTTCAATGAGGGAGACTTCGTCTATCTCAAGGTATCTCCGCTACGTGGGACTGTCAGATTCCATGTGAAAGGCAAGCTTGCCCCTAGATTTGTTGGCCCATACAAGGTTTGTAAGAGGATTGTAAAGCTCGCCTACAAACTTGAGTTACCTGAGGAACTGGCGGGTGTACATCCCGTATTCCATGTCTCACAGCCACACTGGGAGCGCGTAGGCTAGGGCCGTCTTCGGCCACTGGGAACACACGCACTGCATGCGCACCAGCCCAAGGTCTGGCCTCACCGACCCCTAGCAGCTCAGGAACACCGGCACGACCACACCTAGCCTCTCGGATGCCATGAACGGACCCCGTCGGAGCACGAGCTCTTGCTCTGGCTTAGCCAACCGGTAGCATATAAGGACCACCACGACCCTCTTGTTGAGCCAAACGGAAACGCGAAGCAAAGGGAAGAAAGGGGGCGACGCCGAGCCCTCTGCTCAGGAACGCCAGCGTCGAGCGCTCTGCTCATGCCATGCATACACATCGCACGCACGCACGCGCTCACCATGGCCAGAGCACGACCATGGTGAGACCACCATGTCTTCTACGTCGTGGTAAAGGCGATGTTGACACCCTGACTGACTCTGCCATGATGAGAGACACACAACGCTCACATTAGCCGAGGATGAAACCCACCGGAGCCCTGCGTTGCCGCATCGCACCTCGTCGGAGCGCCACCACCTCTGTTTTGCCCTCACCACCGTGGCCGGAGGCGTTGAGAGCTCCCGGAGCCCCTTCAACCTGCTCGCCATGACCGTAGCAGCATCTGGGAGCTTGTGCGCACCACCAATCTCCGGTACAGCTGCCACAACCACCACACCGCCGCTCAACGATGTACGAGGACCGCCGCCACCGCAGCCAGCCAACTGGAGCCGCCCGACCACCACGTTAACTTCACCAGGACCACCACACCAGCTGTGTCCCTACATGCCACGTGAACCAGTCACAGTGTGACACGTGTCAGCCCTGAATTAATCAGCCTTAATTTAATCTTCGGAAATATATAACTAATTCATACGATCTCAGAAAAATACGAAACTAGGACCAAAATTCATCTAAAATCAAGCTCTACGCAATGAACCCATGTTTGAGTGCATTTGGCTCTCTTGAATTTTTATTGCTTCTTTGTGCTATTCTATAGACGTCGCTAACGCGACTATAATGCGATCGCTTGCAGACTCGGAGGAGAACCGGACGGACGAGGATCGTGAGTACCGTGAGGAGTATGATGACGACTACACTGAAGGTGCCACATCCCACCCAATCTCGTAGCACCTATTACGCATGGCTAATATAGAAATGCTAGTGCTTACTTTATTGGCATGATCACACTATGGTAGGACTTGCATGGTAGTATGTTTTCTTGATGGTGAAGGGTCGAGATGGCGGACTAGAGGGGGGTGAATAGTCTTTTCTAAAATTAATCACGTCGGCTAACCGATATAAATGCGGAATTAAAACAATCGGTCTAGCCAAGACTACACCCCTTTATATATGTTCACTAGCACCTTGCAAAGATACTAATAAAGCAACTAAGGTGCCGGGCTAGCTAGAGCTCTCCTAAACAATTCTAGGAGCAAGGTCACACAAACCTATGCCACTATTACTTTAAGTAACAAGGGAGCTCCTACACATGCTAGTAAGCAAAAGCACAAAGCTAACTAAGCTCACTAGCAATGCTCAATAACAAGGCAACCAATGCCTAATTAGAGAGCGCAAATACTTAGCTACACAAACTAAGCAATGTGACTAACAAGGTTACTAAAACCAAATTAGCCACGCAAGGGAGCTACTTCTATGCTACACAAGCAAGAAGGTAATTAGCTAGCTACACAAGCTATCTAATTACAAGAGCAACTACACAAGCTTAATATGTATAAAAGAAATTGCAAGCTTGTGTAATGGGGATGCAAACCAACGGAAGGAACAAGGTTGACACGATGATTTTTCTCTCGAGGTTCACGTGTTTGCCAACACGCTAGTCCCCGTTGTGTCGACCGCTCACTTGGTGGTTCAGCGGCTAATTAGCATCACCCGCTAAGCCCGCACGTCGGGCACCGCAAGAACCTACCCCTTGAGTGAGGGTAGCACAATGACACGCTTTACTAGAGTTGCTCTTCGCGGCTCCCGCGGGGCGAGCACAATGCCCCTCACAAGCACTTCTCCGGAGCGCCGCACAAGCTTCTTGCGCGCTTCGACGGAGACCACCACCAAGCCATCTAGGAGGTGGCAACCTCCAAGAGTAACAAGCACCACCGGCTCGCAACTCGATCACCTAGTGCCACTCGATGCAACCTCACGATGCAATCGCACTAGAATCGCTCACTCACACAATCGAGTGATCACTATCAAGTATATGTGTGATGGAGGGCTCCCAAGCACTCACAAGCATGGACACTAAGTCCCTTGAGGTGCTCAGCACCAGTCATGGCCGAGGGCCACTTCTATTTATAGCCCCAAGGGCTAAACTAGCCGTTACCCCTTCACTGGGCAACGGTCGGGCCGACCGGACGCTCCGGTCGTGTTGACCGGACGCTGGACCTCAGCGTCCGGTCGCCCGTAGACGGCCACGTGTCCCGGTTCCAACGGTCACTTGACTTGACCGGACGCAGCTGCTTTCAACTGACCGGACGCTGAACCCCTAGCGTCCGGTCGTTTCCAGTAAGGTACCGACCTCGACCGGACGCGTCCGGTCACACTTGATCGGACGCAGCCAGCGTCCGGTCACACTCCAGCTTCTGCGTCATCGTACGTCAGCCTGACCGGACGCAGCCTGCCAGCGTCCGGTGCATTCAGATCCAGCGTCCGGTCAGTTGACCGACGCCAGCATCTTCGCGACTAACTCGTTTTCACTTCTAACTTCATCACCCTTGCTCCAATGTGCTAACCACAAGAACTTGCATCCGGCGCAATAGAAAATAGGCATTCTATTTTCCCGAAAGTAAATGTGCCAACACCACCTCCTTTGTAAATGTGCCAACACCACCAAGAGTACACCACCATGTGTATGTGTGTTAGCATTTTCACAATCATTTCCCAAAGGATGTTAGCCACTCAACTTGCCACGCCACTCGATCCTAGCGACAATGCAAAGTTAGATCACTCGAGTGGCACTAGATGACCGATATGCAAACAAGTTTGCCCCTCTTGATAGTACGGCCATCTATCCTAAACCCGGTCATAAACTTCTCTACACACCTATGACCGGTGAAATGAAATGCCCTAGGTTATACCTTTGCCTTGCGCATTCCATTCCATCTCCTTCAATGTCGATGCAACACATGCACCAACACGATCAACAATGATATGATCCACTTCATATCATCACATGATCATATTGGTTCATCGATCTTGACTCTACTTGCTTTTCACCGTTGCTATCGTCCATCGGCGCCAAGTCTTGCTCAAGCTTCACCGCCACGCGGTCCATCACTCCAAAGCCTTTGACTTGCCCTTCACGCTTGCAACCGGTCCATCAAGCCAAGTCTTATCTTGATCTTCTCCACCTTGATCACATGACTCAATGTCATGTCTCATGTGCAATAAGCTCCTTTATCATCACATGTGTGAGCTTTGCAACATCTCCAAGCCATTTTCACCTCCATGGCATATGTTGCTCATACACATGTACCTGTGGACTAATCACCTGTGTATCTCACATAAACACAATTAGTCCACCTAGGTTGTCACTCAATTACCAAAACCAACAAGGACCTTTCAGATGGCCTTTACCTTGACGCAACCTTACCCCTGCTCACCCTGCTGTTAGGCTAGTCACACGCTTGCTATTATATTTCATTGCTTATTACTTCTACTACGCTTGCACTATAATGATGCGTGGTGGAAACTGGTGTTATCTGGACCATGGGGAGAGTGCTGCGTGTGTGACTTAGGTCCGTGGAGGGTGAGGGTTGTGTCGACCAAGTTGGAGTATACGACAAGCCTGGGGCAAGTCTTGCCGTGGGCTGCTACCTGGGCACCCCTGGAGTGGATACCTGTGGTGGGTAAATGGTATATGAGGTGGCCCTGGGTGTGAACCTGTGATGGGAGGAGCCTAGGGTGGAGGTGCTGTGGTGGCACGGTAAATGAAAACCCTGATAGAGACATTCTGGCTTGGTCATCCCTAAGGACTTACTAGTACTCAGATTCACCGGGAAGCCTTACGTACCACTCGCCCTATATGGTGCGAGACGGCCGGACTACTTGGTAGGATATTGCCACTACTGCTAGGTTGATAGCGGACAGTGTGAGGGAGGTACGGGGCGCGGAGGATTCCCCCCACACCCTTCCGAGACTTCATGGAGACCTTGTGGACCCAGCTCATGACTCACAGTTTCAGCCATCCCAGACTGGACTTGGGGTGTACCAGGGCTGAATGGTAGAGTGGCATTATCCTAGGCTAGCAAGCGGCCAGAATCAGCCCAGTTGACGACGGTCAGCGAGCAAGGCAGATCTTATGGTTATGTAAAACCTCTGCAGAGTGTATGGTTGATCGATCGATACATATACCGACTTATTGGCTATGGACCTTTCCTAGGTTTCACTTAAACTAGATAGTGAGATGAGTCCTTCTTTTCTCCCCCTGGGATGAGTGTTCGGACGTAGACAGAGGCTACGGGCCTTGAGACAGTGCCGAGAGGGAGTTGCCCTGTCGACCGAGCGATGGTACGGGTGTGGTATGGTGATGGTGTGGATATGGTGGTTTATCGATCCCAGGATCGAAACCTGGCTCTAGAATGGGAATTGGGTGGAATGTGTGTGAATGGTGTTAAAACTTGATCAACTATTATAATGAACTTGATATGTTAAAACATAGGAAACCCCAACCTTATAGGTTCCTTTTGATTATATCCAACTTGCATCCAATTTCCACAAAGCAATGCTCATAGGGTTGGGAGTGGCCAGTACAAATCGTACTGATAAATTTTGGCACACATGTTCTGCTGAGGAGTATAGCTCCGAGGCGTTTGACGGTTGAGGGGTTCGTGCCTACGCTCGAGTTTGGCGATCTTATCTTCAAGCTGTTCTGAATGAATGCTACTTTTGATTCCGCCAATGCGGCGATGTAATAATTTATGTATTCCGCACTATTTGTACTATGATATTATCGTTGTATGGATGTGATATTCGACTGAAATTCGGGTAATAAGATCTACAACGATCTTATTACACTTTGACTCTGTGGATTTCCCCTCGTGAAAATCGGGGTTGTTTCACCTGCTGCCCATTTTCCATTTGTGCCAAGGTAGCTTATCTCCTGTAAGTAGTTGCTGTAGTGCCACTCTAATGCTGTGGATCGCTAGTGTGCCCTCTAGCAGGGATAACCAATCTAAGTGTAGCCGCCATTTCCTAAGAAGGCACGCCAATGCCATAACGACATGGCAGAGTGTTAATCTACAAAGACCCATGCTTATAAAGTTGATGCAGGCAATGCTTTGTCAGTGTGGATTGTGGAATGAAATGAATTCTCAATTTGAGCATGCACTGGTTGCTGATAAGGATCCTAAAATGCTGTGGCAACTGGGAGCCTTTGGTGTTCTTTACTGTGCAGCTGTCATATTATGCTGAGCACTAAGCTTGTTAGTTGCACAAGCAGCATTCGGAATGTTAAATTGATTTTTTTTTGAAGGAACAGGAGGGGTTTGGAACCTCTACTGGACAAATTGAATTTTCTACTTGGTTATTTTGTTGTCAAGTTATTGGGGTTCTTTTCCTGATGGTGCCGACATGTTGCCCTGTTCGCTTGGCTGATAAGCCATGGCTGAAAGTAATGTTGACTGATTTGTTGTGAGAGAAAAATACTGTTCGTTGGCTGAAAAAGTACGGCTTATAAGCCAAGCGAACGGGACAATGAATCTAAGGTATTTCATCTGTTATACGTACTTTTTTTTACAGTCCTCCATACATGTTCAATGCTTGGTTTTGCTGCTACGGTTTGTATGTTATAAAGACCATTCTAGACTTAATTCTGTAGCCTAATCCATCCTATCCAATATGTACTTTTCTGATTGACAATGATCAGTGACGGTTCCTTCGGTTACTCAAATGTTGGATCATTTTTTTAGGCAAAATTGGCTCCTAGACACTGAGAGGGACCACCCTTTGCTGCTGGACATCTAAAATGGAGCGATTCGCTGGAGGATATTTTGGTTCTTGACAAATTTGCTAGTGGACACTCAGACTAATAAAATATTCATTTATGGTTTTGGAGGAGAGAAAAGCTCGGTGAAAAGTCTTTTTTGCCCCTAGCTCTTTCTTCTACCTGGGGCGCCTTCTTCTGGCCATGGCCATGGCCGTGGAGATACTACTACTACTCGCGTGCAGGGGGAATGGGCTCGGGCAGGGGCCTGGCTGGCCGGCGACACGGCGGCGACGCGACGACTGGAGGGCCGAGGGCGTGGGGACGTGAGCCGCGAGCCAGGGCCGATGCAGGTGCCGGCGACATCCCCTGCACCGCAGTTCATCCGGTGCTACTGCAGCGAGATGTCAGAGTCGTGCCTAGGAATGGCAGAGAGGAGGAAGCCGCGGAGGCCGATCGCGCAGAGTGCCTGGCGTCGAAGGGGTCGCGCTGGAGATAGGAGAGGTACTCGGGTGCAGCGTTGAACATCTAGAGGATGCAGAGCAGCGAGGGCCCATTGATGGAGGTGAGGATCCAGCCCGAGCCGTGGTGGACCCAGCAGAGGTCCTGCACACCGCCGTCGGAGCCCGGCGCGACGCCGCGCGCCTCGTCGCGGCCCGATAAGCTGCTCGCCATCGTCGGCCTCAGCGGCGCCAGCTAGTCCACCCTGCTCGAGATCCTCGCCGGCCGCCTCTCCCCATCCCCGCCGCTCACCGTGCGCGAGATGCTGCTCTTCAGCACGTGCCTTTGCCTAGGCACGCGCCTGCCCTTCAAGGACATCGGTGCCTGCGTCGAGGCGCTCCTCGACAACCTCACCCTGCGCCGTGTCGCTGCCACTGGGATCAAGGACATCTCCGGCGGAGAGCGCAGGCGCATCTCCATCGGCGTCGAGGCCATGCATGACCGGCCCATGCTCATCGCCTCATCCTCGTCGAGCGCACCTCCGGCCTCGACAGCGCCTTCGCGCTCCGGATCCTCGGCGAGCTCGATGGTGAGGTGTAGTTGCCGTGTCGCCGGCCATCCAGGCTCCTGCCGAGCGAACGGGCCAGCTGTGCGCCGGCGCCCATGCGCGCCCAGATGTGGTCGGACCAGGGAGGAAGAAGGCTCTCCGCCGTCGACGAGAAAGAAAAGAAACAGAGGGAAGAAGAATGGGGCAGGGGCAAAAAGGACTTTTCACCGCGCTCTCTCTCCTCGAAAGTCAGAAATAAATATTTTATTGGCCGGAGTGTCCACCGACAAATTTGTTAAGAGTTAGAGTGTCCTCCAGCAAATCGCTCCATTTTAGATGTGCAACGGCAAATGATGGTTGCTTTCGGTGTCCCGAGCTAATTTTGCCTTTTTTTTATTTGGGTATCGGCACGTTTTTTGGGTCCTGTGGAACACGGTAATGTTGTGATGGATATGCGGTAAAGTTTATGTCAACAAATGTGGAGAAATTAACATATATTATGAATGGATGGCCTGTTGATATCCAAACTCCAAAGTATGCAAGATAGTGAATGCAGAGTTTGCACAAGTTAAGGAAATGCTCTCATTATTATAGCAGAAACACAATGTGAATGAAATGCTGAATTTTGGTTTTGATGGATTTTGGCATTCACGATGGCACGAATCTGGTTGACTCATAATGTTCCCATTATGAAATGCTTAATTCCGGTTGACTCATGTCTATGTGGAACGAAATGCAATCTATCTATAGGTTGTGTTTGTCTCGCTGACCTGTGAGGTCCACATGCAGACCCGCACGGTCCACATGCCTCAACCTGGTTAGCCCAGCCCAACAGTCCCAGAAAACACGTCGCTGCGCCGGCGCCGCTCGCGCCCTTCGCTTCCGGCGCCGACCAAAACCCTCGCTCCGCCGGCCGCCGCCCGCCTGCCGGCGCCGGGCTCCGGCGAAGCAAGGAGCATGGCGCTGTTGGAGGATCTTGTGGAGGAGGCTCTCCTCCGCTACCCGCGGTCCGAGCCAGCGAGCCTCGTCCGCGCCGCCGCCCGCCCTCGTCTGCCAGCGCTGGTGCCGCAGCATCTCCGGGCGCCGCTTCAGCCGTCGATTCCGTGAGTTCCACCGCTTGTCCCCCATGCTCGGCCTCCTCTGCAATTTCATTGACCAACACGGCGGCTCGTCCCCACCTTCACCCCCTGCCCGCTGACCCGCTCCGCGCCGACCTCGGAGCATCACCTCAACTTCTGGAACCAATACGGGTGGCACCAACTGACCCCGGTGCCAGTCGTTTGGTACCCGGGGCACTGGAACGCGGCTGTGCTCTGTGCTGCCACGGCCAGCGGAGCATGCGACCACATCAACTGCCACGGTGGACCCTTCATCGTCGTCGCCGTTGGCACAGGATGCCACGGCAGTTCCTAGAGTGAGCTGACCTGTGTCCCTATGACACACTGGGTCGAATTGGTGACCTTGTGGGGAACACACTCTACTTTCAGATTGATTTGAGCAATAGCACTCTTAGGTATTGACATGAAACTACCTTGGAGGATGGTGGGCTGGGCTGAGAGCTGCAATAGTGGATGGTGCCGCCATACTCTCTGCCTGGTCAATGGAGGCGAGTCCCAATGGAGACATGGGATGGACACAAATCGAGTCATTGAGCTTGGGAAGCTGCTCCCTGTTGGTCCTCTGTCCACAGTTTGTTGGCTGTGCCGATGGCATTGGAGCATTTTTTGTGGAGCAGATGGTAGATTATTCAGTATTGTACTGAAGTCAGGCCAGCTGAAAATATGTGAGGGCAATTACTTCCAAAACGTTCTTCCCTACAGCAGCTGGTACACTCTAGGTACAGTTTTTGCTTGGTTTATGATTTTCCAATGTTTGGGACATGTAAATTTTTGTTAGTGGCATGAAAATATGGGTAATAGCACGGCAATATATGTGTCCAGGGAATTTATCAAAGTAAGAAATATATGTGTCCAGGGAATTTATGAAAGTAAGATAGATGTACAAGTACAGCTCTGTTATGCCGATCTGATACCTTTTATTTGGGTTACAATCCATCCTTGACACTCTATTATAATTTTCCTGGATATTTGATGTGGTGTTGGAAATTTTGGGCTGAAAAACACAGTGAAATTGTTACTCTATAGTCTATGCTCCAGATATCTACCTTGTGCTTGTGTTCAATGCTTCTCATTTTTTAGACTTGATTGGTTAAATGTCCTTGTCACATGCACTATATGGATGATATCGTGTGAATTAAACAAAGACAGGTGTTCCTCATGAAGTTTAAGTCAAACATCTCTTAATGTTTTGTGCAATTTGTTAACTGACAGAACTGAGGTTATAAGTTACTGTTGCTTGGTTAGCTATTTACTATTTAGTAGCAACTTGTTGGAACCAGGGCCGTCCCTGACAGTTTGGTGTCCCAGTGCAGAATTCAAAATGAGGCCCTATGTATAAGAACAATTATTTTAAAAATAGATCTATTTTTTTTGTTAATCCTATCAATAGATAACTTCTTGATTACATCTTGACAAAAAATATATATGAAAAATTGTAATTACTAAACTACTATATTTTTTGTGAAACATGCCATCCATTTAGTTTTCTTTGTTACAAAATCTTCATTAAGATCTTTATAAGCATCCTTCTTCATAATATTGTAGCTAATGCTATTGTAGAAAACCTAATCATTTTTTGATATACTCCCTCCATTCGAAATTATAAGTCGCTTTGACTTTTTTGGTACATCCATTTTGCTATGCATCTAGATAAATAGTATGTCTAGATACATAGCAAAATGGATGAACCAAAAAAGTAAAAGCGACTTATAATTTGGAACGGAGGGAGTATCATTGTAGTATGCATATATGATCTTAGTAGTTTGAGTTTCAATTTTTAAACACGTCTCTGCTGATGCCACACTCGAATAAGGTAGCAAAATTATATATGTAATAATTGCATTAGGAAAACAACCCAATCGCTTTAGAAAAATCAAAATCTCAAGAGGTCCAATATTTTCATTTGGAATATAAACTTGGAGTAATTTAACTCCATACACAACTTGGAGAGAGGGAGGCATGCTTGCTGGGATTGGTGAGAGACAAGAAGGGTAATAAAGTGGAAGACATACGTGGTTTGGAGATGAAAGTATACTCAGATTTTCATTACTTAATTAACTAATACGATCCCTAACTAGTACTAACAACATGTACTTAGATAAAAAAGAGGCCCTGTGCAGCGCACCGTATGCGTATGCACAGGCCTCTGGGACAGGCCTGGTTGGAACATGTGGTTGGTTGGTAATAAAATGTTCACTGATGGCATGTCAATCCCATAACCAGCAGATCTTGTTTTGATATTTGGTCTTCTTTGTGTTAAGTATATATCAAGGCCCATCCTATAGGCCCATATAATTGTGAATGTGATGTTAGTACTTACAAGGTTATTGTAGGCGGCAATTCGGAGCTCAACAATGAAGAATTGAGGATGTTGAAATCTGTGTAAAGTAGGTTTACCATGAAAACATGTTATGGTTTGCTGAGGACTAAGCTTGTTAATTGCACACATTGCACTCATTGGAGAGATTTTTTACTTGGCTATTGACTTACTGTAGGGCAGTGATGCTAACCGTAGGAATCTTAGGTATTCCATTATCTGCATAGTTCATTTTTTTTTCTCGAACACGCAGGAGAGCTGCATATCATTGTATTAAGAAGAAAAAGTGGGTATAGAACCCTTACAAACAACACTCAAAAAGAGCCAAGACCAATCCCCGCTAGGGATCCAACAAGAAGAAAAAACCTAGACTGACCAAGACCAGCCCCAACCACCTGGACCTAGCCTTCCTCAGGTGCTAGGGCAGTGAGGTAGGAAATACCACGTGCCCCAGCCAAACCCCAAAGTTTCAGCTCATCTCTAACCTAGACCATTATCAAGGAAAGACTCGGTGAGACTCCATAAAAAACACACTGGTTGCATAGGTTCCAAATAGACCAACCAATCATCAAAGGAAGCGACTGTAGTGTAACACCTCACGTCCAAAACTGCTTATATGGCCCAGCTCTGCACGTGGAACGGACCTGCATACGCGTAGCACCTCGCTTACACTTTCGTCCTCGCTTCGTGTTAATCCGGAGGTGCTACGTTTGAAAAAAACAAGGCTTATAAGCTGGCCCTCACCCTCCTAGACTTCCAAGGTGATACTAAACCCACCAACAACAACTCCACATGTGCCAATTGAGCCACATGGGCCAACTTCACAACTACTACAAGCTACTAATGGACTGAGGTGTTACATGTAGGCTGCGGAGAAAGGCTATGCAACCCAACCCCTCGGAGTAATAGGAACCAGAATTCTCGGGCAAACACACAACCTACCAGCAAATGGTTGATGTTTCAGGTTCCTGATCACAGAGGGGGCAGCAGGTTGGGTGTGGTAATCCTTTCTTTTCAAGTCTATCAGCTGTCCAACATTTGTTGTGAGCCAGCAGCCACATAAAAAATTGGCATTTGCTCGGAGCCTACCTGGACCACCTGCATAGTTCATTTCTTTGATATCTGCTCTGTTCCATATGTGGATACATACATGCTCAATATATAATTTTGCTGCTATATGATGGTCAAGTGTGAAACCAAAAACCATGCTTCTTTTCCAGGCTGTATTGTTAACTTTTGAAGATGGAGTCATTTATGCCATTTTTCTTGTGTAGTCAGCTGAGGCAGTAGAGGAGAAAAACAGATGATGCCACTGTCTTCAGCTGTTTTAGATTGATATGTTTCTCACATGTGAAGAACTTTGCCATGTGTATGATATGACTTCTGAATCATTAGGATAATTGATAAGTTCTACAGCACAGAGCATAGATACTGAACAACTGGTGGTGTCATTCCGTGTATGAGCTTCTATACTCCAGGTACAACATTGCTTGCTTTATGATTTTGCCAACTTTTGGAACTTTGTAATATTTCTGTTAACAATAAAATATGCGCAATATCATGATAATATTTTTTGCTCAACATTATTGTGTTTATATAACTAGAATAACTGTCAAATCGTTTTATGTCTACCTCTATGCTTTGTTGGGGATATTAACAAATTTTGAGTTATACGCTGTCTAGACATTCCTATGAGCTAATTCATTTATTGTACTTGTTATGGAGAAACAATGGAGTCTTGACTCTTGATAGGAACCAAGTACAGTACAGTACAGTACAGTACACATATTTGCCTCGTGTCTATGACTCCATGTATAGTGCTGCACATTGCATAGCTCTGATTTACTTGATAAAGTAAAAGATATGCATGGTACAATATATGTGTCTAACAAACAATTGTGTTTCTAAGGAGTTATAAGTCCATCTTCTCTCAATAATTTTGTGCAAATGTAGCTGTTAACTTGTGGACATGTGGATAGTAATTAATAAGTCAATGTTATTTGCTCTGCTATTAGCAACAACTTGGGTACTTGTGTTTGGTGAGTAACAAATGTTCATTGAGGATTATCATTTCCTCGATAAGCAAATGCAATTAATATTTTATTATATGAAATTGGAATGTCAAGTTACATCTAAAATTATAATGCTCCTATGTAAATATGTAATAAGTTTTCTAATGAACCCTTCAGGAAATTGGCTAGATACACGTGTTTTTCTTCTTCATCTTTTACACCTGTCTTGAAAATTGATGTCAATCTAGGCTAGGCTTGTAAGGTATCCTACTCGGAAGAAGGGCTAATGGAGCCATTAATAAATGCTCATTGAGGGCAGTTGATTCTAATTGTGGTAGTAGTGAGTAATGTAAAAACATATTTGTGGGACAACTCTAGCATTAGGAGGTTATCTCTTATTAGCTTGATGATTGTTGTGAAGTTCTTCTAGGCTTGTTTATAATTGTAAGCAAGTAACCTTTGAACTTGTCTAGACTTCTTCAAGAAAGAACTCTAAATTGGCCTAGTCAATGTGCACCCATGAACCTTTTTGGATGCAAAGAATGGTTGTGATGAATATGGCTCAAACAGTACCTGTTCTCAAGAAAACAAGCATTTGAATCCTGCATAATTTTGGATTGGTTAAAATTTTGATATCTTTTGGTTTGAACATGAATGGTTAGAATGGAAATATCACGTTCAATAACCATTAATGCTCAATGCTCTCAAGGATCCTGTTGATCTTGCTTAGACTCCATTCGCAGTATACACATAATTGTTTCATGTATAGTATGATTCACACAGAAATCCTCCCACATTGCTATGCAGGAAGTAGGCCTTATCTATTTTTTTCTGAATCCACTAGAAAGCACATAGAAAGGCTTAAAGGGTAACTGAATGCAGACACTGATAGGACTATAGAACAGCAACAAGTTTACATATCTGAAAGTTTCAGGATAAACATTTGTAGCACAATGTTTAAAAACATTATACACATATATGAACTTCTGAACCTTTGTTCACACTCTGTCTATAGGCAACAGAACCATTGGTGTACCCTTCAACAGCAGCACTGGGCAGAACTATGCAGGACTCAATGTAATTTTTTCAGATGAGCACATGCTACCCATATACAACACTGTCACCATAAATGCTTCCACTATTGCACTTTTTTTTAGAAGGTGCGATTTATCTATCGTGCTCTAAGAAATAGACGAATCATATTTTACATACCATTATATCCTATATGGGTATAGTGGGAGTGGCATAACTAGTATTTCAAAAAAAAATTATCACTAAAAAAACAGTAATCCGCCTTTCCATAAGGAAACCCCTATTTGTAACATAAAGAATCATAGAGAGATAAATGGCGTACCCAGTGCAGAGAGCTCCCGCTCTGTGCGGGGTCTGGGGAAGGGTGTCAGTGGCAAGCCTTACCATCGCCTGTGTAATGCGAGGAGACCGCGACTCGAACCCGGGACCTTCCGGTCACAGGCAGTAAGACTCTACCGCTTGCACCAGGTCTGCCCTTCAAAGAATCATAGAGAGATATGGATTAAAAATAAATCTCCCCATTCTTTATTATCTTTTATTTTTATGGATCAGAACTCTTTTCATTCTTCCATATAAAAAAAAGTGATTGATTCAGTGAATCTTTTCTTAGGTTGAAGTTGCGCAAAAAAATGGTTCCGTAGAGGAAGAAAAATGAAATTGAGGAACTTATCTGGTGAGCCATTGTTCCTCCAGATTATCTCAATGGGCATCTGATCATTAATTATCATAATATGAAGTGATGTATGCAAAGCAATGGTATGTCAATACTAAACATTGTTTAGAAATATTATATGTGAATTTATTGATTGTGCTCATTTGACCTGAGTTGTTTTCTATTAACTTTTGCACATTAATCTTCTTATTAGTCAGCATGATATGAAAATGATATGTGCAATCAGCAGTATGTGAAGCCAGTTCCTTTTGATTTAAAAAAAAAATCTCTGAATCCTTTGAAGTGTGCCCACTTGATCTAAATTGCTTTATGTTAATCCCTGTTTAAAAAGGTAGCGGCTAGCTCTTCCTATGTGCCACCTAGGCGCTAGGCGGAAGTGCACCTCCTGCCCTGGCACCTAGGTATTTTATCTAGGCTTGTTTTGTGCGTAGAGATATTTTGGGCGTGATGTCAAGGACGTCAGGTCCGAGACTAGTAGGATCCCGGCTACGGAGTTCGTAGCCGCGACCCGTGGTAGCTGGGCAAGGTTTTGCCCCTCAGCTCCAGTCGGTTTAGAGGAAGAAGAAGAGAGATTAGGTAATAATTCTTGCTTGATTATTATTCATCCTGAGTATTCTCATATATAGGCTATTCAGCACTACAAATTGGAGCTAATTGCTCCTAATTCTAAGGCCTTGATCGGCTGTTATTTCCTTCTAGCCACTTGCCATTTCTTCATGATCTGCATGCTTGGTGACCACGCCCATATTTTCAGCTGGCGCGCCTGCCTACATGGTGACCGCGCCCAAATCCTCAGCGGCTCTGCGGTCATCCCGGGCGCGTCGTTTCCTTGTATAGGCGTGGCCCCACATGACATCTCTCCCCCCCTCGACTAGCAGCTCGTCCTCGAGCTGGAACACAGGGTACTTGTGGAGGAAGGAGTCCACATCTTCCTAGGCTGCAGAGGCCGCGGTTTCTCCCTTCCATTGGATGAGCACCTGTCGAACGCAGTGAGACAGGCGGATGCGCACTGCCCGTTCGGGCTCCGGAACAGCGGCACCGTTGTGGATGACCGGGAGAGGTGGCGGTGTAGCTGGCGGATCACCGATGAACTTCTTGAGGAGGCCGATGTGGAAGACGTCGTGCAGCCTAGTGTGTGGAGGCAAGGCGAGGCGCACGGCAACCTCATTGATGAGCTCGGTGACGCGCTACGGCCCGAAGAAGCGAGGCTTCAACATCCCTGTGGTCGCCTGGGGCAGTGAGGCGGCCGGGCGATGGCGAGATGGAGTAGAACCTAGTCGCCCACCGCATAGGAGACTTGTCGGTGCAGCTTGTCGTAGTGCAGCTTCTGGACCACCTGGGCTTGTTCAAGTCGGTAGCGGACGTCCTCCAGAAACTCATCGCGGTCTGCCATGCTCTTGGCGACGGCAGCGACACGAGTCTCGCCCTGCTCATAGGACCGAATGGTAGGCGGGTCCCAACCGTAGACCACCCGGAACGGCGTGTCGTGGAGCGAAGTTTGATAGGCCGTGTTGTTGATGTATTCCGCCCACGGCAGCCAGCGAAGCCACTGATGGGGCCAGTCGCCGGTGAAGCAGCTTAGGTACATGACAATGACGTGGTTGGCTGCCTCCGTCTGGCCATCCGATTGCGGATGAAATGCCGTTGTCATGTGCAGCTTGGCGCCCATGAGGCGCATCAGCTCCCTCCAGAACTTGGAAGTGAACACCGGATCGTGGTCGGACACCATGGACTAAGGCATGCCGTGGAGTCGAACAATGTCGGTGAAGAAAGCCTGAGCCACGGACTCTGCAGAATACGGGTGAGCCAGGGGAATGAAGTGGCAATACTTGCTGAAGCGATCCACCACTGTCAGTATGACAGATTTTCCCCCGACGCGCGGCAGACCGCCTTTGGGACTGGCAGCGGCAGATGAAGATGTTCCGATTTGTATCGCTGGCAGGTGGAGCAAGCTCGGACATAGTCCTAGACCATGCGGCGCATGTTGGGGAAGTGGAAGTTGCGGTGGAGGCGGTGCACGGTGCGCTGCACACCCTCGTGCCCATCCTCTTGCACGGCGGTCATGATTTCCAGCAGTAGTGGTGATGCCGGCGGAACATAGAGGAGGGAATCATAGGCCACCATGCCGTCGATGAGGGACCATGGCGCCGCCCGGGTGCCTGCAGTGATCTCGTCCCTGATGGCGACGAGGGCCGGATCGGTGTCCTGAGCCTGGCGGAGGCGCTCGATGTATTCGAACCGAGGCACGGAGATGGCGAGGACAGCGCCCTATTCAGTGTCACGGTGCGAGAGGGCGTCGGCCACCGTGTTCGTAGCGCCGGGCTTGTACTCAACGGTGAAGTCGAACCCGAGGAGCTTGCCGACCCAATGATGCTGTGGGATCATCGCGAGGCGCTGGTCGAGAAGAAATTTGAGGCTGTAGTGGTCCGTGCGCACCAGGAAGCGATGTCCCCAGAGATACGGACGCCAATGACGGATGGCGTGGACGAGGCCGATCAGTTCCTGTTCGTAGGCGGCGAGGGAACGGTGTCGCGGCGCGACGGGCCGGCTGAAGTAGGCGATCGGGTGTTTCTCCTGGATGAGCACTGCCCCGAAACCGTGGGTCGACGCATCGCACTCGACGACAAACGGTTTGTCGAAGTCCGGCAGGGACAGAACCGGAGCCAAGGTGACCGCGGCTTTGATGGCTTGGAATGCCACGGTGGCGTCGGGGGTCCAGCGGAACCCTTCCTTCTTTAACAGCGCCGTGAGGGGAGCCGCAATGGTGCCGTAGTCGTGGACGAACTTGCGGTAGTACCCCACCAAGCCAAGGAAGCCCCGTACTTCACGCGCCGAGCGGGGCTGGGGCCAGTCACGAACCGCCTGCACCTTGGCGGGATCCATGGCGACGCCGGCCTCGGTGATGACGTGCCCCAGGTAGGAGATGGAGGCAACCCCAAAAGCGCACTTAGAACGCTTGACGAAGAGCCGGTGTTGCTGCAGCACGGTGAGGACGGCACGGAGGTGCCGGAGATGATCCGCCCAAGAGGAGCTATAGATGAGGATGTCATAAAAAAACACGAGCACAAACCGGCGAAGGAAAGGGCGCAGGACGTCGTTCATCAGCGCTTGGAATGTGGCCGGAGCGTTGCACAGCCCGAACGGCATCACTAGGAACTCATACAGCCCGTCGTGTGTGCGGAACACCGTCTTGGCGATGTCGGCGGGGCACATGCGGACCTGGTGGTAGCCCGAGCGGAGGTCCAGCTTGGTGAAGAACTTGGCGCCGTGGAGTTCGTCCAGCAACTCATCAACCACCAGGATGGGAAAAGCATCCTTGACGGTGATCGCGTTCAAGGCGCGGTAATCGACGCAGAAACGTCATGACCCGTCGGCCTTCTTGATGAAGAGGACTGGGGAAGAGAAGGCCGAGGAGCTCCGGCGTATGAGCCCCTGGTCCAGCATGGCGGCGCATTGCTGCTCCAGCTCGTCCTTGTGCGTCGTCGGGTACCGGTAGGGGCGGACCGCCATGGGCTGCGATCCTGGTAGGAGGATGATGCTGTGGTCTCGGCTGCGAGGAGGAGGCAGCCCGTGGGGCTCGGTGAAGATGTTGGAGAAGGAGTCGAGGAGCTCGTCCAGCAGGGTGGCGCTGGCAGTAGTTGCACGGAGGCCAGGTGCGGCAGGGCCTGCCATCCCGTGCCAGCAGACGTCACGCGTGTTTCGCTTGAATGTCATCGTCCGGGCACGGAAATCCCAGAGGATCGGCCCCAGCGACGCGAGCCACTGTGTGTCGAGGACCACGTCGTAGCCGGCGAGAAGCATGACGAACAGGTCTGCGGCGAAGTTGTCACCGCTGATGGTGAGCGCGGCCTGGTGGTTGATGCCCAGGCAGGAGACGCGCTCGCCGTTGGCCACCGTGGCCGTCAGGTGAGGACGGTGCAGAGGAAGTCCTATGCGCTGTGCGGTTGCCTCGGAGATGAAATTGTGGGTCGATCCGGAGTCGAGGAGTGCGATGAGGGACGTGTCGCCCAGCGCGACCTAGATTTGCATCGTGTCGCTGAAGTGGACGCCGACGATGGCATGGAGCGAGAAGTGGGGGCTCGTCTCGGTGGCGCCCTCTTCAACGTCCTCGTCGTCCTCCACAACGCCCTCCAGCAAGAAAAGGCGCTTGCAGTGCCCCCGGCCAAACTTCTCGTCGCAATTGTAGCAGAGGCCCAAGCGACGACGTTCCTCCTGCTTGGCCTGGGTGAGGCGCTTGACTGGCTAGCCCTCCACGGTGACTGTGGCTGGGCCGGTCGAGGTGTTCACGGGCGGTGCTGGCAGAGCAAGACGCGGTGCGGGCACCGGTAAGAGTGCTCGGGGCGCCGCGCGAGGTGGAGGCGCCGCGTACTGCTCCCGCAGTTCGAGCTTGCACGCCAGGCTCATAGCTCCGGCGAGGGACTGCGGATTATGCACCTCGACGTCAAAGCTGAGCGGCGGTTGGAGGCCCGTGGTGAAGAGCTGGACCCGTTGTTCCTCGTCCAGGCGGCCCACGCGAGGGAGGAGCGCTTGGAAGCGATCCTGGTAC
The DNA here is from genome assembly GCA_904845875.1 of Miscanthus lutarioriparius. NCBI lineage: Eukaryota > Viridiplantae > Streptophyta > Magnoliopsida > Poales > Poaceae > Miscanthus > Miscanthus lutarioriparius. The sequence goes on from CAJGYO010000018.1 coordinate 78,191,448, forward strand.
TCCGCGACGGTGCCCGTGCGCTTGCACGCCGCCAATTTGCCGAGCGGGTTCGAGCGCAGAGGAGGTCCGTAGCGCAGGTGCAGCAAGTCCTTGAAGCGGCGCCACGACGGGATTCCCTCGTCCTGCTGTATCTGGATGTACCACATCTGGGCACCTTCCTCCAAATTGTAGGAGGACATCCAAACCTTCTCCTCCTCCATGATGCGCTGCTGGTGGAAGTAGGATTCGCAGCGGTTAATGAAGATGAGCGGATCGGATTTGCCGTCATACCGCGGAAAATCCAATTTCTGGAACCGTGGCAGCCGGTCCTGGTGGTTCTCCCCTGTGGCGGACTTGTTGCCGGAGGAAGACGACGTCGGCTGGGCAGCGTTCAGGCGTTGGATCGCCTAAGAATTGGCATCGACTGACGCCTGCAGAGACTTGAGGGTGGCGGCCAGGGCGTCCAGAGTAGCCTGTAGGGCGGCCTCCCGGTCTCCCATGACAGCGGCTTGGTGAGGGGTGGGCGGGTAGGAGCTCGGAGCGGCGGCGGAGGCGAGGATGATTGGCTAGGCGAGGAAGGCCTGGATCGTGATACCAGGTTGTCAAGGACGTCAGGTCCGAGACTAGCAGGACCCCGGCTACAGAGTTCGTAGCCGCGACCCGTGGTAGCTAGGCGAGGTTTTGCCCTTCGGCTCCAGTCGGTTTAGAGGAAGAAGAAGAGAGATTAGGTAATAATTCTTGCTTGATTATTATTCATCCTGAGTATTCTCATATATAGGCCATTCGGCACTTCAAATTGGAGCTAATTGCTCCTAATTCTAAGGCCTTGATCGGCTGTTGTTTCCTTCTAGCCACTTGCCATTTCTTCCTGATCTGCATGCCTGGTGACCACGCCCATATCTTCAGCTGGCGCGCCTACTTGCATGGTGACCGCGCCCAAATCCTCGGCGGCTCTGCGGCCATCCTGGGATCGCTGTTTCCTTGTATAGGCGTGGCCCCACATGACACGTGATGTATGCATGACAATGGAACAAATTAGAGATGGAGAAAGTAAACTAGTCATACTACTCATAGCTACAATGCTACATGATAATATCTGTTTTTTCTTTTTGTTTTGATATTCCTTTATTTAGCATTGACATTACTCTAATCGCCCATAGAAAGTACAAAAGCTTAGCATTGCCTAGGCGATGCCTAGGCACATGTAGGTGCTAGGTGGAGCCTGACTGCCTACCGCACCAAGAGCTTTTTCAAATACTTCTGTTAATTTTGGATTATTTGTAGCTAGCTTGCAACCGCAGCAAGGTGAGGAGTCTGATTCTGGTTGCATCCCTGGCCCCACAGGCAGATATGCACTTCAGCTTGTTCTGGTTCATGTTCCTCCTATTCATGTGCCCTCGAACAGTGCAGGGCCGCTACGGATCCCAGTAGGAGAGATACATTTTCTTTTTTCCTGTTGATTTTTTTATAATCATCCATCATGAAAATGTTTAGGCTCCATTCATAATATATCAATGTTTCGTGGATGAGTATGGTTCATACAGGAATCCTTCAGCATTATTATGTTCAAATCCAGTATGAAGTGCATGCGGACACCGATAGGACTAAGAGTATAGGTTATCAACAAGAATGCATACCTGAAAATTTCAGGAGATACATCTATCGGCCATAATGTTTGAGAAAATTATATATGTCTATCAATTGCTGGTCACACTATCAGTTATAGAACCGTTGCTGTCCCATTGAACAGCAGCATTGCACCAAGTGCAGAATGACTCAGAACTCGTATATATGATTAAGTTTTTTCAGATGAGGTTGAACATGTGCTACACTGCTACCCATGAGTTACATTGGCACCATAGTCTGTCTCTGCCATCATTGCACCTGTGTTTTTTTTTCTCGAACTACGCAGGAGAGCTGCGTGTCATTTCATTAAGATAGAAAAGAAAGTACATAGAGAGGGGGAGAGCCCCCAGACTAAGTACCAAACACACCCCCACACTTACAAAACACTACACACCCAAAACAAGGAAAGACCTGACCATAGAGCACCAAACCTAAGATGGTGCTACAAGCGACCTAGCAAGCAGCTCTTTGAGCTTAGAAGCTCCAACCAAGCACCACAGGGTGCTTTCATTTGTTATGGCCTGCAGGAGCACCTGGGAGTTAGGGAGAACACCTTCAAACACGCAAGAATTTCTGTGTTTCCAAATCTCCCAAGCCACCAAAATGATGAGCGAATTTAAACCCTTTCGCCACTGATTTGGAGCAGCTCTAATGACTTTGCCCCACCAAGCTGAGAAGCTAGAGGAGTTTACCGGCACATCAACTACCAGATTGAGATGTGAGAAGACCAAAGTCCAAATTTGTCTAGTAAAAACACAAGATAACAGCAGGTGGGGGGCTGTTTCCTGCGCTTGGTCACAGAACAGGCATGCCGGGGGGTGCTGCAGGCCCCTCCTGGCCAGCCGGTCAGCAGTCCATAACCGTTGTTTAATAGCCAGCCAAACAAAGAACTTGCAGCGTAAGGGAGCCCAACTTTTCCAGATTCTTTTCCATGGGATAAACTTTATTGAGCCAACGAAAAGGGCTTCATATGCAGACTTGCTGGTGTAGATTCCAGATTGGGTCAGCTTCCAGCGGTGTTGATCCGGGGTATCCTGATTTAGATGGACACCATCTAACTGATCCCAATTGCACCTGTGGTTGAGGTCGTGAAAGCATTGGTTCTGTAGAATAAGAAAAATAAAATTGAGAAATTTATCTAATGAGCTCTTGCTTCTTTAGTTTATCTCATTGAGTCATCGGCCATCTGCTTGTGAATCATTGTTATATGAAAGTGATATATGCAAGCAACAGTATGTGAATACTGAATACTATATTTTGAAGAAAAGTATCTATGGGTCCATTGAATGGTGTCCATTTGATCTGAATTGTTTTCTGTTAATTTATGCTCATAATCAACACTTGATCTGAATTGTATTGTGTTAATTTTTTTTCCAGTTATCTGGGGTAGAGCAAGAGCAGCAGCAAGCAGCACTAGACTGCTAGAAGCTGTAGCTGCAATGCAACTGCAGTGGGGGTGGACAGGAGACTCACTCTAGGTGCTGGCAGAGATGCACCTCACCCTTGGCCTGGTTCATGTTCCTCCTGTTCCTGCGCCCTCAGAGAGAGCTGGTCGAGTAAGGGTGCCAGCTGCCAGCAAGAGATATACATTTTGCTTTTCTTGTGTGTTACAAAATGCCATTATCTACATTTGTTTCTACTCCAGATATCAGCATGGCTACTATCTGTAACACTTTACATTCTTTCGCCATGATCTATCATTGTCACTAACAACACAGGAAAATGGATGATTGGAACCTGAGTGGTGTTAATGATCAGGTGTAGCTGTTACCAAGTAAGGTACCCAGCACGATAGATACTTGTTTTCTTTTTTGAAGCAATAACCTACATTTGCCTCTACATGCATATATTAGCATCCATAATATGTCTTTGGGATTTAATAATATACAAACATAGATAATTACATTTGTGCTAAACAGCGAGAGGTGTTTCTTTCTCAAGTTCTCAGTTCAAATTCTTTTAGTGATAAAGTGTGGCTGTTGCCTGACAGCTGTGGATAACAAATTGTTGTTGTTTGCCTGTTTTATGTGGTTAGAAGCAAAATATTGATTGTGGGGAAATTGGTTCTTAACAAGCTGATGTTATCTTAACAATTTGTGTATTTGTGCAGCATTGGGAGCAGCAGCAGCAGCCTCTGAAGGTGAGTCGCCAAGTACGAGTGCTTCAAGTGCATCAGAAGCTTAAAGTGATGATCTATAGGCTTATCGTTGAAATGGAAACTTGTATAAGATTTATGATGTGACATTATTTAGCATTGGTTAATTTAATCCTAGTCTTAATTTGTTGGCCTTTAAGGGTTATGTGTTTTCTTAAAGGGATATTACCTCCTAAATTGGTTAGCCTGTCCATTGGCATTGTCTGTAATCTGGCTACACTGGCCCTGCATCAGCTACTCTATGTGCATTTCCTGGATTTTAGTCCTGAAATGTATGATCTTCTATGTTAAGTTAATGGGAATTTGCAATTAAAACACTAAGAATGAGTACTGACATCTTGACTCCTGAATATTTCGCTGGCAGAAAGCATTGAGAAAAGGTGAAACGGCTGTTTGCGGCATTGATATGGCTGTAAGTACAGAGAAACATCTATACACTATACATGGGTGTTGATTTGTGAAATTGTCTCCCAAATATAGGATATAGGAATAGGATGTTGGTTAGTTCAATTTTAAACTGGAATCAAGGTGGTTAGAATGGAGGTAGTATGTCAGGTGCTCCAAAATTTGTTCTTCAAAACTTAATGGTCGTTCTCACCCAAATTCTCCAAACATGAACTGATGCAATCAACGGTCCTCAAATTTGCCAGAATATGAACGAATTCCAAAACATATGGTTCCTCTAATTAGAATTTGGGCCAAGCAAAAAAAGAAGTACTAGCAGTATATGATGCGTTGCAAATCCCACTCGCGCTGCATCATTGGGGTTGAGAAGCTGGAGCCCGAAGAGTGCAATGATGCCGGGGCTGCCGGCGAGAGACATGCCACTAGGTTGAGCCATATACGTGCACGACAAACGGGCAAAGCTGGAACCGAGGTGGGGTTGGGCTCAGGACTAACCCTGAATGAATTTGTCTCAAATAGATGCTAAGAAAAGACAACACCAAACGGAAATCATTGTGATTGTTTAGAAAAAAAAGAAACGAGGCAGCCATCTTTTGGTGAAGGCAACCTAACTGGAAGAGCCACAAGAGAAAGAGCATCTAGGCAGCGCATCTCCTGGAGGCCGTGCCCCGCAGCCCGCCGCCGCCGCCGGCCCCCCTCCCCTCCCTTCCCCTCCCTGCAACCTCAACGCCTGCAGCTCCCATCACCTCCACAGCCCTGGCCTACCCCAGATGCGCCGTCACCAGATACGGCGCCGCCGCCCCCCTCCCACCGCCGATCTCCAGCCCGGCGCCGGCAGCTCCCAACCCCTCCCTTCCCTTTCCTGCTCCCCCCCGCGCCAACTTCTCCCTCCGCCACCTCAGCCCCTGCCTCCCCCGGTTGCGGTCCCCAGACGCGTGCGGGAGCAGGAGCCATGATGCCACCGTCCGAGTCGGACGCCCGCTCCCTAGGGCCGCCGCCGCCTGATCTCGTCCATGGCGATCTGGATCCACCGCTGCTGGCCGAGGCGCCGTTGACGCCGCTGCCGCAGGGTGGCCATCCGGCCCAGCATCACCCGTCCAGCGAGGAGCCCAGATGCGGCGTCGCCGGCGGAACTGATGGCGGGTCTCGCGGGGAGGCCGAGCGGCCGTCGCCTCCGTCTGCGGGGCCTGCACCGTCCACGCCAGTCTCCCACCTCTCCCCGCTCGTGGAGCCCTTCTTCCCCAGCGGTGCCCCTAGACTCCCGAAGGCCATGCGCTGGTCCGAGGACTCCATCTCCTCCGACTCGGAATCCGACTTCTCGCCACCCATTGCTACCCAGGCCTCCTTCGCCGATGTTGTCCGCAGGAGCTCTCCCGCTCGGGAAACCCCCAGGCCGGCAAGGTCCAGTGCCCTGTCGCCCACCCGAGCGGTCGACGAGTGGCCAGCGGAAACAGCACGAGAGGTCGATGGCAGGCAGCATCAAGGTCGTAGACGACGCAGGCGCAGGAGGAGGCCGCGTCGCGCACCCACCGGGGGAGACCGCATCCCTGTTCACCGGCGGCTGGGTCCTCCCGGCGAGGTCAACCAGGGCCCTGCGGAGCGCGTCCCTGCCCACCAAAGATTGGGCGTGTGTGTTCCGCTGCGGAGGAGGAGGCGCATCTCACCGCCTGACGCGGAAGGGTGGCGGGACGTCCTGCATAGGCAGGCGGAACCTATGCCTGCTGAGCTCGCCGCAACCTTCAAGCCACCTTGCCGGAGGCGCATCGCGGAAGGGTTGCGAGACAGGTGCCTAAACTGCTTGTCTTACTCTCACCGCATCGCCGTGTGCTGCTTGCCCCTGCGATGCCTAGGGTTTCAACACATTGCCAGAGACTGCAAGCGACTGCGCTCGTCGGGCCACAACCGGGTTGGCCCCGACGCTGGAGAACGCCATCGTTCCAGCCATGAGGCCATCCCAAATCGGCATCATTCCCACAGGGGTCTGGGCCGCGCACCCATGGTGCCTGGGGACGCAGTCACGGCGACGCCGGCAAGACGGAGGTGAGCACCGCGATGGTTGTCCAAGATGCTGAGCCGGCGAAACAGTCTGAAATCACCGACTGTTGGGCCCCGCTCCATTTTGAACAAGATCCATCCTCTCCATTCGAGTTGATCGTGGGAAGACAGCCTGCCTCGGATCCGATGGTCCTTGAGGCAGGGCTGCTTAGCGGTCATCGTGGCGCAACGGAGCAGCCTGGAACATCGCCACCTATGTTCGCAGACTGCTGGGTACCACCTAGATTTGAGCAAGACCCAACCTCCCTTGGCGAGGCGATCGCTGGAGGGCAGCCGGCCTCAGATCAGATGGTTCTGGAGGCAGGGTTGCTCAACGGTCCCCGTGGCGCAACAACCCCTCCCTCCGGCGTCCCAGGCAACGGCAAGGACGGTCGTCCGTCCCTGAGGCATGAGGCGACCAGTGATGCAGCACCAACCGCGCCGGGACAGGCTGATCATGCCGACGCATCTGGCGACCAAGAGGGGACGGAGGTCCCACCGTCCTCACCATCGAAGGCACACACCATGGTTGTGCTTTCAGCCCAGTGCATGGATGCCGGACCGCAAGCTGAGGCGGCCAATGGCACGGCAATGGGCGTCGTTCAGGCAATCGACGAGCTGACCGCTGAGGGCACGCCCACACCGAGGGAGGCCGTCAAGCGACTGTCCAGGTTCATTGAGGAGGTCCAGGTAATGAGACAGCCATCTCTCATCAGCTCCCCGCCTAAACAGAAGCCAGCACCAAAGCGGACTACTCTGCCCATTAGGAGCAGACGGATTGCTGCTCAGCAGATGGACGACATCCCGACGTCCAAACGTGGCGAAGTGCTGCTCATGAAGAAGATGGGGATACTGGCACCTTCAGCACCGATTTCCTCTGCAGCCAAGCGTTCGTACGATTCGTACTTCTAAGGCACCCTATTGGAAGCAAACGTCGAGGCGCTTTATGTGCTGTTCCTAGCATCCAGGGGATGGCTGGTGAAGCAGTGTGGTCTGATACTTTAGCTAGATCGTAGTCTAGGTTAATCCCAATGGATCCCAAGGTTGTCTTAGTCAAAATGTAGTCCCTTTGAGGTAACCGTCGGGCCAGGAATGGTCTCTATTATATTTCAAACTTCTACCTTCTTAATATAATGATACGCAATGCTCTTGCGTATTCGAGAAAAAAAAGAAAGGCGAGAACCCAAGGCCATTTGTCCTGTGGTCAGGCATATCGTCGAATGTCCTATGGCCGTGGGGGCGGAACGGTGAGCAGAGGAACTATTTTGCCCCAAAGCTCCATGGGTCATGGCATTCTTCACCCACTTCTCCCAACCCCATTAGGCCTTTCACAACGTGTTCCTTGAGTGATAAAAAAAGATGAAAGAGAATGTTTGAGCATTACTTAGCACACTGCAGCAGGCGATGCTAACTTCTAGTGGTGCTATACGCCCTATTCGCTTGTCTTATAAACCGTACTTTTTCAGCCAACGAACAGTATTTTTCTCTCACAACAAATCAGTCAATCGTACTTTCAGCCATGACTTATCAGCCAAGCGAAAAGTCATAAAAGGTGAAAGCCATTTGGACAAAAAGGTATAAAGTTATGGTACTTTCTTCCTACGATGGTAAATTTATGAGAGCTATAGTAAAACTAGCAAGTGTCAATGAAAAAGATAGAAAATAATTAAATATCCCCCTCCCCCCCCCACACACACACCCCACTGTCATTCATCTCTCCTAGTCCCCAAAATCTCGATTCATGTCTTCTCCCCTGACCCAACCCTAGATCCTCGTCGCCCGCCAGAGTCCGTATCCTGCCCATCACCATGGCGGCGACGCCTGCTATGATTGATGAGCTGATCGAGGAGTCCATCCTCCGCCTCCCTCCAACGGATCCTGCAAGTCTCGTCGATGCCGCCCTCGTCTGCAAGTCCTGGGGCCGCTTTATCTGCAGCTCCCGATTCCGCCGCGAATTCCAAAAATTTCACTGTAAGCCACCAATGCTTGGCTTCTTTTGCAACATTGAAAGTGCCCAATTCTTTCCAACCTCTTCTTTCCACCTTCCCCAAGCCACCCTCCGTAGTTGCATCGTGCTTGATGCCCGCCACGGCCGCATCCTCCTCGAAAGGAATGTTATGGAGGATGAAGATACCGTCCTCACCGTCTGGGACCCAACCATAGACAAGCAGTGGGATCTACCACAACTGGACATCGGCGAACAACTTGCTTGGTATGCAACTGTGCTTTGCGGGGCCACAACTAGTGGCTCTTGCAACCACCTAGACTGTCATGACAAACCATTCAAGGTGATCTCCTTGGGCCTCGGCATTGAGCCCGAGCATATGTCCTCCTTGCACATCTACTCATCAGAGGTTGGCTCCTGGAGCGATCCAACTCTTGTACCTGAGTGCGATGTTGATGCAACATCCCCTGCACTTGTGGGGAATACACTCCACTTTTCGACTGATGATGGTAGTCGAATTCTTAGTTATGATATGGAAACAAGGGAAACATATGTGATTCATCTACCTCTTAAGCTCGTTGAGTGTTCTACTGCCCTCATGGAAATGGAGAATGGTGAGTTGGGAGTCGCAAGATTGGATGAAGCTGCAAAACTCACCCTCTGGTCATCAGAGTTGAATCCCAACAGAGACTTGGAATGGGCACAAATTAAAGTTATTGAGCTTGAGAAGGTGCTCCCTGTCAACGGTCGCTCCATCTATTCTAATTATATTGCATTTGCGCATGGCGCTGGAATCTTTTTTGTGGGGACAGATGATGGCATATTTAGTTTTGATCTAAAATCCGGCCAAGCAAAGAAGGTATTCAATGATCCTTGTGTTGGATATGGTGTCAACATTGTTGTTCCCTATGTGAGCTTCTGCACTCGAGGTACGACTTTGCTTGGTTTATGATTTGTCAAAGTTTGGAACATGTAAATTTTCACTAGGACATGAAAATATGGATAGTATCATGATACTACATGAGTTCAGTGGATTTATGGAAGTAAGATGTATACCTATGTTACGCCTAACTATAACTTTTATTTTGGCTATATACTATCCTTGACAATAGCTACTCATACCTAGGAATTTATTCACCTATTAGACCTACGGCAGGGTGTCAAAAATTTTACGCTAAAAACACACTAAAGTTGTGACACTACACATAGATGTATACCATGTGCCTATGTTTAATGTTGCACATTTCTATCCTTGATAGTTGAATGTAATGACACGGAATTTATGGATAATATGTGGGATACACACAAAATAGGTGTTTCTCTAGAGGTCTAAGTCAATCTTCTCTGAATGATTTGGGCAAGTTGTGAACGGGTGGGGCTGAGATCATAGGTTACTGTTGCTTTGTTAGCTATATATTTAGTCGCAATTTGGAGGAACATGTGGTTGGTTGGTAATAAATGTTCATTATGGCATAACAATTTGCAGTTAGCAGATTTTATTTATAATATTTGGTTGATTTTGCAGCACTGAGATCAATTGATATAGGCGAGGAACTAGAAGTTGATGCTGCAAGTGCATGAGATATACAACTCAGCTTGCTAAAGCGAGGCCTTGAAAATCAAGATGGAAGTGTACCACAAGTAGGGGTTAACACTTTTTTCAAGTTTAATGGGTGGTGAATGTAAACCGATGAAAATCTTGAAATCGCTTTTCTATTGGTTGGTTGCAACAAATTTGACATTTATGTGTAGGTAACTTACCTGACGAAAGGAGTTGCCTTTATTTAGCGCGTGTTTAAATACATTGATGATCCATTGAACCAGCAACATGTCTAGTTCCTTTGTTTTTTCCTCGATGGTAATAGTTGCAGTCCTTGAATTTGATTATTTCAGAGTATATATCCTGCAAAAGATACTGAAGCTCAACTTTCGTGAGAGGAAGGAGAACGCTAGGGAAGATTCAGACTCAGATGAACTTTCTGTAGTGTTTTCCTGGTGTTATGACTCGCTAGAGAAAGCACAATGGAAGTTATTTGCCAATACATCAATACCATTTTAAAAGTAAGAAAAATTAATTATTATTGCCTAGGATTCTTCTCCGTGACACATTATTTGCATTTGCTACTGTAGTTCCTTGTTTTCCCAGCTTGAAAACAGGCTCAAGAAAAAGAGAACACGGCAAAAGAAATTTAATTTAAATTTTGATAAAGTGATTCATACCTGCTCTCGCCATAATACTTTCCTCTGGTATACCCATATCAAATGTACCAAGCTCCAGGAGCACACTTTATTAATAGAAGCGTAAATTTCTAATTATAGCTTCTAGCACCAAATCAATTGTAAGTGTTGTGCGTTAACACAGACAATATACTAGTATTTATACGAAAGGACATGTAGCATAGTGGTTACAAGAGCTTCAGTAGCACCTCAGGTCCCGGGTTTGACTCTCATGGGAGTGAATGTTTTAGGATTTAACAGCGCTTGTGTTTTCAGTAGTAGCCGACGTTCCGTCAATAGCAAGGCGCATGTGGTGACTTTGTCAATCTCAAGGATTTATTGACCCAATCTTTAAAGATGATTATAAGGGTAGACTTTATGTACGTGCATTCTTATGAGTGGATATGCGCGTTGTGAGTGTATGAGTAAAAAATACTAGTATTTATAATATTGAAAAAAAGTCGAAGTCACGTGACTAGACATGACTAGAGTCAATGGCTATTGTCTATTGACCAGTCGGGGAACCATCCCAAACCCTTCCACCCCGGTTCCCGGCCCGTCCTTCACTCCTGCTACAACGTGACTCGTCGCATCCGCCCACTGCACCACTGGCTGCAACCGCAACCATGGCCGCCGATCTGCCGAAACCCTCCTCTGATCCCCACCCGGATCCGGCGGCGCCGGCACCGGCCCGCGGCTGCCGCCTGCCCTTGGCCACCGTGGGGATCCTTGTCGCCCTCGGGCTCAACCTCGCGCTCTGCCTCCGCCTCCGCCTCCGCCGCGGCGGCCATGACCTCGCCTTCGTCGGCCTCTCGCACCTCAACCTGCTCCTCCTATTCCTCTCCCTCCGCCGCTTCGAGCGCGCGCCGCCAGGGTCCGCGGCGCGGGGCCGCGCCATGCTCGCCGTGTGGCTCCTCACCGCCACGCTCACCGCCGCCTTCACCTGGAAGATCGGCGCGCTCATGCCGCTGGCCTTCGCGGTCGCGGCGTGGGTCATGGCCGCCGCCACCGTGCTTGGTGGCTTCTGCATGCTGTTCCTCCTCCATGGCGACAAGTGATCGAGATCTGTGCGGGTCTGAGACTCGGACTCGGAGCAAGAGTATGTATGTACCCTGCTTATCTCTGATGCGGAATTGCAGACTGACTCACATCTGTCAAAGGACATATGAATGAAAATAATTAAAATACAAGTGGTGGACGGCTTCATCTGGTTTCTTCTGGGTTCTGTTGGTTTCACCTGGAACAAATTAAATCTTTCAGTCGCTTTCACCTGTCCATTTCAACTGCATCTGCAACGTGTGGACATGGAGGGGATTTTTCATGGGTAGAATAATAGATGGATCAGGGTGATGCTTATGCTGAAATGTTGTAAGAGAAAAATATTATTTCTTGGCTAAAAAGTAGTGCTGAATAAGCTTAAACGAACAGCGTTAACATTCTTACACCAGTCAGCACAATCTGAACGCATCTCTTGCTTTATTCTAACAAGAAAGGGGAAATGATGGTTCCTCACATCTCATTTTTAGTCCGTCGACTTGAGCCTTTCACACTATGGTACGTTGGTTACAGCACGACTGCACGAAGGCACTGAAGTTTGTTTACAGGAGATGCATGGGGCTGTCCAGCTGTTGTCAAGGTTCGCTTAGTACAGAAAGAAGAAATAGGGTGAAGTTTCTCCTCTCTGGAAGTTGATTATACTATGTGAATAGATAAATAGCCGCGATCTAAATTGGAACAAAAAAGAAAAATGAACAATTATTTGTACTGCTATAACTGTTTTTCTTAAATTATTTCCACCATCAATCCTGAAATGTAAATGATTTTGAATTATCCAAAGTTGGTCTATCCCAATTTTTTTTTGAGAGCAGGTCTATCCTAGATTTGATCGTGTTTATTGGAAAGAGCAATAATATTCAGAACATCAAATTAGCATTATTAAATACATTATGAAGTAGTTCCATAATTCACCTTTTTTATGTGGTACGGAGTAGGTGTCAATATGTTCTCTTTAAGTTTGATCAAATTTAGGATAGTTTGATGTATGATAAACTTAAATCCTTTATATTGTTTCAGGACGGAGGAAGGGGAAACTTAATTAGATAAATAAAAAATATTCTATGAGTAAAGAAAAACTAATGGTCCCCGTTCCGTGCTCTCATATCAGCATAACAACGAATGCTATGCTTCCCAAGAATCCTGTATCATCTTATTTGTTTTGACTTGGTCTCCTGTTATATTTAATTTACTGTCATGGCAACCGTAAGTCACTACTATAGAAAAGATTTTTAGAGGCGGTTAAAATCGCTTTTCAGAGGCGGTTTGAATAACCGCTACAATGCCACCGACTATAAAAATAAGTTTCAGAGGCTGCTCGCCCCCATCCCACGCTGTCCGCAAGACAGCGTCCCTTCCTTGTCCAGTGCGAGGCTGCTCGCCCCAGGAAGCACAAGGCCACTCGCCGGGGCCTTCTCCGGCGCCCTCAAGCGCCGCAGCGCTGCATCCGCCCGTCTTACGCCGCTGCTTACGGTGCCATCTCCATCCCGCCGACGCCGTCTTCGCCACCAGTCTCCTCGCATCCGGCTGCACGGACGCCCTCGAGCTCCCCGACCCCACCGAGTGCACGCCTCAGTGCATATCTGCACCGCCGCTAGAGCCGCCACGTCGAGCCTCGTCCCTGAGCTTCCCTTCGCCGTACGTGGAGCCACCGCAGTTCCCCACCAGGTAGGCCGTGGCCGCCGGCGACGGTGTGTTTCAAGTGTTTCAGGTCTATGTTTCAGGTGTTTTAGGTCTATGTTTCATGTGTTTTAGTTGTTTCAGACGTTTATTTTAAATGTTTTCATCTGGATGTTTCAAAAGTAGATCTTGGTGTTGCACATGTTGCAATGACTATACACGCATGTTTCAAATGCATGAGTTTCACCTGTCTTCAGATGTATGTTGCATATGTTTTATTTGGATGTTTCAAAAATAGATCGGTGTTGCACCTTGCCGGTGGCTGACGGAGACCGGCCTACCGCAAAGCTTTGGCTCCTACCTCACGCCTTCCTCGCATAGCGTGCCTCGCCCTCTCCTCTCCTCTCTCCCTCCCCTCCCTTTCCCTTCCCTCTATCTCGCCATGGCAGTTTGAGCTTGACCTGATTTCCGTACGGACAAGGGATGGGCAATGGGCGCGGGACAAGGGATCAGCTGCGTGCGTCGGGCGCAAGCAAGGGAGCTCCATACGGACGGACGTTGCCTCCGGAGCGGGATGGGCGCTGGGCGGAGGGGGCTGCGTACATCACGGTTTTTTTTTATTCAAGCGTACCTCGTGGGTTGGGAGCGGAATGCAGGCGCGGGCGAACGGGAGCAAAGTCCGGACGTCCAGCCGCTAGGCTTGCCGTAGGCAATAAGGTTTGTTTACAGGAGATGCATGTCGGGCTACACCAACTTCTCTTTTATCAGGTACTCACTCAATTCCAAATTACAAAGACATTTTATTTTTTAAAATTAATACATTGTTTTTACTACGTATATTTAAACGTATTGTATATATAAATGCATAGCAAAAACTATGAATTTGAAAAGCCAAAACGTCTTATGATTTGGGATAGAGGGAGTAGTTGATTTTGAGGGGAGAGATAAATAGCCCGTTCTAAATTGGAACATGAACAAAAAAAAATTGCCGAAGAAGTGTTGCACGCTCGCTGCTGTGTACCAAAAGCAAAATTAAACAACTGTTTATACTGCTAGAACATTTTTTTTCTTAAATTATTCCCACCATCCTGAAATGTACAGGATTTTGAATTATCCTAAGTTGATCAATCCAATATTTTACTTTGTTTATTGAAAAGAACAATAATATTTACAATATCAAATTAATATAGTTAGATACATTGTCAAATGTACTCCATCCGTCCCTAAAAGAATGCAATTCTGGTATAATGTTATGTTTTAGTATATCAAATTTGACTAATTATAGATAAAAATGTAGATATTTATAATATGAAATAAATATCATTAAATTAATTATGAAATATATTTTGATAATAAATTAATTTGGAGCCATAAATGTGAATATTATTTACTAAAAACTTGATCAAACATGAATCACTCTAACTGGCACGTAACCCATAATTACATCCTTTTAGGACAGAGACAGTAGTTTCTTAATTTACCTCTTTAATATCATAGATGCACATCTTTCTATAAATGTGGTCAAAATTACGATCGTTTAACGTGTAACAAACTTACATCCTTTATATTAGTACAGGACGGAGGGAGGAGAAACTTACATATAAAATTGTTAGATGCGTGAAAAGAAACAATATTGTTCCGCTTCGATCGGTCAAGAGAGTTTTGGTTGCCATGCAAACGCTTCCCTACTGAAGACTGTAGCCACTAGCAGCCCCCGATGCTCCGTCAGTGGACATCAGACTTGCCCTATTCGCTTCGTATTACTTTTTAGTCATGAAATAATTTTTTTTTTCATAGCATTTTAACATAAACATTAGCATAAACTAAATTAGTCTTATTTAGATACATATATATTCACTTCAATCCATATATATTGAAGTGAAATAGAATAAAATTTAGTTTAATTTCATACGTATCCAAAGGCCTGATACGGAGGCCATGGGATGGACGTGGACCCAGAGTGGACACGAGCATCGTGTGAGAGTCCGACTCGCACACGCGGCGGGTGGGCCGCGTGCCGCGTCTGGATCTGGCTTCTGGCCGGTGCTATCATGACTCGCGGAAATTTCATAGAAACTAGCATGTAACCCCGCGCGCGGGGAGCAGTACAAACGTTGTCCAACAGAGTTAGGTGTAGTGCCAAAGGTGACATATATATATATATATATATATATATATATATATATATATATATATATATATATATATATATATATATATATATATATATATATATATATATATATATATATATATATATATATATATATATATCAGGCATTTATGATTCAAATGTAACATTTAATTTTGTATCATGTATCAACAGAGTGAATATAACAACATATTTTATACAGGAAGAATAGGACTACATAAGTAAGAAGCTTTGGTGTCCCCCCAAAAAAAAAATAAGAAGCTTTGGTGATTAGATGGACAGCTGCTGATGGTGGGAAGATGCTGATCTTGCATATGTGCTGAACCAAAAAGGCAGGAACCTGCTGTCTCTACACTTGAACCAATTGGTACCTGTGTAAAAGATCAAAAAGGAGGTTTGAAACTTGATAGTAAACGTAAAAGAGATTAACAAACAGAGCATCTAACTGAGAAAATATTTGTTTCGGTGGGTGGGTAGGGGGCTTAATACCTGATGATAACAAAGTGGTGCAATACTACAGATATGGAAGGAACAGAAATATGATTATATAAAGGCGGTTGGAAACCTAAACGTAAGGACCAACATATTTTATCAGACAGTAGGACTAAAATGGATTGAGAATATAACCGAGTAACTTGCTCTGAATAGTACCGTTGTTGTTAGGAAACTTAATAGCAATTATATCAGGAATTAGATAGACATGCCTAATTAATTTC
Source organism: Miscanthus lutarioriparius (assembly GCA_904845875.1). NCBI lineage: Eukaryota > Viridiplantae > Streptophyta > Magnoliopsida > Poales > Poaceae > Miscanthus > Miscanthus lutarioriparius. The sequence goes on from CAJGYO010000018.1 coordinate 78,207,350, forward strand.
ACCTGTCCAGAAGGTGGAAGTTTCATTTTTTTATGCATAAGAACCTGAAGACAATACGAGCAATGGTAGAAAAAGTTCGAATGCATGGCTACTTTGTTCCCTGTGTCAATAGAGTACATAAAGATTTAGGATTGTGGTATTAGAGAGGTATAAGATAAACTTTTTTAATCTGCGAAACCCATTAGTAGCTACTAAATCAGGTTATTTCAGTATAAAAGGAATGTGTTCTGCAGAAAAATAGGCAAACTAATTTAGAAGGAAATAATAGGGAGGAGGTAATGATGAATCTCAGAAAGTGTACGACTGAATGATGGAAAGGAATGCAATATTACAGGCATGACGATAATTTTTAAGCACCTGGATTCATGTAATCAAAATGGCTTTATTTGTTTTATAAGGGAAAAAATGACATTAATTAAGCATTCCAAAATGCTCCTAAGCTCAAAGCGTGCAGTGTTACATAATTTGGCATTAGGTAGCCAGGTGCAAAATATGGCTGTATTGAACTGAGATGGATCTGGTAAACAGGTAGTACAGACTAAGTAATGATTTCAGTGCTAAAATTATGTTTGAATGCAAAGGCAAGTTGCCCGCTGCCCCCAGAGGTGGGTGGATGCCGGCGCATCCCATCAGCACCGGGGTCTCCTGCCCTCTCTCCTTCTTCATGATCAAGGAGATAGAGAAGAAATATCTCCATAGCTCGAAGTGGGGCTCGATCCCTAGGTACCCCTCGCACATCGCGATGAAGGCCGCGATGTGTTGGATCCCGTTGGGGTTCTAAGTGCTGCAGCTCGATCTGATAGTGATGCAGCAGACCCCGGAAAAGCGGGTGGGCAGGAACCGCGAGTCCGCGCTCGTGGAAGGGCGCAAAGTAGACGACGTAGCAGTCGGGCGGCGCCGGTGCATCCTCGCGGCCGGGCACAAACCACTCCGCCGCATCGGTCCTCCTGCGGAGAAGACCTCGTCAAACGAGGCCCTCCATGTGCGTTTGGGTAACATCGGAGCGATACCACGAATCCATGAAGGATGGAGGCGGCTACGGAGAAACAAAGGCGGCGGCAGAGAAGCAGAAGCTACAGATCTATGGCTCAGGCGGCGGATTAGTAAGCACAGCAGATCCGAACGGCGGCGGTGGAGAAACGGAGAAGGTAAGGCTGCGGTTTTGGTGTGCAGAAACATGAAGGGGGAGGCCGCTACTTATAGAACAGAGCGGGGCGAGAAGACGAACCGTCCGCCTAGATTGACGCGCCCGCTGCGCCACGTCACGTCACCTCCCTCCGAAGATCGCGCGCACACTATCTCTGGCCACGCCCTTGAAGGATACGCCAGATGACGGTTCACCCGTTCAATGGGCCAAGAACTGTCGCAGGTAGGGAGGGATACGAAACTGAAAATGCTCCTACGGCCCATTTAGGACCATGAGTTCAAAGGTTGGCCCACCGACGGGTGCACAGCCGCTCCGGGGCACCCTTAGAGCAAGGGATGGTAAGGGATGGATCCACTAGCGGCCAGTACCCGGGCGCACGAGCACCGTGGGCATCCCAGCCCACGTTCTAGTCTTGGTCGGTTCCTAGTCCATGGTTTTTCCTTAAAGAAAGGCAACGAGCCCTTGTGACTGGACGAACGGACCCAAGAACTATAAGGACTGGCCGCCAACAGTCTGGAGTCGGTCACCAGCTGACCCATGCCAGACCCCCGCGAACGGGAAGCCGAGGCCCCACTCGGACTAGCCTGTTAACAGCTCACTGAGCACCATGTTTTCGTCCATCGAGGAAAAATATGGCACGGCTCAGCCCCTCCGTTTTATCGAAAAAAACGTTTCAGGGATGACGATCACAAAGACGAGCCGACCCTCCACCGGACCCCTGCTATGCACGAGGGCTCAAGGAAAGTTGGACTCGCAAGGAGACCGAACGCGCGGTCGCAGTACGACGGCGGACCGATCGGATCCTAGCGGACTGGAATCAAGAAAAATCTTTCCGACATCCCAAATCCTACGGTTACATGCCCCCAAGAGACCGATCGCGACAAATAGAACCGTCGTCTTACCAGGACACGCCGCAGGCTACAAAAAGAAGGCCAAGACCCTCAGAGTCCTTCCGTCCGGAAAAGCCTCCAAAGGAGTATTCTACTCCTCCGCAGGCTCGGGGGCTACTGTCATGTATCGATATTAGGGATACCCAAAGCAAGGAGGTTAGCGCCCATGCTGATTTCTCTAGATGGAGCAAAACGTATTAAAAGGTCTCGTCCGACCCCAAGGCCGCGGGCTCTGTCTCTCCTGACCTCAAGGCCACGGGCTCCATCTTGCCCAACCCCAAGGCCGCGGGCTCTGTCTCGCCCGACCCCAAGGCCACGGGCCCCGTCTTGCCCGACCCTAAGGCCACGGGCCTCGTATCGCCCGACCCCAAGGCCGCTGTTTCCGTCTCGTCTGACGGGGACCCATACCGTCGCCAACCACTCTAGGTCCAAGCGTATGGGCCTGGGTCAAAACTCTGACACCAGGAAAGAGACTGGCACGCCTCGATGTAACCCGTGGCCATGACGGGCCATACCTGAGGATTCACATCAAGAACAGTGTCGGGCTTGTCGGTGCTGTTCTACCTAACCCTCATAGGAACGCTGACAAGCGCGTCAGTTCACCACGACATCCGTTGGGGCGGAATGGAACGTCATGACTGGCAGATTACGCCCGCGCATGGCGCCAGTGACGAATAGGGCCACGATGTGGAGCCGTCCCTATTGACATCTATAGGATCGGCGGAACCCACATGAAGGAGAAGAAGGACCCGGCGATCCTGGAAGCCTTCTCTCTCTCGTTCTTCTCCTTTTCCTCCACTGTAACCCGCGCTTTTCCTTCGCCTATAAAAGGGAAAGCAGGGCCCCCTACCGGGGGACCGAACGACAAACGAATCGGAACATAAGAGCACAACACGAGCACACAGCTGAGTTGCAATCGAGCTCTCAACATCCTTCACTCCTTCTCCCAGAGACTTGGGATCCTTTTCCTCTCTGGCCTGTTTGTAACCCCTACTGCCAACCAAGTGCCGGTACACACGAGCAACAGCGAACTGGATGTAGGGACGTTTCGCCCGAACCAGTATAAACCCTTGTGTCCTCCGAGCACACCATCCGAGCCAGACGCGCAAATACAAATTTACTCGTCGGTGGTCTGAAAACACCGACAGAGACGCCCGTGATGGGCGCGGGCTGTGGCTCGGAGCGCCAGGAGACGCTCGCCGCGGCGGGGGACAGAATCTGACCGAGCGCATGGCGATGCCGCTGACCAGGACGCGCGCGATGTGCACGAACGCGTCGCGCCCGCAGCTAGCGCCTAGTGCGCCGGGGAGCCCGGTACAGGGGAGGAGGAGGAGGGCGGCGGGTCGTCGGGATGACGCAGTCGACACGGACGAAGACGGAGTCAACGAGAAGCACGAGCGCGTGGAAGCGGCGTGAGACGAGGGCGTAGCTGCCGAGCGCCTTGATATTGCTGATGCGGTCGAGGACGTCCCGCTGCAGGGGCCCTCCTCCTCCTCCTCCTCCTCCTCCATCCCGCACAGGTTACAAGCACACAGATCGGTATCGGGGAGAGGCATTGGCGCGGGGCAGGACCGGGCGGGGCGAGAGCTGGGACGGCAAGGATGTGCGCAAGCACGGGCGCTGCGGCACGTGGTGCCGGTGGTGCCGCAGGAGTCGTTCCTGTTCGCGGCGAGCGTCCACGAGAACAACCCGTAAGGGCGTGACGGAGGCTACTTTCAGTGCCGTCACTTCTGTCGCTTTATTTTAACGGAATGCTATTTTCAGTTCACGGTTCAATCTTTTAGTGGTATTTTATAAGGACGCAGACTTTTGATGGTATTTTACGGAGATCGTGGTCTTTCAATGTTACACAACCAATTTTTCCTTTTTTTAATGGAAGTACATGAACACTTTCTTAAAAATAATTAGTATGCTGTTAAATCACTTGTAGTAGCCAGTGCTAGCACGCATCATAACGTAACGCAATAGCAGATGGGCAGACGCTGCATGACACGAGCAACGTGCCAGACTAGGACACGCGGCGAGCGTGCCGTCTAGATCTGGGCCTGTTGGTTGTTGCCACTTGACTGCATGACACGAGCAACGTGCCAGACTAGGAACTTCACGGAAATCTCACGGTAGGACTTCACTTGACTGCGGCGCAGAAGCCCCAACCCAATCCCCAATTCAACACTGCAAATCGACCACCGAGCAGCGCGATGGCGTATGCGGCGGAGCTCCCCTACGCCAACGATCCCAACCAGAAACCCAAACCCGCAGCCGCGGAGCCGGCGGCCCCCACCCGCCGCGTCCGTTGGACCACCGTGGCGATCCTCGTCTTCCTGGCGCTCAATCTCGTTCTCTGCGTCTACGGCGACGGCCGCGGCGCGGTCGCCTTCGTCGTCGTCTCCCACCTGAACCTGGCCCTGCTCCTCTGCGCGCTCCACCGCTTCGAGGTCGCGCCGCACGGGTCCCCCGCGCGCGGCCGCGCCAGGCTTGCCGTGTGGCTCCTCACCACCACGCTCACCGCCGCCTTCACCTGGAAGATCGGGGAGGTGATGCCACTGGGCCTAGCGGTCGCGGCATGGGTCTTGGCCGCCGCCACCGTCGGCGGTGGGTTCTACGCTCTGTTTCTCCATGATGATGACGATGAGAAGCGATCTGAATCTCTGATCATGCGAGACTGCGAGAGGGATGTTCTTGCTTCATAGATGGGTAAGTATAACAGTATAACACCAACTTCTCTGACGCACTCTGATGAGCGTCCATACGATCGACAAATAAAAGTGCCATACTGTATCTATTAATATAGACGGAGCCTAAGCCTATGAGAACTGCTATTACCTGATCTGATGTTTCTGCATTTTGTTTTGCGTCGCTTTCGCCGTTTTGCATATGGACTCTTCCAACTTGAACAAATGCTTAGTTCTTGAAGGACAGAACACATTCTAGCCACAATATATTATTAATAATTTTTGATATGGTTCGTCCCAAATTATTCTATGCAAATCGCAACGTATCTGCAATATTTGGCTATTTGCATGTGAATGTAGCTCTGTGAACCTTGATATTTGCATGTGAGTGTAGCTCTGTGGATCTGGTGAGAATATCAATAAGTTGGCCACTTGTTGATGCTTCAGTATTTTGACCGTCTATTTTTTCTCTAGACTTTGGTTTTGATATTCTTGGACCTATTAGAAAGCTTTTGTAAAATTCTCCAATTTGAACTTGATATATCATACCAATTCGATCAGCTGTAGAGTCATGAGACAACTCCAATTTCAACCATCTCTTTCTCCCGCCTTCACCTTTTGTTTCTTTCACTTGATCTTTAGTGTCTAAGTCTACATTTACCATCTCTGAAACAATAGGTAAACTTTCAGCTATCTAGATTTTGCCGCCTTGAATAGCATATTCGGCTTGTTCGGCTTCTTTTTTTAGCCGGAACAGTGTTTTTCTCTCACAACAATTCAGTTAGAACAGTGTTTTCAGCCAAAATTTTGCCAGCCGAACGGGGCCACTATGAGCTATCAGTAATGAAAGTTTATGTCAAATACTAGGGCTAGAGACAAACAGTGCTAGCTCCATCTGGGCATTGAAAAAAATATGCAGTAAGCAGCTTTCAGAACCAGTAGTACTAGTAGTGTCTGATTGATGAAACAAGCGTGTTGGTGATGTTGCTAGAAAGCTGCCTTTTCTTTTTCCGGCCTAGAACATTTGTTAACTATCATGGTATCATACTCGTTGCTTTACTGCTGAGACTAATCAAAATACCCGCCCACCAGTGAGTGAGTTACACTTGTCCCAATACAGTAGTCGGATTTAGCATAGCATTTTCACTTTTCAATCATACTGACATACTGCCCATCGGCTATGCTTTCTTGTGTCCTTCATTTTGGCACATGGATTTTATTCATAAGTTCTGTCATTTCATTTTGACACTTCCGTTAATCTGAAACAATTGTTGACCGTGGCATGATATTGTTCTAAATATTTTTCTAATACACAGTAGTACTAATGCCAGCAGTAAGCTTTATGATACTTATCACCAGACAGCAGCAGTAGCAGCATTTGCGATGGTGTCGCTTCTACAGTGTTTGCTTGCTGCTGTACCAGATGTCCAGATGCATGCATGTGACACTGCTAGTCTATGTATCCTTCAGTTTCAGTTTATGATATAAAACTTGGATCTGAAACTATGGGACATCTTTCTGTATTGTTTTCTTTCCTGGTAACTAAACAAAATTTCATTTTTCAGATCAAGATCTGGAACTTGAAGAGGGCTAGCAGTAGCAGTAGCAGGTATGTTGTGAACCAACCTTTTCCTAGTATGTTCTTGTAGCTGAAATTGTCTGAACTGCTGGATGAATCCTGCGTGCATTCAGTTTACATTTCACTGTGCATACATTTAGCACTGGGTTTCTTTTTCTTTCAGAGACTATAGCTAGCTTTGTCTTTTGTATTTGTGCGTGCATTCCAGTTGGGATGATTAACTCAGGGACGCTTTACACATATTCGTGGTGATGATTCAGTTGGGCAGTGGGCACACTGCATTCCAGTGCAACCCTAAGCTGTGACATAGTTCTGCAATGCTTCTTTATTATTTCTTTAGTTTTCTTTGGTTAAGGTATGAGTGTAGCGATACAGTATATCTACTAACATTATTGTCTTTTGCAATGCTCATTTTCATGATCCTAACATTATTGTCTTCTGAGTAGTATTATGTTACTATCAGCTTCTTATGGTTATAGTATTCTCAATGATCAACAAAAATATGGCCTTCAGAGCACAGGATTGAGCTGCCTTAAGTAGTACTGCCTTCAGTCCTAAACCAAAGTATAGAAAGTGACACATGAAATTGAGCTGTTAAAAACAAACAAAATATGTAAATCTAATTGACTTGTATGCAAGCTGTGAGGTTCTTGCTAGCTAGCTAGCTAGCTGTGAGGTTCTATTGTTCCTTCCTCTGATAAATACTCAGATCCACCTAGTGTTTCTATGGGTCATCTTGCTGTGTTCTTTTTTCTCCCAGAATTTTTGTTCAGTTCAAATGAATCTCCATTCCCCCAAAAATTACTTGTTAGTACTTAGTTCTAGTTGCTGCTTGACTTCTTTAGCAATCTTATGTTGGTCGATTGAGCAATCTTGATTTTTTGGAGCAAGTAGTTAGTAAGGAACAGTGAAATAGTTACTGTTGTTTATCTTTTTACCCAAGAGCTCAAGAGTTTCCATGTTGCCAATGTTGATTTGTGCATGGAGTACGGAGTATAGTGTTATTGATATTCACACTTGTGCAGAACCTGAGTTGTGTCAAGCAAAAGCTAACAGGATATACTTTATTGTTATTTTACAGATTACAGATGCCAAGAAGAGTATCGCTTTTGTTAAAAGTGCATCTGCTTCCTAGGTGACGGCATCACCAAGCAAAATCCATCAGCATCTGTAAATAAAATCAAGCTAAATAACTTAGGTCGCCATGCATTCTATCCATTCTGTAGACTGTAGTTCTCCTTTTGTTATCCTGATGACCACTCTGTAAAGTAACATGTAGACTTGTTCTCCTGATTTGGAACTAGTTCTCCTGATGAGCACTCTGGCAGGTGTCATGTTTACTGTGCTACCTAATTTAGACCGCGCGCCTTTCGCAAGTTTATTAATTTAGGTCCAGTTTAGTTGCAAAAAATTTTGCAAAATTTTTTAAGATTCTCTGTCACATCGAATTTTTGGACGCATACATGAAGCATTAAATATAAATAAAAAATAAAACTAATTATACAGTTTAGACGAAATCCACGAGACGAATCTTTTAAGTCTAATTAGACTATGATTGGACACTATTTATCAAATAAGAACGAAAATCGATACAGTAGTATTTCGTCAAATTTTTTGGCATCTAAACCGGCCTTAACTAACATCTCAGTCATTCTGACGAAACTCCGCAAGGGATGCACTGCAATTATGTTTTGGATTCGAGGCATATTTTAGCAGGTTCAAGGTCCAACACGTGGGGTGCACTTGTACGCATGCATCATTCTTTAGCCGTTAGAAAGGCGTCTCAGGTCCAGCTTTCCGACTCGCGCACACATTATTTGAGGCTGGGTTGGCATGCATGACCGATCGTCTTTTTTTGCGAGGAGAACATGGCTGGTCACTAGTCTGATCGAGCGTCCGGAGTCCTGAATATAAGTTGGATAGGCCAAAGGGCATTCATGGGTAAGTGCATAGATGCACCGTAGGCTTTATTAATTAGCTGTGTGTATAATGTGACACCGCGTAGGCCGCTAAAAAACATCGGGTCAAAATTTTGATCCGTGCCCACCCGGTGAACACGTTGGGCTGGTTGGGTCAGACTATTGCTTATAAGTTTTTCGTTAGATTAGATTTTCCTATGTTTGCATGGTCAGGCTTTTTTTTCTGGGTTAGATTAGATCGAGTATCGGTCGAAAACTATGATCTGAGTCCATCGATGTTCTGGTTTAGTTAGGTCTTTTTTTTTTGGACTAATCGGATTAATTAGACTGGTCGGGTCGAGTTTACTTCAACAAGAGCCTTTTTGAATCTTGGTCACTGCATGCATTTCAAAGCACTATAGAGGAAAATAATGCTGGGTCTTTCAAAAAGCAAAGCTTATTTTTTTTTTCTTCTTCTATGTAGGTTTCAAATAAATGCGTGCCCTGTCAGTGTCAGCCATACCACAGTATATACATACCCTTTCAAATAAATGTTGCTTTTATTTCCACGACGTGTGCGTTATGATCTTCCGTGCACTGGAGGAGAATTTTTTTTTAACTTCCCTGCACTTGCCGTGACGTCCGATCCTAGGTGTGGACGGATGAAGACATGAAGTCGTCGATCGTACTTCCATTCCAAGTCATATATGTCAATCGGAATCGAGTCAGTAGACCACCCGTGCCCGGCGCAGTTGCATGCATATGCATGCGACCATGCGTTGCCTGGTACGCAAGCAAAATTTTAAGAGAAAGAGGATCTGGTGGAGTTCCTCTTAGGCCCAGTTTAGATGCAATTTTTTTTGCAAAATGAGCACGGTAGCATTTTCGTTGTTATTTGGTAATTAGTGTCTAATCATAGTCTAATTAGGCTTAAAAGATTCGTCTCGTGGATTTCGTCTAAACTGTGTAATTAGTTTTATTTTTTTTATATTTAATGCTTCATGCATGCGTCTAAAGATTCGATGTGACGGGAAATTTTGAAAATTTTGGCAAAACGAAGTGAAACTAAACAGGGCCTTAGCTCATTCAGTTAGACTCTCTTTACTAGGAGTTTGGTTTCTTAAAAAATGGTGAAACCATTGAAAGTCATGTTTTGATGACTCGGTTTCTGATTAAAGCAATTTCGGCTTCACCGTTTTTAGCTTAGTCTTCGTAAGCCGTTCTCGTGTGTGTGTGTGTATGTTTAACAAGGCTTTTGATTAAGCTGATAGTGAATTTCTAGTAAAAGTTTGGTCGATGGCTGGGGCTCGAGGAATTTCCCTCTTGACTGCCCCCGATTCAGAAAGTTAGGTTCCTAGTGCTGGTATTGGTTGTCCTTTGATTTAGACATGGGTGCGCTTGTATCCTAAGGATCAGAGAGTTTGGTGAAGTTTGGCGTGAGTTGAAGTGGCCTGGGGTGTGTTGTATGGGTTCTTTCCTATTTTTACTTTTTAATATAATGATGCGCAGCTCTCCTGTGTTTTTTGAGAAAAAAATCTAGTAAAAGCTCCACCAAAGAGAGCAATGAGCTGGCTCTCAAGCTAGCTTGAAAGCTAAATGAGCTCAAAATTAATAGTCCAACAACCTGAACCAATTAGATCCAATGTTATGTTATATGCATGTGATTGAAGTCTAAAACTGAGTATGCTATTGCTATGTTATGATGTGGATTTTTTTTTATTTTTGCTTGTTTGTATTGAACTAATTAGTTACTGAAAATGATTCATTCCTTAGTTGAATCTATTGACGGCTCACTCGTGAACAAATGCGTTGGCTCGCGAGCTAAATGAGCCAAGTCCTTACAACCTGAGCTTGCTCGTTGTAGGCAACGACTTATCTTATTTACTCAGATTTTCTGTAGCCAACATTAAATTTATTATGGAGGTAAAAACGTAGAAAGGGAGGTATCCTTGGAATATTTTAATGAGAATATAATGTTATTTCCTTGTTTAATTTACTCAATATCTTTCGATCCTCATAATTCAAAAACATTTAAAAATGGATTGTTTCGTACATAACACGCATGTAGGATTGCATAGCCAACAATGCTAAATCTCCGGTGCTTCCTTAGTTAAGTCTGATTATTTGGAGTATTTATCTTTGTTCAGATTTATAACTAAAACGTTAGCTATTTTAGAACATAGGGTACTAGTAGAGAATTCCTCGATCACGTACGTGTTTTCTGATCATAGACAATTCAACCAGAGATGCATATGCAATTATCTCGTGCAAGCATGTGCTTTGCTAACCATTGCTTGGACAAGGTCCTCAGTTCCTCACATCATTAGCAGGAAGGCGTCATTTTAACAAAGCTGATCCGACGTCATTCAGGCTGGCTACGTCCCCAGCTTTGAGCTGTGACCTTTGGTGACACATTCGCACTGCAACTGTTTGTACTAGGAAAAAATGACTGATTAATTTTGCCATGCTCAGCACTAGATTTCACACAATTCCCAAATGACCAAGATGGATTATGAAGCGAATCATGTAGCTGTGTTTTAGTCTTTATGCCTACGCTTTATGTCACCCAAAGCTCAGGCCTTTAGCAGTCTTCCTTTGTGATTGTTTTCAGTGTTTTGGGTTTTTTTCTTCTTCTCCTGTGGTTTTTGGTTAGTGCCTCTTCAGTTTTCTTCATTTTTTTCCTTCGCTCAAGGCTTGTAATTTGTGTGTATATTTTTTTCTTACTCCTTACTAATATATTTTGGCAAAGCTTTTGTCAACCATTCTAAAAAAAATTGGCTCGCAAATTTATCATATAGTACCTGGATCTCTTATTTTGTACGCCATATATATCTCCTCTTTTCATCTTTCCTTATATTTTCCTCAATTCTGCCGCGAAAGGACATTTTCAGGTTTATGCCCTAGGCAAATTCACGTAGATGCATTGGATTGGTGGTTACTCGAATCGTTTGTTGCTGATCGGAAATGAATTGTCTCATCTCGCGTCACCGCCTTTCCTAATGAGATTGGACAACGATAAGGTGCGATCGGTCTCGCTTTTCAGGAACGCACGACCCCGCCGTCCTCATCCCCGTCCTCAGCCCCGTCAACGTCTTCGACCTCGACCTCGACCTCGCCCCCGCCCCCGCCCCCGCCCCCGCGCCCCCTGCCTGTGTTGCGCACGCCTGCACAAATCTGAATCGTTCCACACTGATCTCTCTATTTCATCTTTCATATATACTGGTATTAATAACATACACACTTGAAGTACCTACGCAACTGCATAAATACACAATCACACTCGCACACACACAAGCATACCCCTACAAACATATATACGCACATGCAATTTGGATAACCTGTTTTTATATCAATCGTCAGCAGTGTTCGGCCTGGGACGAAGGAACAAGACATAGAAGCCCCCCATCACCGTGGAACACCCCGTCAGCCACACGGCAGCGGCGAGGGGCGGCGGCATCAGCGCGGAGACCCTCCATGAGAACATGGCCGTCAGCAGCGTGGTGGTGAGCCAGACGCCGGCTCTGGCGCGGTCCCTGGCCGCCGAGCCTGGCGGCGCCGTCTCGAACCGGCGCAGGCTACAGAAGAGGACGACGAGGGTGGCGTACGTCGCGCCGACGAAGAGTATCGTGGCGGCGTGCCCGCCTGACCTGTGGATTGCGATGGCCGAGTTGCATGTTAGCAGGAGGAATCCCAGGAATGTTGGCCACCATGACGCCATGATATGATCCTAGCTGTTTGCGTATGTGTGTTACTGCGTTGTGTTTCTGCAAGCAATGACATGGCGCCGTCGATTTAGCTAGGAAGATATATATGTGGTATACTGTATAGTATATTACTCTCCGTTTTAAATTATAAGTTGCTTTAATTTTTTTTCCCGTCAAAACAACTTATGATTCGGACGCCAAGGAGTCCCTGTGTCTTCGAGCAGAAGGGACCGTACCGTAGGGAGCAAGATATCGAACGAATGAACAGTCATTTCAGTACGTGTACGTTGGGCCCAGTTTTTTTATATATATATATATAATCATATTTTCTACGGAGTACCTTAGAGAGCAAGCTGTGGCGACAGGCGAGTCCCCTCGAGTTGGTCAGTTAGGCCTTGTTTAGATCACCTCTAAATTTTAAGTTTTTTTACTCTTTCTCTATCATATTAATTTTTGAACGCATGCATAGAGTATTAAATGTAGGTAAAATAAATAACTAACTACACAGTTTAGTTGTAAATCACGAGATGAATTTTTTGAGCCTAGTTAGTCTATGATCGGACAAAGTTTGTCAAATACAAATGAAACGTGCTACAGTGTCCAGGTTACAAAAATTTACAATCTAAACAAGGGCTTAGCTGGAATGACAAGGATCGTCATGGCGCGCTAACTTTTTGTTGCGAAACGCTGAGGAATTTCACGACAATTTTCCTATCCGACTGCGACAGCAACAGGTTGACACGATTGTTGGCAAGCATTTCTGAACTTCGGTGACAAGCCTGAAGACCAGCTGAAGATGGAGGGGGGGATCGGTAACGTAAGCCTAGCAGGTTGCATGTCGTGTTGGCAAGCATTTCTGAACTTTGGTGACAAGCCTGAAGACCAGCTGAAGATGGAGACTTACGTCAGGTTGTTGATTTCGGCGGTTATCAGACGCAGGATTCTATTCGGACGCTTCGCTGAAAAAACAAGGAGAAACACTGTTCCAGCTGATTTGTTGTCAGAAAAAAAACATTATTTCTGCTGAAAAATAAGCTAAAAAGTACGGATTATAAGACAAGCGAACATGACCAAAGCAACACCACCATCCACGTTGTTGGACCGCCCAAAATTTAAGAAACAAAACATTCCGTAAACATGCTCGGTCGTAGACGTCCAATGCAATGGGACAACAGTTTCTTTATATTCGGTTATATGCATGTAATGCTAGGTCTGATTATTTGCACTCGACCTAAATTCTGATACTGAATTGAGTTACATGCATTTTTTAAGACAGTTATTTCCTGAGTGTCTCCGTAAAGAAGCTGACCGTCTCTAAAAATTGCTAGATGTTTTTGGAGACAAGGAGACTTTGTAGCCGACTCTGTCACTACCGGAAACAGAAGGTAAGCCGAGTGCAATATGGTTTGCCGAGTGCAATCCATCGGGCACTCGGTAAACAAGCTCTTTGCCGAGTGCTGCAAAAAAACACTCGGTACAATAATTGCACTCAGCAAACTAGGCAAAAAAACACTCGGTAAAGTTTGACACTTGGCAAACTAGAAAAAAAAACACTCGGCAAAGAAATATGTTTGCTGAGTGTAATTGTCTGGCACTCGGCAAAAATAACTAATATATCCGCCGCCGCCCCCTCCCCGTATCTCTCTCTCCCTTATCTCCTGCTTCTGGGCCGCTTTCCTTGCCCGCGCAACTGCTCATCAAGGCGTCCAAAATTTCCCCCAACTCTTCCCCTCGCACTAGTCCGATGGAATCTGATGCCGAGGAGGAGGCGGCGGCGACCCCGGCGGTGGCGAGGGCACCAGGCACTGGGAGGCTGAAGGGGAGCCCGGAGCTGACTGTGGACGCGGACATGCGGGAGATGGCGAAGACGGCCGCGTGGAGCGTCAGTTCCTGCAAGGCCGGCAACGACAACCTCGACACCTACTTCCAGTCAGTGGCGACCTCGCATCACCAATTTTTTTTTGTTCCTTTGTTGAATTATTAGTTGAAGCTAGAAGGTCAGAGTAGGTGATTCGGGTTTTGCGATTTTGGTCTCAGGTCTGATGGGGTGCACACAACTGCAGACGCCCTCTTTGCCGAGTGCTGGGGGCACTCGGCAAAGCCAGGAAAGCACTCGGCAAAGGCTTTGCCGAGTGCCGCACTCGGCAAAGGCCTCTCGGCAAAGACTTTGTCGGCAAAAATTTCTTTGTCGAGTGCCAAAAATCGACACTCGGCAAAGTCTTTGCCGAGTGGCAAGCCCGCACTCGGCAAAAAAATAACTGTCGTCAACATTTAACGCCGGCTTTGCCGAGTGCCTAGGGACTGGCACTCGGCAAAATTTGAATGTTTGCCGAGAGCCAGGGCTGAGCACTCGGCAAAGAAATAATTTTTTTTAAAAATCTTTTTAAAAATAGTCTTTGCCGAGTGGTACCATCTAGCACTCGGCAAAATTGACCTCTTTGCCGAGTGCCAGGCTGTGGCACTCGGCAAAATGTGCCTCTTTGCCGCGTGCCAGGCTGTGACACTCGGCAAAATTGACCTCTTTGCCGAGTGCCAGGCTGTGGCACTCGACAAAACTGGGGAAGTGGCTGTTTTTGCGGCATTTTTCCCAGCTTTGCCGAGTGCCACACCCCTGACACTCGGCAAAGACTTCTTTGCTTAAGTGTGTTGGCACTTTCAAAAGCTGAAAAATTTGTAATTTTTTTGTTTGTTGCTTTCCTTCAAAAGCAAACACGCAAAAACTCATATATAATACATGAGACAAAGACACAGTGCATTTAGCATCACACAAAACACATACATAATCCATAATACATCACAAGCACATTCAACATCCATCACAAGCACATCCTCCTGCATAATCCATCACACGCACATCCAATGTGCAAATCCATGACAACATCTAAGAAGTCTTCATCCAACATAAGTCCTAAATCAAGAAAAGTCAATGAAACATGAAGGGGCACCACCTACTGCCACTGATCCCAATGGGAGCCTGAAGGGGCACCTCCGTGCGGTGGTGGACCTGTCCAGCCGGGGTGTGTGTGCTGAGGCGAAGGAGTCGGGTTCGAACCCGACGACTATTGCACAAAGGAGAATTGAATTCATTAGTATCTACATAAGCTAAAGGACTTGATCAACCATATATATATATACTCGCCGGAGTGCCTAGAATCGGAGGAGTAGGAGGCACAACTGGAGCGAGCAGCGACTGGGGCACCACCACATCCGAGAGAGTGGTGCCGAGGCTCGACATGAATGAGAACATGTCCTGCATCCTCTGCGCCTCGGCCGCCCTCTAGGCCCTCAGGACCTCCCACTCGGCCCTCTCGGCCTCCCTCTGGGCCCTCTCCCTCTCCCTCTCGACCCTCTCGGCCTCCCTCTCGGCCTCCATCCTCTCCACAGTGGCCTGCAATATTCAATCACCAATGTTTAAACAATGCAAATGCAAGGTACATGTGTAAAAGTAATGAACGACGAATGAAATAGAACTAACCTGGAGTGCCGCCATCTGCTGCAGTGTGCTCGTGCTATGTGCTCGGATCTGGGCGAGGTTGGGCACAGAGGTTGAGTCAACCATGTTGGAGGCCATCCAGTACCGGCCGTGCTACTTCCCTCCTCCGAGCCTCATCACGAGGTCGGTATCAAGGGGCTGGGTGGCGGGGTCGAAGTCCTCCCCATGCCGCTCGCGGGCCGCCGAGGCGTAGTCGGTGAGCTTGCTGTGGACGCTCATGTTGCTGTACGCCTTGGGCCCATCCTCCGGGTTGTAGACGGTGTCTAGGGCTGTCGCCTTGCCCTTGTGTGCCATGGCGTACGCCATGAACTCGTTGCATTCCTGGCCATCATGCGACTAGGACTGCGAGGAAAACACAAAGACGATTAGAAGTAATGAGAATTGAGCGTTAGAACAAATAAATAAATAAGTGCGTAGCGTGTACCCAGGCCTGGGCGTACGAACTGAGGGGCCGGTTGCCTTGGTGGTGCGTCGGCCCACCCATCTGCAGGCGGCACTCCCGACGGAGGGCGTGCCTCTCCCTCCACTCATCGGAGACCCACTTGTCCACGATGGCCGCCCAACAGTCTCTGTGCCTGGCGCACCAAGAAGGACACATCTGCATGCCATCAAGTATTGTATTAGAAATGTTAGAATATAAAATGAAGGCTACCTATTCTTCATGGAATGAGTCAGTAACAATGTTTTATAACTTACTTCGAGGTACTGCTCCCTAGTGAGTGTCATGGTCCTGGTCTCGCTCTTCCCCGGGCACCGACCAAGGACGTCTCACGAGTGGTTGATGTGGCACTGCAGCCTCGCCTCGTAGTACAGGTCCGTGACTCGGCCCCTGCATGCCCTGTCCTGCACCTTCGTCACCCAGGCGGGGTCATGCCCCTCCTCCAATGTGAAGAAGTCCTGCATACAGACATCATGTGTCCTTTCATTATTTCAAGAACGTCTAATGATTCCATAGTATTGAGCAATGTAGTGTGATATAGACTCACCCAGAACTCACGCCTGATCCGCTCCTGTATGGTGCCGTACACGGCGTCCACGGCGGAGTTGAAGTGGTCCCACGTCCCGTGGAGGCGACTCAACCTCAGGCGTGGGTGACCAAACTGAGTAGTGCAAAGTGGGATCAGCCGCCGAGGATCCCATTGCACTGCCGATGATCGCCCCCGGACACAAGTTCCTAGTTCCTACAGGAGTCAGTAAGAAGAATTGTTAGTCCGTAGTTCGGTTTTCAGCATATGAACAAGAAGAGATGCAAAATGAACGGATACTTACTTGTCGCCCTTAGGACGAATCACCAGCCTCCTCTGAAACGAGATCGGCCGCGTCGGGAGCTGTGAGGACCCGCGCAAGTACGGTGCCGATGAGGTGCTCGATGTGGAACCCCTTGCCACCCCCCTAGAGGAAGTGTCACCCCCCGCCACCCCCCAGAGGAAGTGTCACCCCCTCCTATCTGGGGGGCCAGCTGCTGGTCCTCGTCGTCAGTGGTCGTCGTCCGGTCCTCCTCGGGCGAGGGGACGGCAGACGACTGCACCGCCCTCCTTGGATGGCCGCGAGGGCGGCGGGCTAGACGGCTCCTCGCCGACGCCTCCACCTCCGCCTCCGCCTCCGCATCCTGAGTTGTCCTCGCGTAGAGCGAGCTGCAGGTCCGGGTCCACCATCCGCCCGGCATTTTGTCGAAAAAACGTGGACAATCCGAAACAGGTACAGAATTTGGTATGCAAAGATCTGCATACCAACGACCGTATCTCTTTCGGACGGGAGACGCCTAACTGGGGTTACACGAGATGCAAGTATGCAAGATGGGTTATACCTAGGGTTTCGGTGAGGTCAGGCTAGTGGGGCGGTGGCGAGTCGCTGCAGTGGCGAGGCGATGCGGTGCAGGCAGAACCGCAACGCCAACGCAAACGATCGGGGTCACCGAGTGCCTCCCAACGGTCCTCGTCCTGCAAAGAAAAGGCAAATGGTTAGACTCCATTGAAAATTTTGGCAGCACCTCCCCTGCACGGAGAGGTTCCCAAAACCTGCAGAAAACATTGGCATGAAGGCCAACAACCATATGTATACCAAACATAGGCACGAAGGCCATCAACTACATACATACAACAATAACTACTACTAACACTAAAACTATGAACAACAACTACAACTACTACTGTCACTACGACTTACTAACTAATACTAACAATACTAATTAACTACTACTACTAACACTACTACGTACTAACTAATACTAACATTAGGGCGTACTGTCACACCCAATTTTAAGGATAAAATTGAATGCACAAAACTCGTGTGTGCCCAGGAATCAATCACACACACAAGCTGACAAATTACATAAAGTGTCATCACGGTGTCTCATACATCAGAGTTATAATAAAACTTAGTCTTATACATCACAGCGGAATACTAAAAAGATAATAAAACTCTCATGGCCGTCATCACAGGGAAGGTCAACTGGTTGACCACAAGCCTAATAATCCTCCGGGAAATCGTCATACCCGTTGTCATCTGTTACCCATCCGGGATTTTTATCCAAGTAAAGAAAATAAACAAGTGTAAGTACTTCCCGTACTCAACAAGATAACATGGGGTTCATGAGGCTCAACAAGGTTGACACTGGTTTACTGCAGTTAGCACTTTTAGTAAGTCAAGATTTTATCCTCAACTATTATCAAGTTATGCTTAAGCTCCCATTTAATTCCCATAAGAACATATATCGGGGTCAAGTGTACTATATATCATCATTGAACAACTTTAAATTATCATCAACAAGTAACCAGTTATTCTGTGAGTTTTCCGGGCCACTCGTAACCGTGAGCACGGCTATTATAACAGTTTGTTACCCTCTGCAGAGGTGGTGCACATTCACCGCGAGTCGTGATCCCCATATGCCCGGGTTAATTACTCCCATGTCACTTCCAAGGTGAGCGAGCAGGGTACACTATGAAGCCATTTCATAGGTTTCTCTAACAAGTTAGGGCCGCTAGGTTTCCTTGGCAGGCAGATGTAGGAACCCCCCTTTCCTATGGCACATATCCATCGTGGCTATACACATAGGAACAGAGGCAGCCCTATACCCAACGTGGCAAGCCCCATTTGCGCCAAAAAGGTAACCTCTAACTAGCTAGAAAAGGTCCTATTACTGAGCTAAAGTCAGAGCCATATGACTCTCTCGGTTGCACTGTCAGTCCCAGCTTTTGCCGACAGATAAGTCCTTATGGAGGGCCGGGAGCAACATGAACAAAGGTCATTTGCACTTTCGCCATATGGAACAGTTGTTATAAATCATGTTACTCACTTTGTTCCATAGTATCATTCATCAACAGGTATATCAAGTCCAGTTAGAGCACTAGCAATCTACCCATATGCATTTAACTCATAGGAGACAAGGAACAGGATAAACAATCACTAGGATGTCCTTACGGGTATCAAAATTAGACACATGCAAATGAGTAATTGATTAAATTGAGATAGGACATCAAGGAAGGCCCGTGTTATACTTGCCTTGGTTCACAAACTTGTGCTGGTCCTGCTGGTCGTCGAAGAGTTCTTGGTCTCCCACGTTTTCCTCACCGTCTGAACACGATCAACACAGCAACATACAACATTCCAAAAGCACTCATGCAAAGCAAACATTCCTATCATTACAACAGTACACCAACAGTATTGAAATCAAGATAAAATGTTTGTAAAACTAATCTACGTCTCGCTACGATCACGTCAACGCGAAGTTCACAAAAAACGGAGCTAAAATGCGAAAGTTATGATTTAAACGGGTTTTCCTATAGCCATATATTTAATTAAATCTAATCATGAAATTAAAAAGTTCCAAACTTGACTAACAGTAGCTCCAACATGTAGCTTATGAAATTACAAAGCTAACGCGATTTGAATGGTTCAATTCAGAGCTAAAACGACAATTTTATAAGCAAAACAGTTCAAATGGCATTTCTGTAATTACTGAAAACGTATTTTTGACTTAAGCCGTGGAGTTTACGCTTTCCAAACGGGATTGCGCGTTCGGGAAATACGCTTTGGGCTGCGGGTTAGGACTTAGAAAAGTCCAGGACTCTTTAGCAAAATTACCCGCGAAGGGTAACTTCTAATCTGGCCGTTGATCTCGCGATGGGCGGCTAGGATCGGCTTTGGGAGGGACGGCCAGGTAGGATAAGAATACTGCCGTGGCCGGCGCGCCATGGCGGCGTGTGAAGGACTTCGGTCGCAGCAGATTAGGGCCTCGGTTCACCAAATTGACCACCGAGGGCACCCGTGAGCTCGGGGAGAAGGGGTCGCGCCATGCCGTTCTGGCGGCTCGGAAACGGGCTAAGCGCGGTGGCCGCCATGGTCAGCGACCATGGCCATGAGCTCATGGCAAGGCTCGGAAGCCAACAAAAACGAGAAAAAGAGATACCGGGAGATAGAGGGAGGATGGCGAAGCTCACCAAGGGGGAAATGGAGACGGAGGCGGCTCGGAGGAGGCTGTCCGCGCAGAGGGGCGGTCGACGGAGCTCGGAGACCTCGGGGCAACGGCTGCGGCCTTCCTCGGTGCTCAGCAAACGCGAAAATGAGAGCGGGGGGCAGCAGGGAGGGGCGGAGACGGTTCGGGGCCGATTTAAAGCGGCGGGGGGCACGATGGGGCACGCCCCACGACGCTGAGGGGGCGGTTATGACATCTGCTGCCAGGCCGGGCGGTTTCGAGGAGCGTGGGGGTGAAGACGGTGCCGACAAGCGGGCCCGGGCGGTCAGCGGTGCCGGGCGCGGGCGTGGTAGTTGTTACTGGTCTGGCGCGGCGCGCTGGCTTGCTGGGCTAAGGCTTTTCTTTGGGCCGAGCGGCTGTCTTGGCTGGCTTGGCCTTGTTCTTTGAAATTTGTCGACACGCCGAGGCGCAAGGGGTTCTTTGGGCAGAGCGCGGCTGGGATGAGCGGGAAGGGAGAGGAGGGTGAACGGCAGACATGGAAAAAAAGGCCATGTGGGCCAAAAATGAGGAAGGGGAGGAGATAATCATTTTCCCTTTTTATTTTCCAACAAATTTTCCCAAAAGCATTTTCAAATTATTTTTGAACTCATTTGAACACTAATTTAAGAACAATCATCACTTGAATAAATAGTGCAGCAGCATGTATGCATTCAAAGGTTTCAAATCTTATAATTGATTTTAATTCCCCAAAAATTATTAGTTTCCTATAATTGAATGCACACTTAATAACATAATTAAATCAAATTTACTTATTTTAAAAGAATGAAAAATTTTGGGTGTTACAATTCTACCCCCCTTAAGATGAATCTCGTCCTCGAGATTCGGGTGATTGCTTACTCAAACAGTTGGGGATAAGTCTTTCTCAGATCCTCTTCTCTTTCCCAAGTAGCCTCATCTTCTGTATAACGATTCCACTGCACCTTGCACATCTTTACTGTTTGGCTTCTCGTAACTCTTTCGGCAGTTTCCAAGATCTTTATCGGATACTCTTCATAAGTAAGATCTTCCTTGACAACAAGTTCTTCCAAAGGAATTTGTTCTTCTGGTACCCTCAGACACTTTTTCAACTGGGAAACATGGAACACGTCGTGCACACCGGACAAACTCTCAGGCAGTTCCAACTGATAAGCTACTTCTCCACGTCTCTCTAGGATCTTAAAAGGTCCTATATACCTTGGTGCTAACTTTCCCTTCATATTGAATCTTCTCACACTTCTCATTGGTAACACCTTCAAATACACATAATCACCAATCTCAAAAATCAGCTCTCTTCTGCGAGTATCAGCGTAACTCTTCTGTCGGGATTGAGCCACTCTCAAATTGTCTCTAATCATTCTCACTTGTTCTTCTGCGTCTCTAAGGACATCGGGTCCAAACACTTGAGTTTCTCCAGTCTGATTCCAGAACAAAGGCGTTCTACACTTACGTCCATACAACGCCTCGAAAGGTGCCATCTTGAGACTCTTCTGATAACTGTTGTTGTACGAGAACTCTGCGTAAGGCAGACTCTTATCCCAACTATCACCATACTGAAGTGCACAGGCTCTCAACATATCTTCCAAAATCTGGTTGATCCTTTCAGTCTGTCCATCAGTTTGCGGGTGGTAAGCAGAACTGAAATTCAGCTTTGTTCCCAAAGATCTATGTACTTTATGCCAAAATTGCGATGTAAACTGAGTGCCTCTATCCGACACAATTTTCTTGGGAACACCATGTAAGCACACTATTCTTTCCATGTACAACTCTGCTAATCTTGCACCATTATAGGTAGTCTTGACTGGTAAAAAGTGAGCAACCTTGGTGAGTCGATCCACTATTACCCATATCGAATCATAACCTCTTTGAGTGCGGGGCAGTCCTACAATAAAATCCATACCAACTTCTTCCCATTTCCATTCATGAATCTTCATTGGTTGTAGTAACCCTGCAGGTCTTTGATGCTCAGCTTTCACTCTTTGACAAGTGTCACACAACGCCACATATTCTGCCACATCTCTCTTCAAACCATACCACCAGTACTTTTCTTTTAGATCCAAGTACATCTTGGTACTTCCGGGATGTATAGAATAAGCAGACTCATGGGCCTCTTGCAGAATTGCATCTCGGATAACTTTCACTTCCGGTACACATATCCTTTTCCCAGAACCAAAGAGTTCCATTCTCATCCATTACGAATCCGGTGCCTTTCCAAGCACTACATTCTCTGCTATCTCCTTAAGTTTTTCATCCTCCAATTGTCCTTTGCGTATCTCCTGCTCCAATGTAGGCTCTATCACCAATTCCATTGCATTAGTGACCAGGCTCAAGTTGAGATACTCCATTTCAGCACACAACTCTGCTGGCATAGATGTTATCTGAATTCCATTGGCATAGCTCTTTCTACTAAGTGCATCAGCTACGACGTTTGCCTTTCCCGGGTGATAATGCACTTCCAAATCATAGTCTTTGATCAATTCCAACCAACGACGTTGTCTTAGATTCAGATCTGATTGGGTGAAGATATACTTCAAACTCTTATGATCAGTATAGATATCACTCTTATGTCCAATCAGATAATGTCTCCAGATCTTTAAAGCATGAACCACAGCTGCCTATTCCAAGTCATGAGTAGGATAATTCAACTCATGCTTCCTTAATTGTCTAGATGCATATGCAACCACTCTTCCTTCTTGCATAAGCACACATCCAAGGCCCAAACGGGATGCATCACAATATATAGAGAAGTTCTTGCTTAAATCGGGCAAGATTAATACTGGAGATGTAGTCAATCTCTTCTTTAGCTCTTCAAAGTTTGCCTGGCATTTATCCGACCATACATACTTAGCATTCTTTTCCAACAGAGCTATCATAGGCTTGGCTAGCTTGGAAAAACCTTCAATAAACCTTCGGTAATATCCAGCTAATCCCAAAAAGCTACGAATCTCACTTACAGTTGTTGGTGGTTTCCAATTCAGTACATCTTGTACTTTGCCTGGATCCACTGCTATTCCACCATTGGAGACAACATGACCCAGAAAAGAGACTTCCTTTAACCAAAACTCACACTTGCTCCGCTTAGCGTACAACTTATGTTCTCTAAGCTTTTGCAAGACCATCCTTATGTGTTCCGCATGTTCTTCTTCAGTCTTGGAGAATATTAGTATGTCATCTATGAATACTACCACAAATTTATCCAGAAACTCCATGAACACCTTATTCATCAGATACATGAAGTATGCAGGTGCATTGGTCAATCCAAAAGACATAACGGTGTACTCATATAGTCCATACCGTGTAGTGAATGCTGTCTTGGGTATGTCCGAGTTCCGAATCTTAAGCTGATGATAACCAGATCAGAGATCAATCTTGGAGAACACATGAGCTCCTCTCAACTGATCAAACAAATCATCAATCCTAGGCAAAGGGTATTTATTCTTGATGGTAACCTCATTAAGTGAGCGGTAATCCACACACATCCGTTGACTACCATCCTTCTTATCCACAAAGATCACAGGTGCCCCCCATGGGGAAGAACTGGGGCGTATGAAACCTTTTTCTTGCAACTCTTTTAGTTGTTTCTTAAGGTCTTCTAATTCATTAACTCCCATTCTATATGGACGTTTAGCTATTGGTGCAGTTCTAGGTAATAATTCAATAATGAATTCAATGTCTCGGTCAGGTGGCATACCTGGCAAGTCATCGGGGAAGACATCCGGGAACTCCTCCACGACACGATCTTGTTCATTGACTTCACCATCTAGCTGGTTCACTGTGGCTGTAGGCTGAGCTCGCACTACTACTTCTACACAGATTCTATCCCCATTGAGTGATGTCACAACCACAGATTTCTCCTGACACTGAATCACTGCCCGGTGTTGTTTCATCCAATCCATTCCCAGGATAAGATCAATTCCCGCTGTTCTCAACACAATAGGCTTCACTTTGAAGTCTACCCCCCTTAAGGAAATGCTAGTTGAGGGGCTCCAATAAGAAGCGGGCATACTACCTCTCGGGGAATTCACTAATATGGGGTTTTTCATGGCACACAAAGGTATGCTATGCATTCTAACAAAAGCTTGGGAGATAAAAGAATGCGAAGCACCAGAATCAAAAAGTACGGTAGCAGAAATAGAATTGACGCTGAACGTACCCAACATGACCTCAGGCATCTCCTGAGCTGCATCAGATGACACATAGTTCACCTTCGCTGTGTGAGGTGGTCGGGCGTTGAACTTCTGATTGTTGGTCTGGTTCTGAGGTGCTTGTTGGTTCTGCTTCTTAGGACACTGATGAGCATAGTGACCTACTTCTCCACATCGGTAACAGGCATTGGGATTGTTGGGTGCACCACTCTTCACAGGAGCATTGTTGGGCACTCCCTGGCGTGTTGCAGGATTGCTAGTCTGTTGCGGGGGACGCTGATTTCCAAACTGTTGCTGGTACTGAGGGCGTTGCTGGAACTGGTTCCGCTGAGGATACTGACCACGGTTTCCCTGGTGAGTTGGTCCTTGATTCCTCTGCTGGAAACCTTGCTGGGGATAAGCACGTGGGCGAGTGTTGCTTCCAGAAGCTTGCCCTTGGAGCCTTCTCTTCTTAGCTTCCATCTCCTTGCGCTTATCATCAATCACGATTGCGCGATTCACCAAAGACTGGAAGTTAGGATAAGTATTAGACATCAGCTGGAGCTGCAGTCCATCATAGAGTCCCTTGAGGAAACGGCGTTGCTTATCCTTGTCATCCGCTACATCATTAGGAGCGTAGCGTGATAGTTGTGTGAACTTGTCCCGATACTCCGCCACAGTCATTGATCCTTGCTTGAGAGATGATCTGAATTCTTCCTGCTTCAGTTCCACTAGTCCATTAGGAATATGGTATGACCGAAAACTGTCCTTAAATTCCTGCCAAGTGATAGCAAGAGCATTGTTGGGACGTCCAAACTGGAATGATTCCCACCAATCCTGAGCAGCTCCTTGGAGTTGCCCGGAAGCGTACAACACCTTCTCAAGGTCGTTGCATTGTGCTATGTTCAGTTGTTTCTCCACAGCACGCAACCAATCATCTGCCTCCATAGGGTCTGAGGCATGGGTGAACACCGGTGGACGACCTTTCATAAACTCTCCACGCTTATCTCTAACCTGGACATGCGGTGGCCCTCTTGCAGGTTCATTGTCCAAGCGCTGCATCATAGCTTGCATTCCCAATATCTGTTCCATGGTCACAGGTGGCGGTGGTGGATTTATAAGAGCATCACGCCCACGACCAAGGCCTCTGCCTCTTCCTCCTCTTGCGGCCATCTGTTTTCCAACAAATGTGCAAAATTTAGGGATTGTTCCAAATATAGAGAGCTTACAAAAGATAAGAAACAATGCTGAGAATTTTCTGGACAAGGTTCAAATTCAGCAGTTCAGTAAAACTGTTATAACTCGAGTTTTAGAGATCCAACAGAGGTGCACCAAGATTCGTTAGAAAGCTTAGGAGACCAGCTACAACTTTCATTTAGATCACTTTTACAGATTCTGACTCACACTTAGTCAAAAGTAGGGCTAAATCGAAACTGTTCTGGGTTCCAGACAGCGCAGGAACACCAACTTGTGTCAGCTAGATCTCCCAAACCTGAGCAGCTAATGACGTGATTCCAGAGACATTTGAAAGATACAGAGGTCTAGTTATCTCCACAAAAATTTCAGATTTTTTATCATCCCAGATTTCGAGATACCAGATAAAGAACACAGGCTGCTCCAGAAATCAGCATAGCAGATATAAGATTAAACGAAACATCTGCATTAAGATTTCATTCTAAATTTAAAGTTCCCATCTAAGGAAGTTGTGGACATGCCCACAAACTTCCAGCAATCAAGCAAAATACCAAATCAACCAAGTTCACAAATTAAACATCTAATCATCCAAGTTCACAAGACCAAACAAGACTAAATAAGAAACACGAACTAACGACGTGGTCATGGTGAAGGAACGGCGCTTCTTCTTGTAGATGGAAGGTTGTCCAAGTTGTGCTCGAAGTTCATCCACTTGCTTCTGGAGGCGTCTCTGAGCCCTCTGAGATGCACGCAGTTCTCCTTTGACTTCCTCATCCACTCCCTGCATAGCGTGGACATGCTGCACCGTTGCCTCCAGAGTTGGGTCATTCTCTGGTGGAGCCAAAACCTACCAAACACCCTCATGATCATTTCGAGGAAGGAACCTGAAGCGGTCCTCCCTCATGGCCTCGAAGCGACGACCATGGTAGTGGATGTAGGCATTCTGTGCCGCATCCTCCATGCCATCCAAAGCATGGGCTCTCCTGGTAGGGGCACAGTGGACAGTCTCCACCTCATGTCCATTAATGATATCGTTCCATGCGGTGACCACCAGCTCTACCTTCCAGAAGGTAGCCTCTAGTGGGTGCTTGTACTCGGCGCGATGGTAGCTGATGGAGGCGCAAGTCGGGAAGTAGTCGTCCAAACACGTGGGTGAGGAGAGTGTGGTAGTAGGCTGTCTCTGAGCTGGCTTGAAGTAGTACTTGCACTTCCACCAATCTCCTCGCCTCCACGGGGCAGGTGGGAGGGTGCAGGTGTAGGAGAAGTAGCCGTCGACTCCTCAGGTGTAGCTACCACAGGATAGATTGGCACGGCAACTGGTGTAGGAGTAGGTGTAGCCATCTCCTCGTCGTCGGAGATGATCACAATCTCCCTCTCCGCCTGTGGGGCACGCGGGGTGAACATGGCACGATAGCCGGCGGTGCTGAGTCGAGCAGTCTTCGGATTGTGAGACATCTATAGATTTAAAGTGAGATGAAATTAGAATCAACAATTTTAAATAATAGATTAATGTATGAAAAGCATAAATGTTTTAATAAAATAACAAGAATAAGTCAGTAAGCAAGAAACCAGAGGAGCAAAGATGCTAAAACGACCATTTTCTAACTAGGCTTGCGTCCTACAGTCAACACGGCTCTGATACCAATTTGTCACACCCAATTTTAAGGATAAAATTAAATGCACAAAACTCGTGTGTGCCTAGGAATCAATCACACACACAAGCTGACAAATTACATAAAGTATCATCACGGTGTCTCATACATCAGAGTTATAATAAAACTTAGTCTTATACATCACAGCGGAATACTAAAAAGATAATAAAACTCTCATGGCCGTCATCACAGGGAAGGTCAACTGGTTGACCACAAGCCTAATAATCCTCCGGGAAATCCTCATACCCGTTGTCATCTGTTACCCATCCGGGATTTTTATCCAAGTAAAGAAAATAAACAAGTGTAAGTACTTCCCGTACTCAACAAGATAACATGGGGTTCATGAGGCTCAACAAGGTTGACACTGGTTTACTGCAGTTAGCACTTTTAGTAAGTCAAGATTTTATCCTCAACTATTATCAAGTTATGCTTAAGCTCCCATTTAATTCCCATAAGAACATATATCGGGGTCAACTGTACTATATATCATCATTGAACAACTTTAAATTATCATCAACAAGTAACCAGTTATTCTGTGAGTTTTCCGGGCCGCTCGTAACCGTGAGCACGGCTGCTATAACAGTTTGTTACCCTCTGTAGAGGTGGCGCACATTCACCACGAGTCGTGATCCCCATATGCCCGGGTCAATTACTCCCATGTCACTTCCAAGGTGAGCGGGCAGGGTACACTATGAAGCCATTTCATAGGTTTCCCTAACAAGTTAGGGCCGCTAGGTTTCCTTGGCAGGCAGATGTAGGAACCCCCCTTTCCTATGGCGCATATCCATCGCGGCTATACACATAGGAACAGAGGCAGCCCTATACCCAACGTGCCAAGCCCCATTTGCGCCAAAAAGGTAACCTCTAACTAGCTAGAAAAGGTCCTATTACTGAGCTAAAGTCAGAGCCATATGACTCTCTCGGTTGCACTGTTAGTCCCAGCTTTTGCCGACAGATAAGTCCTTATGGAGGGCCGGGAGCAACATGAACAAAGGTCATTTGCACTTTCGCCCTATGGAACAGTTGTTATAAATCATGTTACTCACTTTGTTCCATAGTATCATTCATCAACAGGTATATCAAGTTCAGTTAGAGCACTAGCAATCTATCCATATGCATTTAACCCATAGGAGACAAGGAACAGGATAAACAATCACTAGGATGTCCTTACGGGTATCAAAATTAGACACATGCAAATGAGTAATTGATTAAAGTGAGATAGGACATCAAGGAAGGCCCGTGTTATACTTGCCTTGGTTCACAAACTCGTGCTGGTCCTGCTGGTCGTCGAAGAGTTCTTAGTCTCCCACATTTTCCTCACCGTCTGAACACGATCAACACAGCAACATACAACATTCCAAAAGCATTCATGCAAAGCAAACATTCCTATCATTAGAACAGTACACCAACAGTATTGAAATCAAGATAAAATGTTTGTAAAACTAATCTACGTCTCGCTACGATCACGTCAACGCGAAGTTCACGAAAAACGGAGCTAAAATGCGAAAGTTATGATTTAAACGGGTTTTCCTATAGCCATATATTTAATTAAATCTAATCATGAAATTAAAAAGTTCCAAACTTGACTAACAGTAGCTCCAACATGTAGCTTATGAAATTACAAAGCTAACGTGATTTGAATGGTTCAATTCAGAGCTAAAACGACAATTTTATAAGCAAAACAGTTCAAATGGCATTTCTGTAATTACTGAAAACGTATTTTTGACTTAAGCCGTGGAGTTTACGCTTTCCAAACGGGATTGCGCGTTCGGGAAATACGCTTTGGGCTGCGGGTTAGGACTTAGAAAAGTCCAGGGACTCTTTAGCAAAATTACCCGCGAAGGGGTAACTTCTAATCCTGGCCGTTGATCTCGCGATGGGCGGCTAGGATCGGCCTGGGGAGGGACGGCCGGCTGGAACAGTAACACCGGCGGCCAGGCGCCATGGCCGGCGGCGTGAAGGACTCGGTCGCGCGCGGATTAGGGCCTACGGTTCACCAAATTGACCACCGAGGGCACCCATGAGCTCGGGGGGAGAAGGGGGTCGCGGCCATGCCGTTGCGGCGGCCGGAAATGGGGGCTAGCGCGGTGGCCGCCATGGCCGGCGACCATGGCCCGCGGAGCTCATGGCCAAGGCTCGGGAAGCCAACAAAAACGAGAAAAAGAGATACCGGGAGATAGAGGGGAGGATGGCGAAGCTCACCAAGGGGGAAATGGAGACGGAGGCGGCTCGGAGGAGGCTGTCCGCGCAGAGGGGCGGTCGACGGAGCTCGGAGACCTCGGGGCAACGGCTGCGGCCTTCCTCGGTGCTCAGCAAACGCGAAAATGAGAGCGGGGGGCAGCAGGGAGGGGCGGAGACGGTTCGGGGCCGATTTAAAGCGGCCGGGGCACGATGGGGGCACGCTCCCACGACGCGGAGTGGGGCGGTTGCGGCATGCGGCCAGGCCGGGCGGTTTCGAGGAGCGTGGGGGTGAAGACGGTGCCGACAAGCGGGCCCGGGCGGTCAGCGGCTGGGCGCGGGGCGTGGGCAGTTGCCTGGTGCGGGCGCAGGCGCGGCTGCTGGGCTGGGCGCGGCTGCTGGGCCGAGAGCGGCTGCTGGGCTGGGCGCGGCTGCTGGGCTGGCGACGCCGAGGCGCGCGGCTGCTGGGCCGAGAGCGGCGGCTGGGATGAGCGGGGAAGGGGAGAGGAGGGTGAACGGGCCGCGCGGGAAAAAGGCCATGTGGGCCAAAAATGAGGAAGGGGAGGAGATAATCATTTTCCCTTTTTATTTTCCAACAAATTTTCCCAAAAGCATTTTCAAATTATTTTTGAACTCATTTGAACACTAATTTAAGAACAATCATCACATGAATAAATAGTGCAGCAGCATGTATGCATTCAAAGGTTTCAAATCTTATAATTGATTTTAATTCCCCAAAAATTATTAGTTTCCTATAATTGAATGCACACTTAATAACATAATTAAATCAAATTTACTTATTTTAAAAGAATGAAAAATTTTGGGTGTTACACGTACCTTGCCAGCGAGAATGCGAAGACCGAGGCCCGGCGATGACAACGGGAACGACCACTACGGCGTGAGGGTCGACGAACCGAGGCGGCACCTTTCTTCTCCTCTTCTCCCCTTCTCCTTCTCTCCTCCCTTCTCTTTCTTCTTCTTCCTCCTCCCCTTCTTCTCCTTCCTGCTTTCCTTCCTCCTCTTCCTCCTACCTCCTCCTCCTTCCTACAGCGGGCGCGCGGGCGCACGAGCGCGGCGGGCGCGGGGCCGGAGGCGCGCGGGCGCACGGGCCGGGGAGCCGGCGGGGCTGGCGCACGGGGAGCCGGCGGGGCGGGCGCGGGGAGCCGACGGCTGCGGCGCGGCGGCTCCGGCGGCGGCGGCGCGGCGGCTACGGCGCGCGTGTGTGTGCGTGTCTGATGTGTGCGTGGTGTGTGTTGTGTCCGTTTTTTTTATATTTCAAACCTCTTTGCCGAGTACCAGATCCGGTGCACTCGGCAAAGAAACTATTTTGCCGAGTGCCCCCGGTCTGGCACTCGGCGAAATAAAAAATAAAAAAAAATCCTGTCCTGGCTTTGCCGAGTGCCTAGAGTTAGCACTCGGCAAAATATTCACTTTGCCGAGTGCCAAACCTTGGCACTCGGCAAAATAATTTTTTTTTTGTTTTTTGCCACCAACTTTTTTTCTTAGATTTGTATTTGTACCATGAACAACATGTTCAAATTTGGCACAATTTCATTGCTGTTTGCTATATTTCTTCACTTTATTTCGTTTTCTTGCAATTTTCCGAAAAATGTAGGTTTGAACTGTAGGTGCATCGAATAATAGTTTTGATCCATTCCAAAAATGTTATTCTTGTTTGTTAGTGTCACTTTATGCTAAATCAAGGAACTATCTCCGAATTTCGATCAACGTGCTCACGGGGCAACGTCGCGAACTTGCGTGCGAGTGGTTATTTAATTCTATAAAATTCAAACGAATCCCAAAAATCATGAAACTTGGTGAGATGTCGTGATATCACATGCATATGCGGTGGTAAAAATTTGAAAATGTTTGGAGGGCGTCATCACGTATGGTGTTCACAAATCAGGACATCATCACATGTGACCTATCACATGTGATGATGTCCTGGTTTGTGAACACCATGCGTGATGACGCCATCCAAACGTTTTCAAATTTTTACCACCGCATATGCATGTGATATCACATATGATGATGTTCTGGTTTGTGAACACCATACGTGATGACGCCCTCCAAACGTTTTCAAATTTTTACCACCGCATATGCATGTGATATCATGACATCTCGCCAAGTTTCATGATTTTCGGGATTCGTTTGAATTTTATAGAATTAAATAACCACTCGCACGTAAGTTCGCGACGTTGCCCCGTGAGCACGTTGATCGAAATTTGGAGACAGTTCCTTGATTTAGCATAAAGTGACACTAACAAACAAGAATAACATTTTTGGAATGGATCAAAACTATTATTCGATGTACCTGCAGTTCAAACCTACATTTTCTGGATAATCGCAAGAGAACGAAATAAAGTGAAGAAATATAGCAAACAGCAATGAAATTGTGCAAATTTGAACATGTTGTTCATGGTACAAATGAAAATCTAATAAAAAAAAGTTGGTGGCAAAAAACAAAAAAAAAATTATTTTGCCGAGTGCTAAGGTTTGGCACTCGGCAAAGTGAATATTTTGCCGAGTGCTAGCCCTAGGCACTCGGCAAAGCCAATATTTTACCGAGTGCCAAACAGAAGGCACTCGACAAAGAGGCCGGCGTCGGGCACCGTTATCCCGGGCGCCTCTTTGCCGAGTGCCCAACTTTGCGAGTGTCTGGCACTGGGGCAAAGTTTGGCTTTGCCGAGTGTCGTATTTTGCCGAGTGCCAGACACTCGGCAAAGACCTATTTGCCGAGTGCCAAGTTTCGCCGAGTGCGGCACTCGGCAAAGGTGGCTTTTGCCGAGTGCCCGATATTTGGCACTCGGCAAAGATTCCAGCACTAGGCAAAGTCCCGGTTTCCTGTAGTGGCAGCCGCACCTGGTGAGCATCCAGCAGCTGCAGGTGCCTGCTTCAGTAGCGATGCTATATTCGCTTTGTCTTGTGATTCCGATGGTTTTGAGATTAATTGGTCCTGTGCTGCACGGCTGCTACCTGCTGCTGGACAATGGTGGCAGTGGCGGCCTGTCGGTGGCAGCGGGCAGCGTGGTGGCGGCGGCGACGGGGCGGGCGGCGGCGTAGACGGGGCGTGTGCGGGGTGGGGGCTTTTTTAAAAAAATTTTGAACTTTTTTTGCCGAGTGTCGGTTTTAGCACTCGGCAACGTCTTTGCCGAGTGCTCGACAAAAAACACTCGGCAAAGACAGCTTTGCCGAGTCTGTGTTTGACGAGCGCCATTTGTCAAGTGCAACACTCAGCAAAGGCTTTGCCGAATGCTTTTTTTACCTTCGCCGTGTGCCGTGGGCACACGGCAAACCTGGGCATTCCAGTAGTGTGTTAATCAAGCCGCTTGTCTTCAAAGTCGATTCTGTAGTAGTGAATTGCGCAATTGATGATGAGGCCACTACTGTTCCACAAGATTTGAAGTTTCGGAAATTGGCTGAAATAAAATGGAGAGTATATATTTAATATGTTCAGCATAGTAAATATCATGGTATAAAAATATGTTCCTATATATGCATACACAAGTACTGGATTTAAAAACGAAACTAATAATATATTTACATGTCAATTGGAACTATACGGTCGACGAGATCAAACAATTTGTACAAAACGATCTCCTATCCTTCAAGTGGTTACATCAATAATCTTCTGTCGAAGAAGGAAGAAGGAACAGTGCGTAAAACCCGCCAGCAACGGTACAAGCTCCCATGAAGCAGACGCCGGCCCCGACGACGGGCCACGGCACGAGCACGGCGACCCTCCACGAGAACATCGCCGTGAGCGACGTCGTCGTGAGCCAGACGCCGATCTTGGCGCGGCCCCTGGCCGCCGGCGAGCCAGGCGGAGCGGTCTCGAAGAGGCGCAGGAAGTAGAAGAGCAGGACGAGGCTGGCGTACGACGCGATGACGAAGATCGTCGCGGCAGCGTCTCCCCAAGACCTGTGGATCGCGAGTATCGAGTTCGCTGTGAGGAGAATGAACCCTAGAGCTGTGGCCATCAGTGGCGCCATGTCGACGCTACTATCCTAGGTACGATGAAGGAACAAATGTTCCCGATGGAGGAGCAGCTAGGCTGCGTACGTGCTTATTATATAGGATAATAATGGGAGATATACGCTGTGCCTTAACAGGGAGTAAGCTAAGGTATATAGAGGAGATTACTACCTAACAAGCAGGCCGCCCGGAGAACGGGTTATTAATTTTCCCTTTTTATATCTCTAGAGTCTAGTATATAAAAAGTTACTTTTGTTGATTCTTTTTAGTTGTTGTATTGGAAGAATGTTCCGAAGAGGAATGATACGATGGAGGTGCTGGAGGTCGTTCCCGGCAGTTGAACATATATAACTTGGCGCGCACGTCGAAGAATAAGACTAACTAGAAGAGAGTCGATATCAGAAGAAACTTTAGCATATGGTAAAGTTCTCTGTGCTTGTGCTCACGCTTCCTGGGCAATAATGCAAGTGCAGCGCAACAACGCGTTCATGCAATTTCCGCCCTTTTTCATAGCAATTACTGTAGCAATTAACTACCATACGCACTACGTACACGTCACGCACCCTTGTGTCCGTCTTCGATCGAGTTCAACTGTTGAAGCAACAAATGAAGTGAACATGCTGACGACGTACTAGCACGCATGACTGCCGCGATGATCGTTAGCGCTGCGTGCCGTCCCTACTGGATTCAGGCGCTTTGCCGGGTGCCGAATGCACCCGGCAAAGGCTACTTTACACTCGGCAAAGTCTTTGCCGGGTGCAGCACTCGGCAAAGAGTCTCCGGCAAAAAATTAGTCAGCAAAGATTTCTTTGCCGGGTGCTTTTTATCGGGCACCCGGCAAAGACTTTGCCGAGTGCAAACCCGGCACCCGGCAAAGAAAAGTGGTCGTTACGGCGCCGGCTCCGTCATCCCTTGCTTTGCCGGGTGCCATGTCATAGGCACCCGACAAAGATTTTTTTAATTTTTTTTTTCAAATTTTCTTTGCCGGGTGCCGTGCCGGGGAGGCACCCGGCAAAGATGTTTTTATTTTTTTTATAATTTCTTTGCCGGGTGTCTCACCGAGGGGGCACCCGGCAAAGAGTTTTTTTTATTTTTTTTCGTAATTACTTTGCCGGGTGCCCTGGACCTGGCACTCGGCAAAGCTGGGAATTCCTTTCAGAATTAGAATTCCCAGCTTTGCCGAGTGCCTGGGCCAGGACACCCGGCAAAGCCTCAAAAATTAATTTTTTTTATTTTGTTTTTTGATTCTATAATCACAAACACAGCATATAAAAGATATATATCACATCTGAAGCATCACAAAGACAATATAGCACATATATATCACATTCATCTCATCACAAACTCAATCCCACACATATATATCACATCGCGAATACAATACCTCACATACACGACATCACAAACATAATAGGTCCAATTACCATCGTAACAAGTCGATAGTGGATCACAGTGCATCACATGTCCATCAAGCAGTGAAAAAGAGATACAAACTAAAGGTGGGGAGGAAACTGAGTGCCTGGTGAAGGAAACTCGGCACCACCTGCTTGCGCCTGAGATGGGTCATTTGAACCCGCCGACGGAGGCTGCATAAAGGACAAGAGATTCAGGCGCTTAGAGTGGGTCATCTAATGAAAGCACTAGTCGAAGCAATATGGATTCATACTCACTGAACTAGCTACAACTGGCGGCGGCGCTGGAGCGAACATCGGCACAGGTACACCGTTCACTTGCCCAAAGTTCTGTAGGAACATCGTAATCTCCGCCAGCTGCTTGGCCTGTCTCTCCCGCTCGGCCCGCTCGGCTTGTCTTTCCCGCTCGGCCACCTCGGTCCTCGCCGCCAGGTCCCGCAGCTCCTGAGCCATCCTCTCGTTATCGGCCTGCAACATTTCAATTGAATGTTTTAGTAATGTAAAGGTAACTAAGTTATGTAAAGATCAATGTACGAAGAGTTAAACTGGACTAACCTGGAGTGCGTCGACCCGCTGCTGTGAAGGGGACGGCCGTTGGCGTATGGCCGGGCCTCCGCTCGGGGTACTTGCTCGGATCTGGGAGAGGGAGGGAACAGAGCCGGACTCGAGGGTGCCATCGCCAAGCCAGTACCGCCCATGCTTCTTGCCCTGTCCGATCCTCATGACAGTCGTGCCATCAATGTCGTCGGTGCTCGGATCCCAGTCTGGCCCCTGGACCGACCTTGCCTCCGACGCGTAGGAGCTGATGCGGGTGTGGGCGCTCGGGTTGCTGTACGACTCGGGTGGGTCATCCGGGCTGAAGGTGACAGCGGAAGTCGCCTTTCCCTTGCGGGCCAGTCCATACGCCATGAACGTGGACAAAGGCTGGCCACCATGCGACGCCGACTGCGAGAAAGACAACAAGATGATTAGAAGTAACATGCAGAATGGAGCGTCAGAATACTAAAAATGAATTCACGTACCCAAGCTTGCTTGTACGCGCCGAGGCTGCGGCTGCCTTGGTGGTGTGTGGGGCCTGTCGCCTGCAAAGCCCGCTCCCGGTGGGCTTCGTGTTCCTGGATATAACCCTCTGTGAACCACCTGTCCACGATCATCTCCCAGCAGTCGGCAAAGGACTCGCACCACCATGGAATCATCTACATGTCATAAAGAATTTGAGATGTAAGACGACCAAATGAAAGCTACTTAATCTCAAAACGAATCAGTATTATTCTTCTTCATTTACCTCAATGTACTGTTCCCGGGTCAGAGACATCTGTCTTGCCTGTGTCTTGCTGACTTTCTGACCAAGTCGCGTGGCGTAGTACTTGATGATGCAAGTGAGGCGCTCTTCGTAGTGCATGTCGCTGATGCGTTTCCTGGCACTTTTCACCAAGTTCTTCTCTGCCCTCTCCTCCTGTCCCTCTTCACACCTGAAAAAAGTCTGCAGACAGACACAATGTATCAATTCATTATGTCAAAAAGTGTCAAATGAATGCGGTGTATTGATCAAAGTTGTGCGAACGAGACTTACCCAGAACTCTCTCCTGACCCGCTCCTGCTTGTCTTCATATTCTGCGTCGGGGGCAGATTTGTAGTGGTCCCACAATTTGGCCAGCCCCACAGTCCCCTTGTGCGTGACAATGCCGGGGTAATAGTGCCTGCACACAAGCCCCAAGATGTGGTTGGGGTTGCGTGAGTCACCAGGCGACACAACCTCCCAGTGCCTGCACAAGTCATTAACAAACATTATTAGTTTCTCTGATAATTTTCAACAGGTTATATGAAGTAGCTGTGATTAAATCTAAAGTTAGTTACTTGTCCCCCTGGGGGCGGATCACTGGGCGTAGGGGAGGAAGCGGAGGCCCAGAGAGTTTTGAGGGACCTCGCAAGTAGGGGCTAGCCGCAGCAGAGGCAGTGGAACTACTTCTGGCCTCGCCGCCCTCCTGTGCCTCTCCCTCGCTGTCCGTCGCCCGAACCTCGTCCGTCGCCAGAACCTGCTCGTCCTCCGAGGAGTCCGTGGTACGGCGCTCCTCCAGCACGTCACGTGGCCTGACTAGAGGAGGTCGGCCCCTCCTGATGCCGCTCCCGCTGCCGCTGCTCCTAGCCCTCTGCCTCCTCCCGTCCGATGCGTTCTCTCCGGCATCTACATCCTGACGTGCCCTCTGGTACCTCGAGTTCACGTTCCTTGGCCCACTGCCGCCCGCCATCTTTGTTCAATCACCTGCAATTAAAAAGAAACAAACAAGACATCATTACATGTATTAGAAATAGATGCTAAGTAAATAAACAAAACACGATTACAAAATAACATAGTATTACATGTATTAGAAGTAATCATCATTATTGGGATTATCTAGATCATATGTCTCGTCATCACTATCAAAATTGTCCAAATAAACAAGACTGTCTGGAGGTTCAATGTTGCCTTCATCGTCATCATCTAAATGTAATCGCTCAAGCATTTCTATGTCCTTGGCATTTTGCACCTCATCTCCTTCTTCATCGTCATCAACCCTTTCATTGTCTACTTCCATTCCAATCGCCTCGGTTCAGTCTATCACCAACCTCCCTTGTAGCCCATCTTCTTGATAGAACTCTCCATCATGTGTTTGGGTTGAAGTTGTAATCTTCATCGTTTGGGACAGCTAGTCTACCATGTGGCGATACCTGGTGCACAATAGACCAACCCTGAAGAGCCTTGTTGCCTTGGCATGCGTATGACAAATAATAAACCTGCACGGCCTAATCCGCCACAATAAAGACATCTTTTCCTTGATAGATGGAATCGTGTCGAATCTCGACTTGACCAATATTAGGGCTCCGTTTCGTTAGTCGAGGATTGAACCAGTGGCATTTGAACATGACGAGACGAAGAGGTTTCGAACCATAAAATTCAAGTTCATAGATATCTTCAATTATGCCATGATACTCGAGGCCATCAGTGCCGGGAGTACAAACTCTGCTGTTTGTGGTTTTTCGATGGGGCCGAGCTCGCTCGTAGCTTCTTGTGTGAAAGCGATATTCATTCACATCATAACCTGAATAAGCTTTCACCTTACTGTCAAAGCCATTTGCAACCTGTCTCAACTCCTTACTCATAGTTGCATCGGTTTGGGCCTGCAAGCGCAAGAAGGAAAGATTGCCGAACTAAGTACGCGAAACTCGGAATCTCGAACTAGATACGAGGTAAATTGGACAATACCTTTGTTTTGAACCACGAAATAAAATCGGGCCTCCCTGCTCCCGGACCCCGTGAAAGAAGGGTGTCAGTTTGCCGTGGGGTAGGATCCCTTGGTTGATGTCAGGATACACGAATAAATTCCCTGTGCACACGAGAATAGTGACAGCGTATTTAAACAAGTTCTTTGAGAATAGTGACAGCGTATTTAAACAAGTTCTTTGAGAACTTACTCAATGAACGACTTCACCTCGGGTAGGTTGTGGAACACATATAGCATGATCATGCGCCACTCTTCATTTTCCAACCTCTTATTTGTCGATCCACTTGACCTGCCGAGTTGCCCTTGGAAAAGGCTAAGGTTGGATTCATTCTCGTCAACATTGTAGCGAGGGAGTGGATTATGCACGCTAGGAAGGTTCTCCGTGTAGTATAGCTGTGTGAAGTTTGTCACCTCCTCCAGAATAGAAGCCTCTGCAATGGAAGCCTCAATTTTGGCCTTATTTCTATATTTTTTGTGAACGGCCTTTAGAAATCTCTCGATTGGGTAGCACCAACGGCCCTACATGGGCCCCCCATACGTGCCTCATACGGGAGGTGCACAATCAAATGCTGCATCGACAAGAAGAAGCTGGGTGGAAAGATCTTCTCCAACTTACAAAGCAACTCAGGTGCCACTTTCTCCAAGTTTGCAACCACGGTCCGAGATAGCTCCTTGGCACAAAGCTGGCGGAAGAAATAGCTCAACTCTGCCAGCACTAGCCAGAGATGCTCAGGAACGTAGCCTCGTACCATCGCCGGAAGAAGCCGCTCAATCCATACGTGGTAGTCATGACTCTTCATGCCGTTGACTCGCATAGTGCCTAAGTTCACTCCCCTGCTCAGGTTCGCTGCATACCCATCAGGGAACATTAACGCCTTGATCCATCGTAGTACTTCCCTCCTTTGTTCGGTTTTCAAGACGAAATCGGCCTTAGGCCTTTTCCAGTTCTTGCCGTTTGCAGGAGGCCGCATCACTTGCTGTGGTCTATCGCACAACATCGCCAGGTCCACTCTAGCCTTAGGGTTGTCCTTAGACTTGTCAGTGTCCATGAGTGTTGCCCAAAGTGCCTCGGCGATATTCTTTTCAGTGTGCATTACATCAATGTTATGGGGCAGTAGGAGGTCATCGAAATAGGGGAGCCTCGTCAAGCCGGACTTATGAGTCCACATGTGTTGCTCACCATATCCCACAAAACCACCTTCTTCATTGGGCAAGAGAGCATCTATCTGAGCATGAACCTCGGCACCAGTCTTCAAGTGCGGTCTAGGGTCCATGACTGCGACACCTTTCCTGAAGTTCTTGGTGTCCTGTCGGAATGGATGGTTGGAATCTAGGAATTGACGATGTTGATCGAACGACGAATACTTACCACCCTTCTTCAACCAAATGAACCTCACAGCTTCCTGGCATATTGGGCACAGGAACTTCCCGTGAACACACCAGGCGCTGAATAACCCATACGCCAGGAAGTCATGCATGGAGTACTGGTACCAGACGTACATTTTGAAGCTTTCCTTTGTAGCTCGGTCGTATGTCCATACCCCTTCATTCCAAGCTTTGATCAACTCATCAATCACAGGCTCCATGAACACACCCATCTTACTCCCTAGGTGCCCGGGAATTATCAACGTCAAGATCATGTTATGTCGTTGAAAGGCGACGCCAGGGGGGAGATTGAGGGGGATAACAAACACGGGCCAACATGTGTAAGGGGAAGACATCATGCCATAAGGATTGAACCCATCTATTGCCAGCGCGACACGTACATTATGAGCCTCATCGGATTTTAGACGATGCTTGTCATTAAAGCTGGTCCATGCTTCACCATCAGATGGATGCACCATCTTGTTAGGATGGTAGCGTTTGCCATTCTTGTGCCACATCATCTGTTTCGCGGTTTCCTCGGTCATGAATAGCCTTTGAATCCTCGGCACAAAGGGAAGGTGACATAGGACTCGGGCGGGTATCTTAAGCTGGGTCTTCTGGCCACCACCATCACCAAACTCTACCTCCAGGAACCTGGAGGCTTTACACTTCGGACAGTACTTTGCCTCCTTGAGTTCTTCCCAAAATAGGACACACCCGTTCGGACAAGCATGTATCTGCTCATATGGCATCTTCAGTGCTTTAAGGAGCTTGTGTGCCTCGTACATGGTCTTCGGCAACCCGTGGTTTTTTAGAAGCAGGGTGCCAACCACGGTCAACACCTTATCGAAGCCTTCTCGACTCCAGTTTAAATCGGACTTCAACCCCATCAAGCGACTTATGGCATCCAGCTGGGTGACCTCAGAATGAGCTTGAAGGGGTTTCTATGCCGAGTCCATCATGTACTTGAACACATCTACGGCTGCCTACATCTCCGCCTCCTCACGTCCTTCAGCAAACTGTGCTTGGTGAACGTCATCTACCATGTCTGCTACCCCGGCATCAGCATCGAAAGCCTCGACGCGTTGTCTCACCACCTCCTCTCTCATACGATCGGCTTCACCATGGTGGACCCACCGGGTGTAGTTCGGCGTAAACCCATTCTTGTGCAGATGTGTACCCGTGAGTTCCTTGTCTAGCATTCTCCTGTTACCACACTTGCTGCAGGGACACAAAGCCATTTTCGGGAATTTTGCGGCCTTGCCAAATGCACGATTCAAGAAACAATCGGTCTTCTGCATCCATTCATAGCTGGCATCACCCTGACTTGTCCGGCCCGTGTACATCCACTGACGGTCCTCCATCCTCTAGCATATATAACATCACCACAGGTGACCATCAATTGCATCTACGTGGTGTCCCTACTCTCTAATAGGTGAGGATAGGTCCTAATCCCACCCGCGGGTTCGTAGATGAGGTTAGTTTCTATGCTCCGCTCCTATCCGAGATGGAATTTCGGCAGCACCTCCCCGCCGTTCTCCCGATACACGTCCTGCAAGGGAGAGTGTGTATCCGGAGAACAACGGAGAGGTGATGCCGAAACACCGTCTCGAACCGGAGCGGAGCATGAAAACTAACCTCAACTACGCATCCGCGGGCTGTCCAAAAAGCGTGGACAATCCGAAATAGATACGGTCGCTGATATACAAAGGTCCGCATATCTCCGACCGTATCTCTTTCGAACGGGAGACACCTAACTAGGTTACGCGACCAAAGACCACATACGGATAGAGGGGTTATACCTAGGGTGGCGGTGAGGTCCGGGTAGCGGGGCAGTGGAGAGTCGGTGCAGTGGCGAGTCGACGCGGTGTAGGAAGACTCGCAGCGCCGACGAAGATGATCGGGGTCGCCGAGTCCCTCCCACAGGTACTCCTGCAAAAAAGGGCAAAAATGGTTAGTGTCGACTCAAAATTTCGGCAGCACCTCCCCTGCACGGGGAGGTTCCCAAAACCTGCAAAAAACATGGCACGAAGGCCAACAACCACATATATACCAAACATGGCACGAAGGCCAACAACCACATACATACCAAACATGGACACGAAGGCCAACAACCACTAATATATCAAGAGGAGCCATGTACTTTAGTTCTCTTTCCATGCACATGAAAGTATTGAAGTAGTACAACAACAATTACTACTAACCCTACAACTACTACTAACACTACTACTAACAACTACTTAACTACTAACAATGCTAATAGTAAGAACTACTTAACTATTAACAACTACTACTACTAACCACTACTACTTACTAACTACTACTATTTACTAACCCTACAACTAACACTACTAACTACTACAACTAACACTACAACTAAAACTACTAACTACTACTACTAACACTACAACTAACTACTACTAACACTACTAACTACTACTACTACTAACACTACAAGGGTAGGGCTTACCTTGGCGGCAAGAACGGCAAGAGCGAGGGCAGTGATGACGGCGGGGATGACCGCAGCAGCGCGAGGATCAACGGCCGGTCGGACACGGCCCGGGATCGACGGCAGGCGGTCGGTCGGCACCTTCCTCTTCTTCCTCCTCCCCCTTCTCTTTCTTCCTCTTCTTCCTCCTCCCCTTCTCTTTTTTCCTCTTCCTCCTCCCCCTTCTTTTTCTTCTTCTTCCTTCCTCCTCCTTCTTCCACCTACCTCCTCTCTCTGGCGGCGTGAGGAGAGGAGCCAGGCCGGGACCACAGCAGGCACAGCCGGCCTCGTCGAGGACGGCCGGCGAGGTGGCGCCGCGTGGCCATCGTGGCCGGTGAGGCTGGGGCGCCGGGGCCAGGCAGGAGCGCCGGCCGGGCCGAGCGCCGTCGGGGTCGTCGGGGCAGGACCGCGGCCGCGGGGCCGCCAGATCCGGGCGGGAGCGCCGGCCGGCCGCCGAGGCGAGCGCCGCCGGGTGTGGGCACGGCTCGCGTGGGCGCTGGGCCGCCGGTGCCGAAGCCGTCGGGTCACCGGGAATGGGCGGAGGAGCGGGCGAGGCGCGGGAGAGGCACGGGCGCGGCAGACCGGCGAGGCGCGGGCGCGGCGGAGCGCGAGGGCGGCGGCGGCGGTGCGCGGCGGCGGCGGCGGCGGAACACAGGCGCAGCTCTCCTAGATTACGTTAGGGTTG
This sequence comes from Miscanthus lutarioriparius, assembly GCA_904845875.1. Classification (NCBI taxonomy): domain Eukaryota; kingdom Viridiplantae; phylum Streptophyta; class Magnoliopsida; order Poales; family Poaceae; genus Miscanthus; species Miscanthus lutarioriparius. Next base: position 78,249,519 of record CAJGYO010000018.1, read on the forward strand.
GGGGCGTCGGCCGGCCTTTTTAGGCATGGGCCTTTGCTGGGTGCCAGGTGACGACGGCACCCGACAAAGAATTTTTTTATTTTTTTTAAAATTTCTTTGTCGGGTGCCCCATGACCTAGCACCCAAAGAAAGGCTTCTTTTTTGCTTGGCCTTTTTTTTAGTCACAGAGCTTTGCTTGGGGTGCCGGTGACTACTGACACCGTAAAGAATTTTTTTTTTTTTTTTTTTTCTTTGCCGGGTGCCCGGGGTGGCACCCGGCAAATTAATTTTTTTTTTGTTTTTTTGACCCCATTTTTTGTGGGGAACTGCTACAGTAAATATATCCCATGTGGTCACATGTGGAGATGTCTGGGTTTTAGGCAGCCGACGTCGCAACTTGCTCAAAACTTTCTTAATTTTTTACCAGGGCATCCACATGTGATAACAAGACACATCGACAAGTTTCGTGATTTTCGAACATCGTTTGGATTTTATATAATTTAAATAAACTTCCCCCGCGAGTACATCGTCATGTTACGACAACATGATGCGCGACATTTCATGCCACTTCCTGCATACGGCCTCGACATAGCCTAAATATCATGAATACTATTTTTTGAATGACCAAATTCCATTATTTCATGTACCTGCAGTTCAAATTTGGAATAGTCGAAAATATTCAATGAAACGGAAAAAATTAAGGAAATATAGTTAAAAAACTCATAATTGTCCCAAATTTTGAAATAGGGATATATTTACTGTAGCAGTTCCCCACAAAAAAATGGGGTCAAAAAAACAAAAAAAAAATTAATTTGCCGGGTGCCACCCCGGGCACCCGGCAAAGAAATTAAAAAAAATAAAAAAAATTCTTTGCCGGTGTCAGTAGTCACCGGCACACAAAAAAGGCCCGTGACTAAAAAGGCCGCCCAAGCAAAAGAAGCCTTTTGCCGGTGCCAGTCATGGGGCACCCGCAAAAAGAAATTTAAAAAAATAAAAAATTCTTTCTTGCGGGTGCCTAACGGCGTGGCACCCGACAAAGGATGATTTGGCAACCGGTCATCCGCCAAGCCGCCGCCACCTTTGCCGACGGCCATATTTTGCCGAGTGGCCGGCACCCGGCAAAGACTAATTTTTGCCGACGGCTAGAATTTGCCGAGTGCCGGAACCCGGCAAAGGATGCTTTGCCGGAGGCCTTTATTGGCCGGGTGCCTCCAGATCTAGCACCCGGCAAAGAATTCCTTTGCCGGGTGCCCGATAAAAAGCACCCGGCAAATCAGCCGTTTCCTGTTGTGCGTGCCTGCTTCCGAGGTGGTATACGTTTATATCAGTGCTCTGTCAGATGTTTGGAGCTACGTACTCCTACATGTCAGGGATCGAGGTGAATAATCATCCAAGGCCAGTTGTTTCCTCTACATAAGGCTCCGTTTAGTTCCATCCAAAAATCAAAAAAATTTGCGCAGTATCCGTCACATCGAATCTTGCGGCACATGCATGGAGTACTAAATGTAGACGAAAAAAAAAACTAATTGCACAGTTAGGTGAGAAATCGCGAGACAAAACTTTCGAACCTAATTAGTCCATAATTAAACACTAATTGCCAAATAAAAACAAAAGTGCTACAGTATCCAAAACCCAAAAATTTTTGAATCTAAACACGCCCTAACTACTGGCCTTCGAGTTCAAGATTTATGTGCCTTGTTGGACCAGGACAGCCGACAGGCCGGGTCGGGTAGTCAGGTCACGAGACGTACGACAGCGACAGTCGTCTTCTAAGTCGTTGTCGACGTATATCTCGAACCCTAATCCTGCCTGCCGTTTTAATTCAAAGAAGAGATTCCAGAAAACAGCTCTACATACACCACCTGCCGTCGCACCGCGTATATCTGTAGCTGCTGTGCGTACGTCTGGTTGACTCTCGGTCACTCGGTGTTCATATTGTTCGAAAAGCACGTACGCAGGGTTAGGTTGCTTTGGGAATTTTCCATTCTCTTATTAGTGGAATCTGGAAGTCCATCTCCTTACAACATGCATCCCTGGAAATTGCGGATCCATCGTACATGCATCTCGAATCACATGCATTTCACAAGCAAACCGTACGTGGGCGTGGGCCGGCCGGCCTTCGTCACCTTGACTCGATCGATCCTATGGTCGAGACCTATGGGCGCCGAATTAATGAAACCGAGTGAATCCACTGACTAATAAGATGATAACTTCGAAGCCAACATATTAAGTTTTTATGAAATCACATCCATTCTCTTATATTATACAGATTACTGTCATCTCCATCACTGAAACTCTCAATTACATCCCCACAGAAATTATCTATACTATAAAAGAGCGAATGAATTAATAATAGCTTTTCACCTAAAATACTTACCCACCTTTAATATAAACCCTTAGATAACAGAGTATCCTTAAATCTAACGCTTTATATCAATCTAGCGGTGGGCCACCTACCATCTTACACCTACATCTTACATCTTACATGTTCCTGCCATGGAAAAAGCCAATCGGCCATCCTCAGCGGTGATTTTTTGTCACCGAATAATTCCTTTACCCGCTAGCCTACCCACATCACCGCCGCCTCATCAATCCCGCGACGATCCATTGTGTCCCCGTCAATCACGCAGCCAATCCTCCCCGTCTCCTAGACTCCTACGCCTCCTCCCATGGATTGTCCCGATTAATGGATCCTCAACCTCGAGGGTTAGGGCTCGTCGCCACATACGGCGCTCCAAGTGACAGCTTCCCTTCCCCGCCTCCATGCTCTTCTCTGACGCATCATCTCACACCATTGCCGCCCGTTCCCCTCCGCATGCCCCTCACCCGAATCCACCATTGTGACCCTTCTGGACTGGATCCAGGTCGTGAAGCCATCCCGTGGACATCCCCTACTATACTAAGATCTCCTCCACACCTAGGTATGTTCTCCTCTCCTTTCCCTTGTGGATTTCTAGCTCACCATAATCTAGGGGTTTGAGGAATTTTTGTCGAATGGGTTACTCATGATGTAAATAGATGAATTCGACTGTCCAAAGTTCAATCCATTATTTTGTAAGCAAATTTCTATTGCCAAGTATGGGGATGCATTGTGCTCATGGCTGTGTATACTGTAGAGGAATTTTTTGTTCAACAACATTAATATTTGAAAATTATTGTAGACGCTATGTGCATTGTTTTTTTTTGGAACTGACGCTATGTGCATTGTTATGCCACTCAACTATACTAACTTTCTGGTACATCCCTTCTCAATGCTTTGTTGATTTGCTTCATAGCTTGGGATTTGGAGTGGCAGCTATGTTAATCAGGATTCAACAATACAGACCAATCTGTCAAAGTGGACTGTTTTGATATTGATCTATATTATTTTCATAATTGTTTATGTGAGAAGAGCAACTAACTGCCAATAAATTAGGAGTAACATAGCAACCAAGCAGAATGATAAGCAGCTCCATTGATCTTGTTTGTAGTGACATCTTTTTTGAGAATGCTTTCCAAATTAGTTATGAAAGAACTTAGATGTTACACAGTGTATTATATCTTTTAATAACAATAATTCAAAGTGGTAGGAGTTAATTCATACTGTGTTGCTAAGACTGCCAGGCTTAAATTTTGGTTTTTACTAGCTGTTTTTGACCGGTAAGTTTTTTCTTGAGAGGTTGCTTTGGACAGTTTCATATTTTTGGTGCCCCTCAACAGGTGCCAATGTTAGGGAAATAAGCACATTGGTTGCTTTGAAAATACATGAAAAAAATCTGAAACACAGTTAAGCTAATCTCTTATTTCTTATATTAGCCCAGTGAGCAATAATACATAAGGATATGTAGACCAAATCCTTCACTAACTAATGTGAGTTGTGCACCAGTTTTCAACCATTATATTTGCTTCCAGTTTTGAAGTTTCATCCGTGGACTCGATTGAAATTTGTTTCTTCTTGGTGCTGCAGGAAGCAAGGATTAAGCAAATTTTTAAATGGAGGGTAAGTGGATAGCTAGGCGAAGCAAAACATGATTTGCTGCCAGACAAGGTTAGGGAGTTTCCACCCCAAAGGTTGTCTATGCAGTAAACTATTATTTGTGTTCAAATATGTATTGCCTCACATGATTTGTGTTCAAATGTTTGCTTGATGTATGGGGAGCCTAGATTTGTTGTATTTTTCTCACATAAATCATCTCTTATGAATGTAATTTGGCATTGTCATGATCCATACAGGAGGCCACAGGAGAATCGACATGCAATTGATGAATGTGCACAGCTGAAGAATCTCTAGGTTAATAGGTTGGGCACATTAACTATTGTATATACTGTTTACTTGTGCTCTTTCAGTCAGCATACTCATTAGAAACCTTTTCTTTTGTTCAGTTGCTCATATGTGTACTGATATTTACTAATATTTGAAGTAACTTAAGTTAAAGAAGTAACATTAGTTGTGACAATATGGTGCATCCTGTGTGATATAAATTAACATGTGTTAACTTTCTTTTCTTATAGTTTGGTCTGAGTCTGACAAAGATGTTTGTTTTGGCATCATGTTTCTTTCTTCCCATCCTTTCTCTGTTTTAGTGTGACAATCATAAATGGGAGTATTGTTGCCCTCTTTTCAAATTATTTTTTATTGATTGGTTGGTGAGTGATCTTTATGGGTTTGTTAATTATTATGATTTAATATGAAGATGGGCATATGTTTTGTCATTTTCCTTCTTCCTGCTTCCAGGCGATCCTTTCTCTGTTTTACTGTGACAATCATAAATGGGAATATCATTGCTCTCTTTTAAAATTATTTTTTATTGATTGATTGGTTAGTGATCTTTATGGGTTTGTTAATTATTTTAATTTAGTATGAGATGGGCATATGTTTTGTCATTTTCCTTCTTCATCATTCCATGTGTTGGGCAATAATAGCAATTGGCTGGGCGAGGCCACTGGTCTCTAGGCTCTAGCCTCTAGCCGAGGATCGAGTCTATTGGCCCATGTCGCGGCCTAATTTCATTGCGTGTGGGTTGGGTTTTAGAACCGTTGGTTAGTTCAGTTCACCATGTGCAGGTTCTCCTCTTTTTTTTTGTCTTATGACCAATCTCCTGGACATAATCTAGAAGTTTTTTTTAGTTTGATGTAGCTGATTAAATTTTCTTTCATACATTTAGGCTTTCAAGTTAGGAACAATGAATCCTCTTGCATGTCAAGCTTCCAGTGTTAGGTCATGTAAAAAACTGTTAGTCTCCCTGAAATTCAATACACATATACATTCATTACTTGAACTCAACTTCTTTTTATGAAAAGAAGTCTAATAGTTTTGGTTGTCTGAATGAAATCAAACAATATGGAGGGACCTAGCTCTCCAAAGATTATAATTGATATATTAGGCTTCTTATGAATCATGACTGTCAAACATGTAATCCTGTTCTAGGTGTAGAATTTTGGACGCTAGCAAATCCGATGATGTTCTTTACGTACGTTTTCAACTGGAAAAAGCGGTAAGCAGTTCTTTACAATCTTTACGTTATTTATGTCTGGACAAAATAACTGACATCATGCTACTCAGCTGAGACCTGAAGTAAAGACAAAGCTGATCAGTGCTCATGCTGAACTAAAACCTAAAACCTGAGAAATGCAACATGAAACCTATGAAATGCTTTACTTGTACGTTCCTGCTTCCTAATACATGAAACCTGAAAACCTGAAACCTGAAATTCAGTGAACCTCACAGCGGCAACCTGTACAGAACTACAATCAGTTTTAGTTAATGAGATGTCCTGTTGTCGTTCCGTTTTATATCGAAATCAAAGTGGCAACATGAAACCTATTGTCGTTCTGTTTTATATCCAGTTCCATTTTGGATTCTAACTTTTAGTTTTTGTGTTAAAAAATCAAAAGGGATTGTTGCCCCCTTATTCTCAAAAAGCAGATATACAATGAAGGGAACTTACTGCAGTTCTGGTGACCGAAAATTTGATCTGTGCTATTTAGCGTGAGATATGGCCGAAGAAGTCCTGGTTGAGCCTGTCGATCTCGATTTCGATCTCGCTCGCGTCGGTATCGAGGAAGAACTCGAGCAGGCCGGCGTTCGTGTCCGAGATCACCCGCGCCTATCCTAGCAGCAGCAGTCGGACAGCAGGAACGCGTCTGTCGGTTCATTCCTTACGGCTGGCCAACAGGAATATGTTTCCTGACGTTCTTGGGTGTCATTTGGCGTAGGGAACTCCAGTGGATTCTGTTTGCTTGCTTCATGTATCTTTATTTACCTTTGTTATCATATATGGTGTAGGGTGGTTCGAATTGCTTGCTTCCTTATTACGTGCGGTGCAAATCTTCAGTTCTGTTAAGTTGAGATCCTTACACTCTTCCTAAGCTAGTCGATAGCATGCTCCAATTTGTTGGCTTCATATCTCATTAAAAATTTAATTTAGAAAACAAATCTTACAAATACTTTCAACTATTTTAAAATTTTATATATTATAATAAGACGTTATCTATCTTTTTTTATAATATATATAAGATGTCACCTATCACAATTATAAATATGTGCGTGCCGCACGTGTATGCTCACTAGTTTAATTAAGTACTTCAGCAAATTGATATCATCCTGAGTCTCCCATGTCACCGCCACGCCACACGCGGCAACACTAGCCGTGCCTAATGTCAGGGCGTCAGAGATATGCATTTTAACTTGAAGCAATTGAACAATCAAACCAAGACCTGCCATTCTGTCAAAGTATTATATATAAGTATAGGTAGTCTATCACAGATGCATACACCACGTCAAGTTAAGTCCATTTGGATTACGGCGTGGCTAGCGCTCGGATGCTAGTCCCTGTCAGGATGCCCGCGTCCGTTTCGCTTGTCACGCATACTGCTAAGCCTGCCCCACGCTGCCTGCATGTAACTGCTGCCCCGCATACGACTGCAGTGCCAATATGCCCGCCCCGCATGCCACAAGCAATAGCTGCGCCTGCACACCTGCCCCCGCATGCTGGTGCGCCTACGAATGCAGACCTCGTGCCTGTTGATGCCCGCCTTATGCCTGTTGATGTGTATGCATGTAGGGACCACCCACGCCCCGCTTCGCTTGCCGCGCACGTGGGAACCGCTGCACCCATGGGGACAACCTCTGCATGCGTCCGCTTCCTATGCCTACTAATGTTGCAACATGAAGCACTTCTACAACATATGTCAGAAAACAGGTGAAACATTTGCAATAGACGTCTGCAACATATGTGTTATCAACTGCAACATATGCAACATCAGATAAAGCACTTGCAATATACGTCTAAAAATAGATGAAATATTTTGAATAGACGCTTGCAACATATGTATATAGCCATTGAAACATATGCAACATCAAAATAAAACACTTGCAATATACGTCAAAAACAAATGAAACATTTAAAACATACACATGCAACATATGTGTATAGAAATTGCAACATATGCAACATCCAGATAAAATACATACAATATTCAGATGAAACATATGAAATATATATTTAACGCATGAAACATATGGAACTCGATGCCATGGAGTATACAGGCCCCGTGCTCCTTCGCTCTCTGCCGCTCCTTCTCTCTCCCCCGCGCCCCACGCCGAACAAGGGGCGCATGAGCTCCCATGCCCACGACGAACGAGAGGCCGCACGAGCTCCCATGCGCTGCCCCGCGCCGCATGCATCCCACGTCGAACAAGTGGCCGTGTACGCTTCCTGCATGCCCCGCTTCTTATTTTTCTTGGTTGTCACGCGTGAGTGGGTTGGTCTGTCTGGACGGACGTACGTCGTCAGCCGGATTGTCCAAATTTATTGCCAGGTCTACATACGCGTCAACCCAGCCAAGCAACATTCACTGAACCTGCAGGAAGGTAACACGAGGCGAGCTCATCTCTATACAAAGAGTTGTCCTGCACACTCACGTCTTGTTTAGTTGCACCCCAACTTCCAAAAAAAGTGTTACAGTATCTGTCACATCGAATGTTTGCGGCCCATGCATAGAGCATTAAATGTAGACGAAAAAAAAAAACTAATTGCACAGTTTGGTGGGAAATTACGAGACGAACGTTTTGAGCCTAACTAATTCATGTTTGAACACTATTTACCAAATAAAAACAAACGTGCTACAGTAGCCCCAAATTCCAAATTCCTACAACTAAACACAGCCTCACGTTTCTTATGATTTTTGGAGCCAGATGCGGCGATGCACAGGACTAAAAGAAGGCGTGGAAGGTGAATCAGCTGCAGCCATATCGTCAATCATCGACAGTTACGGGATAGGGATGACTACTTGTGCCAACATATCCGTGACGTGCCTCAAATTAGGCCAGATATTGAGCTTATCCGATCCATAATCTATTCAGGACTTTAGGGAGCACACGTCTTCAGAAGTCAAAACCTCTCTGAACATATTCCTGTCCAGTAGTGCGCCTTGCCTTGAGGACCTCTGGCCCTTCATGGCATCTGAACATAATCGGGCTATTCGCTGGTTAGTATCTGGGCTGATAAGTCCGACTGGTGCTGGTTCGTTATGAGATAAAAACACTGTTGGCTGACTGATAAGTCCTGGCTGAAACCAACACCCTGGTCGGTTCTCCTATAATCTGTCTTTTTCAACTTATTTTTTCAGCCGGAACAGTGTTTTTCTCTCACAACAAATCAGCCAGAACAGTGTTTTACCTTGTTTTTCAGCAAAACGAACGGGGCAATACTGTTTTCATCCAGAAAAGGATATAATTCTAGTTCTATTTCTAGTCAAATTTTGAAAAGTGCGCGTGCCTCTCCATGCTCAGAATGCTTCCACTGCGCAGATTATCCTCGTCCCGTATGTGCGGATGTCAAGGTCGTTCAGCCGAGGGATGTGCCGGCAGATGATGACCGCGAGTTCTTCGTTGCGGCGTGGTGTTTGCATCCGCGGTTCATCCCGGACGAGAAGATCGTTTTCATCCCGGAGCCGCGCGTTCTCAATCCCATGGAGAGCGCGCTGGAGGAGCTTCCTGGTCTGTGATATCTGGTGCGGCTCCGGTTGGTCGCGTTCTAGGATTGGAATTCACCGTCGCCTTCCCAGGATGAGGGAGGACCTGACGGCGGTGCGGACGAAGACGACGGCTCTGTTGATAGCAATTTCAACCGTTTTCACCCGGGGATTGATGATGGACGTGGTGGCCCGTCGCGGGGGCCTTCTCCGGAGGAAGATGCCTTTGGCGGTCGTGCGGACGACGACGATGGCACGGGCGACAGCAACTGCAACCGCTTTCATCCGGGTTTTGATTGTTGCAGCGGCGGTGGCTCGCCGTCGGGGTCCGGCCTGGTCGTCTTGACCGGTGAAGTCGTTGGTCGTCGGCTCGGTGGTCTGCCCGCTTTGGGGGGAGGGGGCGTGTCAAGGGTACCGGGCCCAGCGAGATGTGCGTAAAGCTGGGGCGTCGCGTACGTGGCGCTGCCCGTGGGGGCTCATACCGCGAGATCCCGAATGTCCCGTCATCAGGGCTCGTGGTTGCGTCTGGCCACCCCCCTGCCAACGCCGAAAGCTACGGCATGGAGAAAGCTTTTGTGGACTGTCGGATGCCGCGTGGCGCGCTGGAGGTGGTCTGCCTGCGGACGTAGTGGAGCCCCACCCACCCCCGTGTGGACCCGATGGAGCTGGAGGCGGAGCTAGTCGCGCGGTCTCCAAACCGGGCGTAGTGTCATGTGCTGGACCTGTGCTGCCCTGATTTGGGCCCGCGCCACGCGGCCCACGTTCTTTGAAGACCCTCATTGATGCTAGCCCGGGCATAAGGGGCGAAGGAGTCCTTCTCAGGCCCATCCAGGACTTTGGGCTTGTGGTAGGCAGCCCGGTTGCTGCTGGGGAGGGAACCACGTCGGATGTCTAGGACATCATGGAGTTTGAGCTCGCTAGGCCATCCATGGGATCTAGCCCTATTGGGGGCGCTCTGTCACCGCAAGGATTGTCGGCCTCCGCTCTGGTGGCTCTGACGCCGCCTAGATCGTCCGCCGCCGCGCTGGTGGATGAAATTGAAGCTCGGGGGTTTGCATCTCTCTGGAGTCGCCCATCATCAAGGCGGGGCCGAGGCTCGAAAAAATCACGCCGCCCGCCATGCCGTGCTGCCGTCGATCGACGTAGCGATCGGTGGCGCCTAAGCCTCGTCTTGCACTAATGCAACGCTGCAGAGCTGTCGGTGCTAATCTAAAACTTGAGTCACGACTGACATCCCACCGGCTGACATGGAGGCCTTCGAGAATTACTTGGGGACCTTTGTGGACCCGCTGACACCATCCAAGCAGGAGGCGCTCCAGATGCTATTCTCGCCCGACTTCGACCCCGTGGCCAAGAACTTGAACTTGGCCGAGCTGGAGGGGGAGGTGATGTAGTCGGGATTGTTGGAACCGGCGATGACCACCGAGTTCACGATCTTGGAGCTGGCTTGCAGCCGGCCCAGCTCATTACGAGCCTGCGCTCCCACAGGTCCCAGGTCGACCGGAGCTGACAACATATAAGGCCTTGGACCTTACTCAACCCAAAAGACTAGCCTTATATGTGAGGGTTCTCCCGGCTTATATGTTGTGCTCCCCCACCATCGCTACACGATGTGGGACTAAACCCCAACAATCTCCCCCTTAGTCACACATCGGGGTGTCTCCCGCTATATGTGACGCTCGAGATTTTTTATCGGGTTTAGCTTTCTCTGACCGTGGGTACCGGCTCTGATACCAATTGTTGGACCCGGTAGTGACCACCGAGTTCACGATCTTGGAGCTGGCTTGCAGACGGCCTGGCTCACATGAGCTGCGCTCCCACAGTCCCTAGGTCCACCGGGCCGACAACATATAAGGCCTACCAATTGTTGGAACCGACGGTGACCACCGAGTTCACGATCTTGGAGCTGGCTTGCAGCCGGCCTGGCTCGTTACGAGCCTGCGCTCCCACAGGTCCTAGGTCCACCGGAGCTGACAACATATAAGGCTTTTGGGCCTTACTCAACCCAAAAGACTAGCCTAATAGGTGAGGGTTCTTCCGCCTTATATGTTGTGCTCCCCCACCATCGCTACACCATCGCTACACGATGTGGGACTAAACCCCAATAATCTCCCCCTTAGTCACACATCGGGGTGCCCCCGCTATATATAACGCTCGAGATTTTTTTATCGGGTTTAGCTTTTTTTGACCATGAGCTCTGATACCAATTGTTGGAACCGGCGGTGACCACCGAGTTCACGATCTTGGAGCTGGCTTACAGCCGGCCTGGCTCGTTACGAGCCTGCGCTCCCACAGGTCACAGGTCCACCGGAGCTGACAACATATAAGGCCTTGGACCTTACTCAACCCAAAAGACTAGTCTTATAGGTGAGGGTTTTCCCGGCTTATATGTTGTGCTCCCCCACCATCGCTACACGATGTGGGACTAAACCCCAACAATCTCCCCCTTAGTCACACATCGGGGTGTCCCCCGCTATATGTGACGCTCGAGATTTTTTATCGGGTTTAGCTTTCTCTGATCATGGGTACCGGCTTTGATACCAATTGTTGGAACCGGCGGTGACCACCGAGTTCACGATCTTGGAGCTGGCTTGCAGCCAGCCCGGCTCGTTACGAGCCTGCGCTCCCACAGGTCCTAGGTCCACCGGAGCTGACAACATATAAGGCCTTGGACCTTACTCAACCCAAAAGACTAGCCTTATAGGTGAGGGTTCTCCTGGCTTATATGTTGTGCTCCCCCACCATCGCTACACGATGTGGGACTAAACCCCAACAGGGATCAGGGGCCTAATCAGTTGCTTAATTTGTTGTCAATGTCATCGGACAACTGCTTTGTTTGGAATGTGCGCGGTCTGAACGGTCGCGACCGTCGCAATGTCGTTAGGGACTTGGTTTCCTAGGAACGTGCCACGCTTGTCTATCTACAAGATACTAAACTCTCCACCATTTGTAATCCTCTGGCTAATGAAATCCTAGGAAGTATGTTCGACTATGATTATCTCCCTTCGCTGAATGTTGAGGGGGGTATTTTTTTGGGGTGGCATCGGGATCATTGGGTTGTGTACGATGTGGACAAACGTCGTTTCTCCCTCTCGGCCATGGTGGCAAGGGCGGCCATGCCACAAGAGTGCAGGTGGATCATGGTGGTCTACGGGCCGCTGGCTGACCAAGACAAGGTTGAGTTCCTTGAGGAATTGCTGCATTTCAGGAACTCAGCCGCAGGACCATGGATGCTCTGTGGTGACTTTAACATGATCTATAGGGCGGAGGACAAGAGCAATGATCGTCTACGGGCCGCTGGCTGACCAAGACAAGGTTGAGTTCCTTGAGGAATTGCTGCATTTTAGGAACTCGGCCGCAAGACCATGGATGCTCTGTGGTGACTTTAACATGATCTATAGGGCCGAGGACAAGAGCAATGATCGTCTGGACCATCGTTGCATGTGTTGCTTCCGGGCGTACCTTGATGCTGCTGAGCTCGAGGAGCTCCATCTGATTGGCAGGCACTTCACCTGGTCCAGTGAGAGGGACCAACCCACTTTGGAACGGCTGGACCGCCAGTTCACCTCTGCGGGGTGGTTGGAGGTGCATCCAAATCATGTGCTCAGGGCACTTTCCATGGACTGCTCCGATCACTGTCCCCTTCTGTTGTCGATGAATGTGCTGCCTTGGGCAAAAAAAGGTTCCGGTTTGAGCCGTACTGGCTGAAACTTCTAGGTTTCTTGGAGGTCATCGCCATGGCTTGGTCAGTAACGCTCCTACATGCTGACCCATTCTGTGTCCTTGATTATAAGCTCAGAAATGTTGCAAGGGCGTTGCGGAGTTGGAGTGATAAGAAGATCGAAAGTGTTCGGTTGCAGTTAGCTTTGGCAAGGGAGGTAATCCTATGTCTGTAAGTGGCGCAGAACTCTAGGACACTCACGGCGCGAGTTGTTGCTGCGCAAAAGTCGTCGAAAGTCCGTGTGCTTGGTTTGGCTTCCTTGCACGGTGGCCAGACAGCGCTCTAGAATGCTGTTCCTCGCTGAGGGCGATGCCAATACCAAGTTCTTCCACCTTAGGGCTTGCCATAGAAAACGTAGGAACTATATCCGGTCTCTTCAGGTGCGCGGCAATGAGGTGGTCCGAGAAGAGGCAACGGCGGAGGAGTTATTTCAGTACTATGATCAGGTCCTAGGCGTCGCCTTTGCTTGCACTCGGAGGCTCGACCTCGGTCTCATTGGGCTGCCCTCGGTGGACCTATCGAGCCTAGAGGTGTACTTTACTGAGGCCGAAATCTGGTCGGTGATATCTGAAATGCCGAACGACAAGGCGCCGGGCCCGGATGGATTCACAGGCGTCTTCTACAAGAAGGCTTGGCCCATAATTCAGCAGGACATCTTGAATGCTTTCAACGTGTTCTGGGATCGCGACACCAGAAGCCTTTACTTGCTTAACGACGCATACATGATCCTGCTTTGAGAAAGAAGGAGCGACGGAGGAGATCAAAGACTATCACCCTATTAGTCTCATCCATAGCTTTGGGAAGCGATCACTAAATGTCCGCAAAAAAGTGGCGAGGTCTTTGGACAGCATGGTTCGGCCGAACCAAACAACTTTCATCGAGGTCGTTGCATTCACGACAACTTCCGGATGATGCGCTTTGTCTTGCAAAGGCGAACCATGACAAGCGTGCTCCCTGTGTACTGCTCAAGATCGATATTGCCAAGGCGTTTGACTCTGTTGCATGGAACTTCTTGCTTGAGGTACTGGCGCACCTAGGATTCGGCCGGCGTTGGAGGGACTGGATTTCCAGCATCCTATCCACGCCCAGCACTAAGATTCTTCTCAATGGCCGACCAGGGAAAAGAATCTGCCATGCTCGGGGGCTACGCTAGGTGTATCCGCTTTAGCCAATGCTTTTTGTGCTGGTCATGGAGGTGCTCAACCATGCATCTCGTTTGTTGGCTGGATACTCAGGGCTTCCTAACGCCTTTGGGGATCGCGGCATTGCCGTTTAGGGTCAGCCTCTACGCCGACGATGTCATCTTGTTCGTCGCCCCCAGAATTGATGACCTTCTGGTCATAAAGGAGGCGGTGGATTTGTTTGGCTTGGCTTCTGGTCTGTTGTCCAACATGGATAAGAGTGTGGCTACACCAATTGGGTGCTCCGAGCAGGAGATGGACCTGGTGCGGGACGCTCTGTCGTGTAAGGTTTCCCATGTCGCTATCTGGGATTCCTCTCTCCATTTACTGAGTCGGAAGGGCGGATGAACAAAGGCTGGTGGACTCGATTTGCTTCCGAATTCCACCTTTGGAAGGAAAGTTACTAAATGTGGTGGGAGGACGGCCTTGGTCAAGGCTACGCTTTTCGGCGATTCCAGTCCATGGTTATGGTTATTGCGCAGTCTCTCGCCATGGGCACTTGAGCAAATTGACAAGCGGCCTTGCCGCTTTCATTTGGTGTGGTGAGCGGACAATTAGTGCGGGAAGTGTAAGATGGCACGCAAAACAGTGTAAAAACCACGCGACCTCGAAGGAATCTGGGCGTCGTTGATCTTGGCGTGTCGGGTGTCGCTACCGAGAGCTCATTTGGAGTGGAAATGTCGGGTGGACCACAATCTGTGTTGGAGCAGCCTGCACAAGAGCAAGGAGAAGATGGTGGTTGCGGTTTTCAAGGCGGCAACGGTGTCCGTCCTTGGCTCCGGAGAATCAACTTATTTCTGGACAGACAATTGGCTTGATGGCTCAAGCATTCAATCGTTGGCACCGGCGCTCTTTCAGGCCATGTCAGCTAGACGGCGGAGGGCGGTTGTCAATGAGGCACTTCCGGGCAATGCATGGGTGCGCCATATCACGAGGAGGCGCTACGGTTTTAGGTCATCAACGAGTTCATGCTAGTGTGGCAACGAGTACAGCAGGTTCAGCTGGCGCCTGGTACTCTAGATGTTTTCCGGTGGAGGTTCATGGCCGATGGTGCCTACTCCTTGGCGTCGGCATATGGTGCTATGTTTATTGGTTCATCAAGGCCGCTTGGAGCTAGGCAGATTTGGAAAACCTCGGCACCACCAAGAGTTCGCCTCTTTTTTTGGTTGGTGATGCATGGGAGATGCTGGACTGCGGAACGGCAGTTCCGCCATAGCCTTCAGGATTCCAGTATTTGTGTTAATTGTGACCAGCTTCCGGAGACTATGGACCACATCATATTGGGCTGTGTTTACAGCAGGGAGGTTTGGAGCATGCTGCTGACCAGGCTCCATCTTCAGGAGGTGGTGCTCGTGCATGAGGAGGATGTGATAGTCTGGTGGCTGCGTAACAGGAAGCTCGTTGCCAAGCAGGTGCGCAAAGGCTTCGACTCGCTCTTCTTCCTCGTCGGCTGGAGGCTATGGAAGGAGAGGAATGCACGGTCATTCAATGGAGTTTCAACAAACGTGGGGGGTCTGGCGTCTGTGATTTTGGGCGAGGCAGAGGAATGGTGTTTAGCAGGGTTCAAGCACCTGCTGTCTTTGCTTACCCTGCTGTAGTTCCGGTAGCCGTTCTGTCGTTTGTTGCTTAGAACGTAAATCACAATCGCTTGCTGCCCTTGGCCGTCGTGCATCGGTAATCAGTGGATTACCATTGCCTTTGCTGTAATGTAATTTGCACTATCTACTCTGCTTAATGAATCGCGTGCAAAGTGCACGTTCGAGATTTTTTTTTTGTGTAAAGTTTAGTCAGGTTTATTAAAAAAATCAATATATGTAACACAAAAACAGGTACATCATGAAAATATATCGCAAATCTAATTACCCTTATTTGGTATGGTAATATTGAATACTTTGATAATTTAAAAAAAAATTGGTCAGACCAAAATGATTTGATATTCTAAAATTTCATCCTTTTTGGACACACAGATTTTACCACCACATTCCATAAAATTCAAAACAACTGTCCGGAGTTTCCTCTTCACTACATGGTCTGCAAGACACTACCGCATAAGGCCCCGTTCGTTTGGCAGGGAATCACCCACCGAAACTAATCCTGCCAGGAATACTACAATAATTTATATAGCAAACTGTCACCAGTATTGAATCCTGTCAGGAATAGAGCTAAACGAACGAGCCCTAAACGATTTTTGAAGGAGGCCAAATAGAATTTTCAGAGGCGAAACCAACAACAAAATGTCCGCCTCTGGAAATCGGTAAAAGAAAAATAAAAGGCCGCGAACTCGACGCCGAGCCCGCTATGAAGGGAGCCTGCCGTCGAGCACGCTGTCCTCTGCCCGCCACATCCGGCTTTCCTCTAAATCTGCTAAGCCGGCTCCGCCGGGCGCGCTATGGCACCTCGATCCGCTTTGGCCGTCGGCTTTGAGGGAGGGGTCAGGGGAGGGGCGGTGAGGGAGAGGGAGGCTGAAGAAGGGGCGGGTTCGAGCGCCATTGCCGGAGGGACTGAGGGAGGCTGGCCACAAGCGCTCGCTCCTCGCAGTCGCAGCCATGGTATCGAGGAGGGCCCCGGCGGTTCTGCAGCCGTGGCCCGTGGCGGCCGCCGGCGTCGGGGGTCCTCGGGCCGGGGCTTCTTCGACCCGTGCCAGGAACCGAGGAGGGAGCTGGGATGCGTCACGCCTGCGTGTACATGATTTCAGGGATCTCTAGTTCTCTACCCCGTACCGAAGGAGCAATGGTCGCTCCGTCAAATCGTCAATGGTGACTGACTATGCATAACTTGTGTTCTCAGTGCGCAGTCGTGAATTGCGGTTGTGTGGAAAGATGGCAAGACGCGCGCGTGTGATGTTCAGCAGAGAAAGCAAAGCAGATGCAGAGCACATGCTGACATGACAAAGGAAAGGATCCATTCACAATTTCTTCTCGGAAAGATGAATAATCAGTTCAGAGCTCACAATTTGGGACCGAATCAGAATCACAGGCGCAGCAGATCGAGCAGGGCAAGTGCTGTTGTCTCCGTGCCGGCCGGATGCTGCTTCGTTCCTTCTCCCCGACGCACGTCAGAAGCTCGGATGGCTGTCATCCTACGGCAGTGCACCCCCACCGCAGGGCACGGCACGTCATTCTGAGTCAGATGCCCGATGGCAAGGCTCCGTGCGATGCGATCGCAAAATGGCGACACAACACAATTCACAGCGCGTGCGGTGCGAGCCAGCCCAGCATGAACTGCATGAACTGAGAGACGGGGAGGAGTTGAACAAAACTTGGGCTCGTACGCGCCGCCGCGTCTTCAGTCAGTCTGTCCAAACGATGACCCGGCCACTGGTACAAAAGGAAGAAGCCTTCGCCTTTCACCAGCAGCCATATATCAACTCTTGTGCTCGCTTTGTCCCCCTCTCCGCGCGCGGAAGGTCGTTCGAATTCACTTGGCCGACCGACGATATTCCACGCTGACAAAGCTGGGCTTGGGCGCCCTAACCTTCAACTCGGCGCTCGCCGTCTACAACTCCTGGGGCGACGCCAGCTCCGTGGGATTATTCGTGCTGCTCGCGGACACCGCGCTCGGGCTCCTCTTCCTCTGCCTCTGCCTCTGCCTCCGTGACTTCGAGCAGACCGGCAGAGGCAGGGACACCAAGACCAAGGCCGCGGTGTGACTTCGACCATCCACGCCACCACCTAGCTATTCCCGTTGCCGCCCTGTCCAACCTGGCCATCTCATCCCGCCGCCTCCCTTGCTCACGTCCAGATATCCCTGCTGCCATCAACTCACCACTGCACCACCCCTCGGCCCTCAGCCATCCCCGCAGCTTTTGAAAAAGCAAGTTTAGGTCCGCCCGTTTGATTGGCTTTCTTATTTTTGGCAGCAGAAACACACTTTTTAAAAGCTAGCTGAACCAAAAATAGACACGGTCACTTAGGGGGTGTCGAGGGTGTTTGGTTTCTCCTCCTAAATCTGTCCCATCGGATATTTGACAAATGCATGGAGTATTAAATATAGACTAATTACGAAACTAATTGCATAATTTGCGACTAATTTATGAGATGAATCTTTTAAGCCTAATTAGTTCATGGTTTGACAATATAGTGCAACAGTAAATATGTGCTAATGATGGATTAATTAGGCTTAATAAATTCGTCTCGTGGAGTACTGACGGATTCTGTAATTTGTTTTTTTATTAGTATTCGAACACCCCATGTGACACCCTCACGTGACACCTCCTAAATTTTAGTCACCGGATCCAAACACCCCCTTAGAGGTTCTCATAGGGGTAGGTACTTGGGGTGACTTCATCGATCTCTAAATTTACTGCTCTAACTCAGTTTTTTGAGGTGTTTAAAGGGATATGATATGATATTTACCGGTCCTAACATAGTCTCCAGGAGATTCTCATAATGTAGAGAAAGAGTATGCATGCGTGTTTGTAGCGTCTGTACTAAGTTTGGAAAAAAGAGTCCTACAGAGTTTGGATTCTTGTAGATGTTGAACGGTAACGAAGTGAAATGAAATATTGGTGGTGTCTAAAGCCTTAATAGTTTTCAGGTTGGTTCATGCTTGCTTTTTTGCCTTCTTTGTTTTTTTTAAAAAAAAAAAAGAAAAACGAGCTGATGGCCTAGTCGGCGTGGCCACCTCCGCCGGGAGGGCTTCTTTCGGCCATCATCCGTGGTGCACTACAATCTTGTTGGCTCGTTTTTAGACTTCCCCGAGTGCTGACGACTTGTGTTGCGTGGGAAGATCAATTTCTCCGTGGCGGCAGCATGAAGCGTAAAAAGCGGAGCAACGAAGGCCTGGTGGTAGCTTGAAGTGCGTGGCCCAAAGCCACGGCACCAACTTGTGTAGCAGCAGGGCCCGTGTCGCCGTCCGGCACTCCGGCCGGATGTACTCCACTCCACTCCACTCCACCTATATATACTTCCGTGGGGGTTCCTCCAGCTAATCCGGAATGTCCGTGCTCATCAGGGATCATGGCAATCGCGAGCAACACTGGCTGTGGCTCCACAGTTGGTGCGCAGCACGGCAGCTAGCACCCACCCGCATAGTGGAAGCCCCGTCGCTACGTAAGGACCCATGTGGCAGCTGCCTGTGAGATAGCGTGACCACGTCAGAGCGCCTGCCATGCCGCGCCAACGGCGAGGAGCTCTCGTGCAGGGCAGCACGATCCGACTTGATCTCCGCTACCAAATATAAAAATCGTCAGCGTACGTGGTGTCGATTGCGCAAATGAGCGTGTAAACATGTCATCAACTTTGTTTTCTTTACTGCGCCCAACATCAGATCGCGTCCATACCCGCGAACCAGGCATATAAACTCAGGTTTCTGCTCGGCGGTTCAGCACAATCGGTTCTGCTCCTATCCCTGATCTCGCCACCCTGACCAAGCTAGGCTTGGGCGCCCTGACCTTCAACACGGCACTCGCCATCTACAACTCCTGGGGCGACGCCGGCTCCGTGGCGTTCGTGCTCGCCGCGGACGCCGCGCTCGTGCTGCTCTTCCTCTGCTTCCGTGAGTTTGAGCGGGGCGGCAGGGGCAGGGATGCCAAGATCAAGGCCGCCGTTCGCGACCATGTTCGCCTCGAGGGTGGCGCCAGTCATGCCGCCGCCAGTGGTCTGGCTCTTGGCCGTCGCCACGGCCGCAGGAGGGTTCTGGGCGTTTTTTCTTAATGCCCGTACGTCGCAACGGAACCCATAATACCAGGATAATATGGAGTATGCCGAAGCACCGAGGTTTTCTTTACCCACTTCGTTCGCAAGTGTGTATAAACATATCAACTTCTTTACTGCGCGCGCGGGCCACTTCACCCAGAATCCTCTATAAAAAGGCACCCGCTGCCATTCCTTCGCCGCACATCCTGCAGAACAGTTAGCCAACGATATTCCACCGCACTCTTGTGCTCTCTTTGTCTCCCTCCGCGCGCAGAAGATCGTTCGTCTTGACATGGCCGAGGCCGACCAAGGATATTCCACATTTCCACCCTGACCAAGCTAGGCTTGGGCGCCCTGACCTTCAACTCGGCACTAGCCATCTACAACTCCTGGGGCGACGCCGGCTCCGTGGCGTTCGTGCTCGCCGCGGACGCCGCGTTCGTGCTGCTCTTCCTCTGCCTCCGTGAGTTTGAGCGGGGCGGCAGGGGCAGGGATGCCAAGATCAAGGCCGCCGTGTGGGCGCTCACCACGCTGCTGACGGCCATGTTCGCCTCGAGGGTGGCGCCGCTCATGCCGCCGCCGGTGGCCGCGGTGGTCTGGCTCTTGGCCGTCGCCACGGCCGCAGGAGGGTTCTGGGCGTTTTTCCTTAATTGATGCTTTTGCGAGTCGATCAGTCTGCGTCTCGCTGGCGGGCGTGTTCATTTCCTTTTTCGCTTCCTGCACTTTCTTGTACTGTTTCCCAGTTCGTCACTTTGAATAAAGATGGCCGATAAGCCGGCTAAAGCTGATTTGTTATACGAGAAAAATACTGTAGATTCTAACTGATAAGCCGGCTGATAAGTTCAAGCAAACAGGCTAAAAATCTGCCTTCGAGTTTGCGCTGCTGGCAGAGAGTGGTCCTCTGCTTCTACCCCGTTGACCACCGCTCGTAGTCGCCTCAGCGTGTGCTTGATTTGAGACAGGGTAGGACGGAACGGTCTTGTCCCTGATTTTTTAGGTGGACAAACCTGTTCTGGGGCGTTTGGTTGAGATATCTTTGGTTTATTCGGTAGAATATGGCCGTGATTTATGGTGCCGAGCCTTGGTCATGTTAACGCCACGTCGACAGCCACGTAATTCGTAGCCTCCAACCTCATGACGTCGAGACGTGTTACCCCGGTGATGTAGGGCATGGCGTTGAGAAAAAGATCCAAAATTGAATTTACGTCGTCCAGTGGTGTAAACGTGAATTTTGACCCAAAAAAGCCAAATTGCAACAACAAAAAATCGGCCGAATAGGGGGTATATTCCACTCGAAAATGGTCGCATCCCTAACAGTCCTCAAACATCTTAAAAATAGGATCAATTCATTCCATCGTCCTCTATTCGTCCATCTCTAGAACCAAACACATACTAAACGCCGTTCATAGAATGAACCAAATCATATCATATGGCCATATGGGAGTTGAGCTAGAATTGCGGTCGGCTTGATATGAATAGGTACGCGGTTGGTGGACGGTGGCGGCGACGTGGCGCCGCTTCGGTCAGTCGGCTGGCTGTGCCTTTGCACACGTATGGGGCTTTGAATTTGAACACTGCTGCGTTACGATATATAAACGTATGCTAGCGCCAAGGCACACGTTGCACGTGTGTGCATCCATTGGATCAGCATCTAGTTGTTATCATAGGTAGTTTTCAAGTTTGTATAGGTTGGTTGGTTTATACATGATACGTTGCTTCGAATTAAAGGAAAAAAAACTGGGTTCTTTGCCTTCCAATACAAGCAAAGGTAGGTAGCGTGTGCGTGTTCCCCGTGATCCCGTCTCTCTCTCTCGTCACGCTTTCATTCACGACCTTCACACGAGTCACGAGCAGACAATCTTGTACACCTGCGTGCAAGCTGTCGTCTTAGAATGGAGGACCAGAGGCAGAGAGTCGCCGGCGTGGACGCCGCAGGCGGCGGCCTCGGCGGCGCGGGAGCCGTCCTCCGCACCGCCACCTGCGCCGCAGCCACGTACAGGGCGGCGGCGGCAGGGGACGTCGCCTCCGTAGCGTTCGTGATCGTCAGCTACGGCGCTCTCCTGCTAATGCTCCGCTTCCTTCGCGCCTACGAGGTCTTCCCGCCGGAGGCGGCTGTCCGTAGGGAAGGGCTCAGGCGCAGGGTCTGGGCGCTCTGCACGCTGCTCACCGCCATGTTCGCCTGGAAGGTTGCCGGCGTGATGACGTGGCCCGTCGCGCTGGGCGTCTGGGCCGCGGCGGCCGTGACGTCTGCGGCTGGCTTCGTTCTCATGTTTCGTCAGCGTCGACCCTGATGAGCACTGAATCTCAGATTCCGTGTTTGGAAAATATTTCAGGCACGTACACTATGCAGTGATCATTTGAGCGCAAACACATATACACGACCCTATTGATCACGACCATTTTCATTTTGATCGTTCTCACTCAGTTTCATTCGTATGAAACTGAATATCGTACTAGTTTGCTTTGGATACTAATTCGGATCTTTCTTTCAAAAAAAGAAGGGGAAAAAAACGAATGGGTTGCAGGGTATTTGGTACGGCGCGGCATCGATGGATGTGTAACCTTTAAGCTCCAAGCCTCCAACAATAATTAGGGAGTGTTTAGATGCTTTTGGAATGGTAAAATCTTTGGTCCTAATTTTTTGCTGTAAAACTTTTGTCATTCAAACTTTTGGTATTTGGTGTTTAGATGCATGGCAAAACTTTAGCCATGCAGACATAGCACGCGCTCTCCAGACGTTTTTTTGCCTAGTTTTAGGTCTCTTGGATCACAAATGTCAAAAGTTTTGCAACCCAAATTTTGTTGTTTTTGCCTATGGTGTTTAGATTCATTTTACCAAAAAATAAGATAAAACAGTAAAAGTTTTGATCAAAATGGGGAACTAAACAGGCTCTCTCAAACTTTGTGGTGGTGTGCTAGTGCTATACTCCTTGACAATTATTTTACTTTTGGCAGGTTACCAAGCACGATGTTGTGAGGATATGATTGAAGGTTTTCCCCTGTGCTGATTGGTCAAGGACATGGTTTGCTAGCTAGTTCACACAGTCAGGATACAGATGTGCAAATATGGCGTGTATTGATATATATTGTGCTTTGGATGTAATACTGAAGATGAGGTACCACGTACACCACTTGTATTGTGCGGGTTCGCTTGTATATTTGCATATGCATTGCTCCTTTATATTGTGAAAAATTCGCTTACTATCTGCGTCGCTCCTATTTTGAATTTTGATGCTTCTAGCCTTGGAATATAAAACACTTCAACTAGCAGGTCATGTTTGAAAAAAAAAACTGAACTTCTTTCCAGCGGTGGAAAGTGGATATAAAACACTTCACATGAGCCAGCAATATATTAAGAATGAAAGTGGATCGGGTCAATTGATTTGGTAGTTGATCCCATTCAAAATAACAAGTTCCATATTCGCTTGGCTGATAAGCCATGGCTGAAAATACTGTTGGCTGATTTGTTGCGAGAGAAAAATATTATTCATTGACTGAAAAAATACGGCTTATAATCCAAGCGAATAGGACGAAGACCTCTGAGTCACGGTAGCCAGCCTCATCAAAGTTCAAAATCGCGATGTGCGCCATACATGACATTTGAAGCGGCATTAGGTTGGAGTAAACTGCCTTGAACCCCATCTAAGGAAGAAAAACAACTGATTTTGATAATTGGAAGAGCTAAGACAGCCGGTTTTCTAGTTTAACGAGGTAAATGGAGCTAGATAGTTAAGAATGTCAGGAGGAAAATTTTCTTTATTTATTATCTCTGACGGTGTGACGGTGAGTCGGTGGCCCTCCTCTACCTCCACAGTGGGACCTGTGGGCTGTGGCGTATGCGCGTGGAGGCCCAAAGGTTCCAGCTGGATTCATCATTGTGTGCGACGCGAATTTTTAACAGATGGCCCAGAGCTTTCGGTGGAGGGTGGACTGGCCCAGTGAGGGAAATGATATATGTCCATAAGTCGCGTGCCTCCAATGGACCGCACAAACGTCGGACGGCTTTTTCACTCCGCCGCTTGCTCCCACCCGCATGTATATTTTTTATAAAAAAAACTTATCCCTTCGCTTCCTCCTCCCTATCCTTACCCCTTCCGTGCTCCTCATCACCTGCCACAGCGCACCAACGCCCAGCGTCCTTCCCCACCCCGGCGTCCTCACCGGGAGCCCTCAATGCTCGCGAATCCGACGACCCTATCCCCCACCTCGGCGAGATCCATGGAGCACGAGCGAGATCCACGCTCCACCAGCGAGATCCATGGAGGTGGCGCGGCGGTGTTGCAGGGGAGTGGGCGGCTCTCCCTTACCCGGCGCGGTGTCCTCGCTACCCCGGCAACCGAGCTTCCCCACCCAGGCGGCCATGGCGCTCCCCGCCCCCCCATCCCCCACCGTCGCCGTCGAGCCAAGCCCGGTGCCGGTGGCGCAGGTGGTGGTGGTGGTGGTGGTGCTCGCAGGCGTCGCTGGTGCTAATGCTGGGTGCTGCTCCCGCGCAGCCGCTCGCTGCCGGCCCCCACCCCGTCGACCGGAATCGACCGGCCCAGGCTTCTCCCCCCTATGTTACAAATGTATGTTTCAATTATTTCAGATGTTTCAGAGGCATGTTGCAAGCCTTTGTTCAAACTATTTCATCTGTTTTCAGACGTATGTTGCAAGCGTTTTGATCTGGATGTTGTATATGTTTTCACACATATGTTGCAACAGTATGTTCCAAAATGTTTCATCTGTTTCAGTCTTTTGTTGCAGCAAGTGTTTTCATGTTGCAAGTTCAAGTGTTCTATCTGGATGTTGCATATGTATTCACACATATGTTGCAGATGTATATTTCAGATGTTTCATCTGTTTCAGACGTATGTTGCATTCAAGTGTTTCATGTTGCATATGCTTCTTCTTTGTTCGTAGAGAGTAAGGCGCGCGGGGAATTGGGCATGGCGAGCCGGTGGCAGCGGGGCGTGGCATGCGGTCTGCGCTTGATGGGGCAATCGGCAATCGGGGCATGATGGGCGGGGTGCGCTGCTGTGGGGCGGGGCGAACAAATATATGGGGATGGCGGCGGGGTGCGCCTGTGGCGGGGCGAACGGATGCGGATGGGGCAGGTTCGTGGATGGGGGCGGGTCAGGCGTCGGACCAGGCTTGTTAGGTGTGGGGGCGGGCATCCGATAGAATTCATCCCTACATGGGCGCTAGCATTTCCCCCAAGTAAGCACACGGCCCTCGCAAACAATCTCTAGTTCTCCACCAACTCCGAATCATCCTGCTGCATGCCTTGTGGGCCCGGCCAGTTCCTTAGGGTCCAAGGCACCTGAACTTATATTCTCAGTCAGTCAAGTCA
Organism: Miscanthus lutarioriparius; assembly: GCA_904845875.1. NCBI lineage: Eukaryota > Viridiplantae > Streptophyta > Magnoliopsida > Poales > Poaceae > Miscanthus > Miscanthus lutarioriparius. Next base: position 78,274,320 of record CAJGYO010000018.1, read on the forward strand.
ATATCACAACGGAATAGTCAATAGTACCAGCAACACTAAACCCGGAAGCATTCTAGCTCAACGCTACAAGCAAGCAAGCTCGTCGTCTCGAGATCACCAGTCACCGGATGGACCAGAGACGCGCCGGTGCCGGGCGCGCGCGTACGGCGGGATCGCCGTCCTCCTGACCGCGACCTGCGGCGCGGCCATCCACAGGGCGGCAGCCGCCGGCGACGTCGCCTCCGTGGCTTTCGTTGCCATCAGCTACGCTGCTCTGCTGCTGCTGCACCGCACTCTTGGCGCCTTCTAGACCGCGATCGAGGCGCCGGAAGATGCCGCCGCTGCCGAGTCTGAGAGAGAGCGGTTGAGCGCAGGGTCTGGGCGCTGAGCGCGCTGCTCACCGCGCTGTTCGCGTGGAAGGTCGCCGGGGTGGTGCCGTGGCCCACTGGCGTCCTCGTCTGGACCGCGGCGGCCACGACCTCCGCCGGCGGCTCCTTCGCCCTGGTTCCGCGTCGCCGTCCGTGAATGAATAATCAACGCTACATGCCCATGCATGTAAGGCTTCACTCCAGCGACGACGACGACTCTTTGTTGCATTGCATTGCATCTGGTGCACGCATGATTATAGTACGTTCGTTTTTTGTGTCGGGTAAATTAAGATCAAGCAGCAGGTATGTACGTACGTAGTGCCTGATTAAGCACAAACATATATATAGTATGACTGATCGTCCTTACGTTTATGTGAAATACTTATGTGACATCTTTAGTTAATTAGTTTTTTTCCACACAAAAAAGTTTGCACGTCTTTGTATTAAGATAAAGAAAAGTTCGATACAACGCTTTAGTAGTGGCGTCCTAAGGGTCAGTAAAATTGTACATGACACTCGGCCTCAAATTAATTAGTTTAAGAGAGGAGGAACTGATGCTGGCCAGGACTCCACGGTGTTTCTATGTTGCAGCGTATTTGGCATGGCGATTGATGAATCAGTTTTAAGGCTCGCATATGTTTAGATGAACTGCTAGCTGTGTGTTCTGTTCTGTCTCATTTCCCGTGTCCCAGCAGCTGTTGTACTTTCGAAAATTCAAGTGCTTGACGAGTTACGTTTACCTTTGGCTGGTTATTGCGATCATGTATTCATGTATGTATATGTATGCTTCTCTAGAGTAAACCCTATTTGGGTACAAAGCTTTTGTTTAGGGTTTTAGGGATCGGAAGTACTCTAGAATCTAGGTACATTTTTTAGCGCAACAACAGAGGGGTGCAGCTAGCAGAACAAAGAACTAAAAGTTAATTAACACTCAAAAGGAAATGGCTTAGCAAAGTGCAGAAGTTCTACAGAATATACTTCTTCGGAGGTTCTGCACAATTATTGGAATTTGATTCTAGAAGTTCAGCAAAAGTGTGCCAGTTGAAACCAGCATAGAAATTCGTAGATCTAGAGCCAATTCATGACAGTAGGGGCTACAAATATGCCTGCAACCACTACACAAGTTATTTCCTATAACTATGCACGCCGATATAGCAATCCATCATCAACATATTAAAAAAAAACACATACGCCTCTTATATGCCAACTCAAACCTATGCCATCCAACTCCATGAACCTGAACAAATGGCACCGATAGCAAGTAATATGATGAGCAACCACCACAACTAATAGCCCGTGATATTAGGATAAACATAGAGATCGAATTAACAAGATAGGACACGTTCACTTACACGATAATCACGACATGTGTAGTACCGTAGTAGGCCTACACAGCAGTATCCTCATGCCTAGATTGATCCACCGTGGCTAGCTTACCACAGTCACACTTAGGAATGGGTAGTTCAGGAGAGACCGGTGCATCCTTGCAAGACTCGTCATAATAAAGTTCTTTGGGACAACCTCTGTTTTTCCACTTGTTCCTACGCACGAGCAATCCATCTTTGCAAACAATTAAATTGAATAGACATACTCTTCACAAATTAAATTGCAACATATATTACTGAGAATTCTAAATGAACAGTGGCATACATGAGTAGTGGAAAATCGTAGTACTAATACCTAATTGGCAAAACTAACTGCTCATAACGGTCATTCATATCCAAGAATTTCAAATCCATATTGTACATTTCATTCAAAATTCAACAACTCTAATCAAACCGGGTTTGCAAAATATACATCACAAACACCACCAAATCAGCGTGTACAAATTGAGGGGAGGGAGGATATAAAGCAACACCACCATCCACGTCGTTGGGACCGCCCAAAATTTAAGAAACAAAACATTCCGTAAACATGCTCGGTCGTAGACGTCCAATGCAATGGAACAACACTTTCTTTATATTCGGTAATATGCATGTGATGCTAGGTCTGATTATTTGCACTCGACCTTAATTCTGATACTGACGCCGGCAACGGTAGAAGCCCCCATGAAGCAGACGCCGGCGCCGGCCCCGACGACGGGCCACGGCACGAGCACGGCGACCCTCCACGAGAACATCGCCGTGAGCGACGTCGTCGTGAGCCAGACGCTGATCTTGGCGCGGCCCCTGGCCGCCGGCGAGCCAGGCGGAGCGGTCTCGAAGAGGCGCAGGAAGTAGAAGAGCAGGACGAGGCTGGCGTACGACGCGGTGACGAAGATCGTCGCGGCAGCGTCTCCCCAAGACCTGTGGATCGCGAGTATCGAGCTCGCTGTGAGGAGAATGAACCCTAGAGCTGTGGCCATCAGTGGCGCCATGTCGACGCTACTATCCTAGGTACGATGAAGGAACAAATGTTCCCGATGGAGGAGCAGGCTGCGTACGTGCTTATTATATAGGATAATAATGGGAGATATACCATGTTGCTCTTTTGTATGCTGAAGATTGTTTGAAAAGGCTATGTTGTTTTCTGCATTAACAAGTGATGTGTATATGCCCTGCTTTTCCATTACATTTACACCGAAGTAATAAGCTGCCCGTCTGTCCATCCCATCCTTAATAAAACGGTAATCGCCGTACTGCCTTCGTTTTCCCATCTCGTACGTACGTCTAGAGAACAGCGAGACTGTACGTCACGATCTAGGTAGAACAAAGAGCAAGAATTGGTAGAGGGAATGGATAGAATCGAGATTGGAAAAGAAGAACGGAGTAAGAACGGGGATGAACAGAGTTTGTGGAATATTTCGTTAATGAATTCTTCCGTACCCGCCTCAGCATTACAAAGACGCCTAATATACGCCTTAACACCGCCATCTTCTTACATGGGCCGAGCCCCTACAGCCTATAACAGACCAAAAGCCCATATCACTCAACACCCAACCGATGTCTTGGTGCTGCTCAGCCACGGATACACATCCTGTCCGTGACAGACGCCCGCGCCTCAGCTACTGGATATGAAGCGTGAAGGCCCAACTGATTTTCCATTGGAATCGTGTCTGCCTCGTGCATGCCGACGACGCTGTCGGCACGCAGCTTCCATCAGCATCGTCGGCGGCGTCGGTGTTCACAGCTCTGTGTCCGCAGTCCGCTCCACGGCTGGGACACATGGACGGTGTCGCCGTGGCGGCTGGCTGTAGGCTGCCGCTGACCACGAAACCGCGCGGTGCTTCCGGCTTCCGCGACGCCCTGTCTGAAATCATGGTGCTGGGTTGGCGTTGCGGGCTCGCGACGCCTGGCTTCTGCTTCTCGCGTGTAGTCGTGGCCCACGCACTCGCGACGAGCGTACACCCTGTTGGTTTCAGTCAGGCCTTATCAGCCAGCTAATAGTATTTTCCTCTCATAACAAACCAGTACCAACCGGGCTTATGAACAGAGTTTGTTACATATGTATTCACACATATGTTGCAGATGTATATATTTCAGATGTTTCATCTGTTTCAGACGTATGTTGCATTCAAGTGTTTCATGTTGCATATGCTTCCTGCTGTTCAGAGAGTCAGGGGGCGCCGGGGAATGGGGCACGGCAAGCCGGTGGCCGGGCGTGGCATGCGGTGCGGTGCGGGCCGCAATCGGGGCACGATGGGGCGGGGGTGCGTCTGCGGGGGCAGGGCGAACAAATATATGGGGATGGCGATGGGGTGCGCCTGCGGCGGGGCGAATGGATGGGGATGGGGCGGGTTTCGCGGATGGGGGCGGGTCAGGTATCGGACCAGGCTTATTAGGTGTGGGGGCGGGCGTCCGATATAATTCATCACTACATTGGAGGCCAGTCGCTAGCATTTCCCCGCAATAAAGCACACGGGTCACGCAAACAATCTCTAGTTCTCCACCAACTCCGAATCATCCTGCTGTATGTCTTGTGGGCCCGGTCAGTTCCTTAGGGTCCAAGGCACCTGAACTTATATTTCTCAGTCAGTCAAGTCAATATCCCAACGGAATAGTCAATAGTACCAGCAACACTAAACCCGGAAGCATTCTAGCTCAACGCTACAAGCAAGCAAGCTCATCGTCTCGAGATCACCAGTCACCGGATGGACCAGAGACGCGCCGGTGCCGGGCGCGCGTACGGCGGGATCGCCGTCCTCCTGACCGCGACCTGCGGCGCGGCCATCCACAGGGCGGCAGCCGCCGGCGACGTCGCCTCCGTGGCTTTCGTTGCCATCAGCTACGCTGCTCTGCTGCTGCTGCACCGCACTCTTGGCGCCTTCTAGACCGCGATCGAGGCGCCGGAAGATGCCGCCGCTGCCGAGTCTGAGAGAGAGCGGTTGAGCGCAGGGTCTGGGCGCTGAGCGCGCTGCTCACCGCGCTGTTCGCGTGGAAGGTCGCCGGGGTGGTGCCGTGGCCCACTGGCGTCCTCGTCTGGACCGCGGCGGCCACGACCTCCGCCGGCGGCTCCTTCGCCCTGGTTCCGCGTCGCCGTCCGTGAATGAATAATCAACGCTACATGCCCATGCATGTAAGGCTTCACTCCAGCGACGACGACGACTCTTTGTTGCATTGCATTGCATCTGGTGCACGCATGATTATAGTACGTTCGTTTTTTGTGTCGGGTAAATTAAGATCAAGCAGCAGGTATGTACGTACGTAGTGCCTGATTAAGCACAAACATATATATAGTATGACTGATCGTCCTTACGTTTATGTGAAATACTTATGTGACATCTTTAGTTAATTAGTTTTTTTCCACACAAAAAAAGTTTGCACGTCTTTGTATTAAGATAAAGAGAAAGTTCGATACAACACACCTTAGTAGCGTCCTAAGGGTCAGTAAAATTGTACATGACACTCGGCCTCAAATTAATTAGTTTGAGAGAGGAGGAACTGATGCTGGCCAGGACTCCACGGTGTTTCTATGTTGCAGCGTATTTGGCATGGCGATTGATGAATCAGTTTTAAGGCTCTCATATGTTTAGATGAACTGCTAGCTGTGTGTTCTGTTCTGTCTCATTTCCCGTGTCCCAGCAGCTGTGGTACTTTCGAAAATTCAAGTGCTTGACGAGTTACGTTTACCTTTGGCTGGTTATTGCGACCATGTATTCATGTATGTATATGTATGCTTCTCTAGAGTAAACCCTATTTGGGTACAAAGCTTTTGTTTAGGGTTTTAGGGATCGGAAGTACTCTAGAATCTAGGTACATTTTTTTAGCGCAACAACAGAGGGGTGCAGCTAGCAGAACAAAGAACTAAAAGTTAATTAACACTCAAAAGGAAATGGCTTAGCAAAGTGCAGAAGTTCTACAGAATATACTTCTTCGTAGGTTCTGCACAATTATTGGAATTTGATTCTAGAAGTTCAGCAAAAGTGTGCCAGTTGAAACCAGCATAGAAATTCGTAGATCTAGAGCCAATTCATGACAGTAGGGGCTACAAATATGCCTGCAACCACTACACAAGTTATTTCCTATAACTATGCACGCCGATATAGCAATCCATCATCAACATATTAAAGAAACACATACGCCTCTTATATGCCAACTCAAACCTATGCCATCCAACTCCATGAACCTGAACAAATGGCACCGATAGCAAGTAATATGATGAGCAACCACCACAACTAATAGCCCGTGATATTAGGATAAACATAGAGATCGAATTAACAAGATAGGACACGTTCACTTACACGATAATCACGACATGTGTAGTACCGTAGTAGGCCTACACAGCAGTATCCTCATGCCTAGATTGATCCACCGTGGCTAGCTTACCACAGTCACACTTAGGAATGGGTAGTTCAGGAGAGACCGTGCATCCTTGCAAGACTCGTCATAATAAAGTTCTTTGGGACAACCTCTGTTTTTCCACTTGTTCCTACGCATACGAGCAATCCATCTTTGCAAACAATTAAATTGAATAGACATACTCTTCACAAATTAAATTGCAACATATATTACTGAGAATTCTAAATGAACAGTGGCATACATGAGTAGTGGAAAATCGTAGTACTAATACCTAATTGGCAAAACTAACTGCTCATAACGGTCATTCATATCCAAGAATTTCAAATCCATATTGTACATTTCATTCAAAATTCAACAACTCTAATCAAACCGGGTTTGCAAAATATACATCACAAACACCACCAAATCAGCGTGTACAAATTGAGGGAGGGAGGATATAAAGCAACACCACCATCCACGTCGTTGGGACCGCCCAAAATTTAAGAAACAAAACATTCCGTAAACATGCTCGGTCGTAGACGTCCAATGCAATGGAACAACACTTTCTTTATATTCGGTAATATGCATGTGATGCTAGGTCTGATTATTTGCACTCGACCTTAATTCTGATACTGACGCCGGCAACGGTAGAAGCCCCCATGAAGCAGACGCCGGCGCCGGCCCCGACGACGGGCCACGGCACGAGCACGGCGACCCTCCACGAGAACATCGCCGTGAGCGACGTCGTCGTGAGCCAGACGCTGATCTTGGCGCGGCCCCTGGCCGCCGGCGAGCCAGGCGGAGCGGTCTCGAAGAGGCGCAGGAAGTAGAAGAGCAGGACGAGGCTGGCGTACGACGCGGTGACGAAGATCGTCGCGGCAGCGTCTCCCCAAGACCTGTGGATCGCGAGTATCGAGCTCGCTGTGAGGAGAATGAACCCTAGAGCTGTGGCCATCAGTGGCGCCATGTCGACGCTACTATCCTAGGTACGATGAAGGAACAAATGTTCCCGATGGAGGAGCAGGCTGCGTACGTGCTTATTATATAGGATAATAATGGGAGATATACCATGTTGCTCTTTTGTATGCTGAAGATTGTTTGAAAAGGCTATGTTGTTTTCTGCATTAACAAGTGATGTGTATATGCCCTGCTTTTCCATTACATTTACACCGAAGTAATAAGCTGCCCGTCTGTCCATCCCATCCTTAATAAAACGGTAATCGCCGTACTGCCTTCGTTTTCCCATCTCGTACGTACGTCTAGAGAACAGCGAGACTGTACGTCACGATCTAGGTAGAGCAAAGAGCAAGAATTGGTAGAGGGAATGGATAGAATCGAGATTGGAAAAGAAGAACGGAGTAAGAACGGGGATGAACAGAGTTTGTGGAATATTTCGTTAATGAATTCTTCCGTACCCGCCTCAGCATTACAAAGACGCCTAATATACGCCTTAACACCGCCATCTTCTTACATGGGCCGAGCCCCTACAGCCTATAACAGACCAAAAGCCCATATCACTCAACACCCAACCGATGTCTTGGTGCTGCTCAGCCACGGATACACATCCTGTCCGTGACAGACGCCCGCGCCTCAGCTACTGGATATGAAGCGTGAAGGCCCAACTGATTTTCCATTGGAATCGTGTCTGCCTCGTGCATGCCGACGACGCTGTCGGCACGCAGCTTCCATCAGCATCGTCGGCGGCGTCGGTGTTCACAGCTCTGTGTCCGCAGTCCGCTCCACGGCTGGGACACATGGACGGTGTCGCCGTGGCGGCTGGCTGTAGGCTGCCGCTGACCACGAAACCGCGCGGTGCTTCCGGCTTCCGCGACGCCCTGTCTGAAATCATGGTGCTGGGTTGGCGTTGCGGGCTCGCGACGCCTGGCTTCTGCTTCTGCGCGTGTAGTCGTGGCCCACGCTTTCGCGACAGACGGAACACCGTTGGTTTCATCGAGCCTTATCGGCAAATAATAGTATTTTCCTCTCATAACAAACCAAGTACCAACCGGGCTTATGAACGAGTTTGTTACATATGTATTCACACATATGTTGCGGATGTATATATTTCAGATGTTTCATCTGTTTGCAGGGCGTATGTTGCATTCAAGTGTTTCATGTTGCATATGCTTCCTGCTGTTCAGAGAGTCAGGGGGCGCGGGGAATGGGGCACGGCAAGCCGGTGGCCGGCGGACGTGGCATGCGGTGCGGTGCGGGCCGGCAATCGGGGGCACGATGGGGCGGGGGTGCGTCTGCGGGGGCAGGGCGAACAAATATATGGGGATGGCGATGGGGTGCGCCTGCGGCGGGGCGAATGGATGGGGATGGGGCGGGTTTCGCGGATGGGGGCGGGTCAGGTATCGGACCAGGCTTATTAGGTGTGGGGGCGGGCGTCCGATATAATTCATCACTACATTGGAGGCCAGTGCGCTAGCATTTCCCCGCAGTAAGCACACGGGTCACGCAAACAATCTCTAGTTCTCCACCAACTCCGAATCATCCTGCTGTATGTCTTGTGGGCCCGGTCAGTTCCTTAGGGTCCAAGGCACCTGAACTTATATTTCTCAGTCAGTCAAGTCAATATCCCAACGGAATAGTCAATAGTACCAGCAACACTAAACCCGGAAGCATTCTAGCTCAACGCTACAAGCAAGCAAGCTCATCGTCTCGAGATCACCAGTCACCGGATGGACCAGAGACGCGCCGGTGCCGGGCGCGCGTACGGCGGGATCGCCGTCCTCCTGACCGCGACCTGCGGCGCGGCCATCCACAGGGCGGCAGCCGCCGGCGACGTCGCCTCCGTGGCTTTCGTTGCCATCAGCTACGCTGCTCTGCTGCTGCTGCACCGCACTCTTGGCGCCTTCTAGACCGCGATCGAGGCGCCGGAAGATGCCGCCGCTGCCGAGTCTGAGAGAGAGCGGTTGAGCGCAGGGTCTGGGCGCTGAGCGCGCTGCTCACCGCGCTGTTCGCGTGGAAGGTCGCCGGGGTGGTGCCGTGGCCCACTGGCGTCCTCGTCTGGACCGCGGCGGCCACGACCTCCGCCGGCGGCTCCTTCGCCCTGGTTCCGCGTCGCCGTCCGTGAATGAATAATCAACGCTACATGCCCATGCATGTAAGGCTTCACTCCAGCGACGACGACGACTCTTTGTTGCATTGCATTGCATCTGGTGCACGCATGATTATAGTACGTTCGTTTTTTGTGTCGGGTAAATTAAGATCAAGCAGCAGGTATGTACGTACGTAGTGCCTGATTAAGCACAAACATATATATAGTATGACTGATCGTCCTTACGTTTATGTGAAATACTTATGTGACATCTTTAGTTAATTAGTTTTTTCCACACAAAAAAAGTTTGCACGTCTTTGTATTAAGATAAAGAGAAAGTTCGATACAACAACACACCTTAGTAGCGTCCTAAGGGTCAGTAAAATTGTACATGACACTCGGCCTCAAATTAATTAGTTTGAGAGAGGAGGAACTGATGCTGGCCAGGACTCCACGGTGTTTCTATGTTGCAGCGTATTTGGCATGGCGATTGATGAATCAGTTTTAAGGCTCTCATATGTTTAGATGAACTGCTAGCTGTGTGTTCTGTTCTGTCTCATTTCCCGTGTCCCAGCAGCTGTGGTACTTTCGAAAATTCAAGTGCTTGACGAGTTACGTTTACCTTTGGCTGGTTATTGCGATCATGTATTCATGTATGTATATGTATGCTTCTCTAGAGTAAACCCTATTTGGGTACAAAGCTTTTGTTTAGGGTTTTAGGGATCGGAAGTACTCTAGAATCTAGGTACATTTTTTAGCGCAACAACAGAGGGGTGCAGCTAGCAGAACAAAGAACTAAAAGTTAATTAACACTCAAAAGGAAATGAAGCTTAGCAAAGTGCAGAAGTTCTACAGAATATACTCTTCGTAGGTTCTGCACAATTATTGGAATTTGATTCTAGAAGTTCAGCAAAAGTGTGCCAGTTGAAACCAGCATAGAAATTAAGTAGATCTAGAGCCAATTCATGACAGTAGGGGCTACAAATATGCCTGCAACCACTACACAAGTTATTTCCTATAACTATGCACGCCGATATAGCAATCCATCATCAACATATTAAAAAAACACATACGCCTCTTATATGCCAACTCAAACCTATGCCATCCAACTCCATGAACCTGAACAAATGGCACCGATAGCAAGTAATATGATGAGCAACCACCACAACTAATAGCCCGTGATATTAGGATAAACATAGAGATCGAATTAACAAGATAGGACACGTTCACTTACACGATAATCACGACGACATGTGTAGTACCGTAGTAGGCCTACACAGCAGTATCCTCATGCCTAGATTGATCCACCGTGGCTAGCTTACCACAGTCACACTTAGGAATGGGTAGTTCAGGAGAGACCGGTGCATCCTTGCAAGACTCGTCATAATAAAGTTCTTTGGGACAACCTCTGTTTTTCCACTTGTTCCTACATACGAGCAATCCATCTTTGCAAACAATTAAATTGAATAGACATACTCTTCACAAATTAAATTGCAACATATATTACTGAGAATTCTAAATGAACAGTGGCATACATGAGTAGTGGAAAATCGTAGTACTAATACCTAATTGGCAAAACTAACTGCTCATAACGGTCATTCATATCCAAGAATTTCAAATCCATATTGTACATTTCATTCAAAATTCAACAACTCTAATCAAACCGGGTTTGCAAAATATACATCACAAACACCACCAAATCAGCGTGTACAAATTGAGGGGAGGGAGGATATAAAGCAACACCACCATCCACGTCGTTGGGACCGCCCAAAATTTAAGAAACAAAACATTCCGTAAACATGCTCGGTCGTAGACGTCCAATGCAATGGAACAACACTTTCTTTATATTCGGTAATATGCATGTGATGCTAGGTCTGATTATTTGCACTCGACCTTAATTCTGATACTGACGCCGGCAACGGTAGAAGCCCCCATGAAGCAGACGCCGGCGCCGGCCCCGACGACGGGCCACGGCACGAGCACGGCGACCCTCCACGAGAACATCGCCGTGAGCGACGTCGTCGTGAGCCAGACGCTGATCTTGGCGCGGCCCCTGGCCGCCGGCGAGCCAGGCGGAGCGGTCTCGAAGAGGCGCAGGAAGTAGAAGAGCAGGACGAGGCTGGCGTACGACGCGGTGACGAAGATCGTCGCGGCAGCGTCTCCCCAAGACCTGTGGATCGCGAGTATCGAGCTCGCTGTGAGGAGAATGAACCCTAGAGCTGTGGCCATCAGTGGCGCCATGTCGACGCTACTATCCTAGGTACGATGAAGGAACAAATGTTCCCGATGGAGGAGCAGGCTGCGTACGTGCTTATTATATAGGATAATAATGGGAGATATACCATGTTGCTCTTTTGTATGCTGAAGATTGTTTGAAAAGGCTATGTTGTTTTCTGCATTAACAAGTGATGTGTATATGCCCTGCTTTTCCATTACATTTACACCGAAGTAATAAGCTGCCCGTCTGTCCATCCCATCCTTAATAAAACGGTAATCGCCGTACTGCCTTCGTTTTCCCATCTCGTACGTACGTCTAGAGAACAGCGAGACTGTACGTCACGATCTAGGTAGAGCAAAGAGCAAGAATTGGTAGAGGAAATGGATAGAATCGAGATTGGAAAAGAAGAACGGAGTAAGAACGGGGATGAACAGAGTTTGTGGAATAGCTCGTTAATGAATTCTTCCGTACCCGTCTCAGCATTACAAGGACGCCTAATATACGCCTTAACACCGCCGTCTTCTTACATGGGCCGAGCCCCTACAGCCTATAACAGACCAAAAGCCCATATCACTCAACACCCAACCGGTGTCTTGGTGCTGCTCAGCCACGGATGCACATCCTGTCCGTGACAGACGCCCGCGCCTCAGCTACTGGTACAAAGGTGCCACGATATGAAGCGTGAAGGCCCAACTGATCTTCCATTGGAATCGTGCATGCCGACGACGCTGTCGGCACGCAGCTTCCATCAGCGTCGGCGGCGGCGTCGGTGTTCATCAACTTTGTTTTCTTTACTGCGCCCAACATCAGTTCGCGTCCATACCCGCGAACCAGGCATATAAACTCAGGTTTCTGCTCGGCGGTTCAGCACAATCGGTTCTGCTCCGATCCCTGATCTCGCTACCGTATGAATGCGCTAGTTCATACTTCATACTGGCCCTCCCTCTGCGCGCGGCGCGGAAGATCGTTCGACTTCACATGGCCGACCGAGGATATTCCACCCTGACCAAGCTAGGCTTGGGCGCCCTGACCTTCAACTCGGCACTCGCCATCTACAACTCCTGGGGCGACGCCGGCTCCGTGGCGTTCATGCTCGCCGCGGACGCCGCGCTCGTGCTGCTCTTCCTCTGCCTCCGTGAGTTTGAGCGGGGCGGCAGGGGCAGGGATGCCAAGATCAAGGCCGCCGTGTGGGCGCTCACCACGCTGCTCACGGCCATGTTCGCCTCGAGGGTGGCGCCGCTCATGCCGCCGCCGGTGGCCGCGGTGGTCTGGCTCTTGGCCGTCGCCACGGCCGCAGGAGGGTTCTGGGCGTTTTTCCTTAATTGATGCTTTTGCAAGTCGATGTCAGTCTGCGTCTCGCTGCCGGGCGTGTTCATTTCTTTTTTTTTTTTTTTTTTTTTTGCTTCCTGCACTTTCTTGTATTGTTTCCCAGTTCGTCACTTTGAATAAAATCTGCCTTCGAGTTTGCGCTGCTGGCAGAGGGTGGTCCTCTGCTTCTAGCCCGTTGACCACCGCTCGTATGCCCTGTTTGTTTGGCGTCGTACTTTTTCAGCCGATGAACACTACAAGACGATGAGTCGCCTCAGCGTGTGCTTGATTTGAGACATGGTAGGATGGAACGGTCTTGTCCCTGATTTTTTAGGTGGACAAACATGTTCTGCGTTTGGTTGAGATATTTTTCGTTTATTCGGTAGAATATGGCCGTGATTCATGGTGCCGAGCTTTGGTCACGTCAACGCCACGTCGACAACCACGTAATTCGTAGCCTCCAACCTCATGACACCAAGACGTGTTACCCCGGTGATGTAGGGCATGGCGTTGAGAAAAGGATCCAAAATTGAATTTACGTCGTCCAGTGGTGTAAACGTGAATTTTGACAAAAAAAGGGGCCAAATTGCAAAAAAAAAAACGGCCGAACAGGGGTATATTCCACTCGAAAATGGTCGCGTCCCTAACAGTCCTCAAACATCTTAAAAATAGGATCAATTCATTCCATCGTCCTCTATTCGTCCATCTCTAGAACCAAACACGTACTAAACGCCGTTCATAAAATGAACCAAATCATATCATATGGCCATATGGGAGTTGAGCTAGAATCGCGGTCAGCTTGATATGAATAGGTACGCGGTTGGTGGACGGTGGCGGCGACGTGGCGCCGCTTCGATCCAGTCGGCTGGCTGTGCCTTTGCACACGTATGGGGCTTTGAATTTGAACACTGCTGCGTTACGATATATAAACGTATGCTAGCGCCAAGGCACATGTTGCTCGTGTGTGCATCAATGCGAGTGAGACGTGGTGGATCGTTGTCCGTACCAGTGTCCTTTCGTCGCTTCCACACGTTCAGCATCCATCCGCCACTAATCTTCTTATATGAAGCATGCCTCCAAAAGCTTGTCAGTCAGCGTGCCACGTGCTTTTTGAAGTTATTCGATCGGGTACGCGGACGGCTCAGATTAAACGAGCCGCAGTTTTTTTTAAAAAAAAAATTCTCGAACTTTAGTCATCCTCTCAGGGGTTTTTTTAAAGCCCTCGACCCTCGATCCAGGCCTCCTCTCAGCTTAGGAACCTCCCGCAGAGGCGCAGCCTCTCCTCCTCCGGCACCGTCCCTTCCTCCGGCCCAAATCCAACGTCCTCGCCCTCCTCGCCCCGAGCTCGCCACGGCCTCGCGCCGCCTGCCCCCGCCGCCGTTGCCGCCCTCGCGTCCCTTCCTCTCTCTCCCTCTCTCCCGACGTGGCGGCGCAACGGGAGGCCCAAAACGCTGCCGCCTCCGCGCGCTGCCTGCGGCCGGAGCCGCCGCGCCCGTACCCCGCCTCCCCCCTGCGCCGGGGTCGCAGGGGCCCTCGCCTGCGCCAGGCCAGCTGGGGCCGCCACGCCCGTGCGCTCCCGCGGCGCCGCCAGCGCAGGGGCCCCTGATGCCGCTCCGGGGTGGACGGGCGCGCCACGTCCGCAGCCCCCGCAGCTCGCACACCCAACCGCGCAAGGGTGGCCGGGGCCGCCGACCCGGGGTCGCCGGACGGCTGCGCCCACGCCCGCTCGCTCGCACCCTCGGGCCAGCCTCCTTACCAAGCCGTCCGTGCCTTCCTCCGCCTGCCGCACCGCTCGCCGACCTCATCCACCTCGCGTAGACACCAGCGAGGCGACGCGTCCCGTGCGGGCGAGCCGAGCGCAGTGTCGCACGAGCGTAGTCCCTGGGGCAGCCGGACGCGGCAGCCGCACACCGGCGAGGTGCCGCAGTGAACCAACCACATCACGGCACGGATATATAGGTCCCCGGCGAGGCGGACGCCACCGCAAACGCGTGCCACCGGCGTGGCCGTGGACCACCGACGAGACGAGCGCGGCGCGGCACTAAGTAGGTACCTCTCTGTTGTCTTGTCGTTGTCGATCCATGTGGATGTGCAAAAGCAGAGTTGAGGTTCCTGTTAGGAGCTCCCTTTCTGCTTGCTGCAGTGCAGCTATGGTGTTTGATGAAATGTGCATGTCAGCAGTTTCACGTTTACGCTGTAAAACTCAACCCTGATGCGATTTCCGTGGTATGGCTGTACGTGATGTAATATTTGTATTTTGTTAACTTATCACCAGAACAAGTAATTATTCGAGAAAAGAAATGATGAACTTCTGTTGCAAAAAGTAATATTCAGTGTTACTAATCAATGTAGCATTCACACTTCTAGAATAGCTTGCTGCAAAAAAAGTGATGAGTACTTAGTCCCATCTCAGTGTTCTCGATTAAAGCATACATGCAAAGTTAATCTCGATTTCTATGACTCTTATTCTAATTTTGGATATGATGGTCTGATGAGTTTTGTTTATAATGTTCAACTACAGCAACTTAAATGGGTTGGCAAGCCTTTGATCATTACATCTGTAAAAAAACCTGAACTGTGGATTTGTTTAATGTGAAAGTATGATTTTGATTTGGTTGTAGAATTTGGAAAATTTTGTTCCTCCACCATTAGATGGATTAACCTGATCTGTTTCTGCATATCAGTAACAGTAACCATATGTGAATGTAGAGAGAAAAATACAGTAATGTTGTTGTCGTGGCTCCTCTGTTCCATTAACTAAACAAAGCACAAAAATATATGCTCCTTGTTTAGAATCTAGATAGTGGATCCATTTTATTTCCACTCTTGGAACTACACCATTTCTTTCGCTCATCCACAAGATCAGCCAGCTGAAGTCTCAGCAATATGCAAGGAACCTAATATGTTCAGAATCTGCTTTGGCTCACCGTGTGCTGCAGATTTGGTGCAGATGTGCAGCTCGATCCGCCTGCCTCACGTGGAGAAGAGGGCCACACGGCGGGGAGCACTTCAGGAGCGAGCTGCTGTTGCTGCCACAACCATTCTGGTCTATGGACAACCCAACGAGGAAAACAGAGACCAGGAGAAAAAGAGAGAAATGGCTTCTATGTCCTTGTATTCATGCCAGCGGAGTCGGGAGTCCAGCTGCTGTGAATTGCAAGGAGCAACAAAGGATAGGGCGAGAGAAGCTGCCCGGCAGGTGCCAAATGCTCAAATTCCTGAACTCATTTTACTCTCTAAGTAAAATACCTTTCCGAAATTTGACAAATATGTATAGTGAGATTTAGGTGCTCATTTTTGACTGAATGCACAAATGGTATCGGTTTCAAGTTTTCAGTTTCTAAACAGACTAAGTTTCATAGTGATGCTATCCTATGATCATATTAGAAAACTATTTCACATAAATCCTCTGCACATATATAATGCTAATAGCCCTACTTATTATAACAAAAAAAGCTACTGAATATATTAAGTTAATTTTTATCTTAACGATAATCCTTTCAACTTCTTACTTCAGTACTTAAGTTCATAGTATCAGAACACAGTGCACATTCAAAAAATTATTAGGTTAACTTACAAATACCTCATAATTTCATATTTGTGCTAGTATTAGATGAATATATAACAAACATAATGGTATCTACTAAGCTTGATACAGCCGGTTCCGTAATGGGGCACACCATGCTGCTGTACTGCAACAGCAACGCTGCTGCGTTATAGTCTTCTTATAGGAATCCTGCACCCAAACCGCGGGCATCCGATAGTGCCACGTCACCCGCTAACCCGCTAGCCGTTGGATCAAGCGATCAGGTGATCTGGTCCGTCCGATTGCGGGTCGGTTCGGGCGTCGACCCGTAAAGTAGCGAATATTCCCGAGATTTGCCCGTCGTGTAGAGGAGAGAGTCGCCGAGGTCAGCGGGCGCAAACGCGCTTCGACCCAGCCACTCGCCGCCCAAGACCTCCTCCTCCTCCTCCGGGCGCGGCGCAGCCAACCCAGCCAGCAGCGAGATCACAGATGCTGCGGCGTGGGGTTCCCGCCATCCGGCGCCGGTGGGGCCCCAGAGGCACCGGCGACCCCGCGCGCGTGGCGCGTGGCGCGCGCGTGCCTTGGCGCTTTGGCCGGGTCCCAACCATCCCACATGGGCGGGGCCCCAGCTGCCCTTGCGACTGGTCGCGGCAGCCGCGTCGCGGCGTGGCTGCTGCGGCCACCCCGGAGCGGGCGGCGGGCGCAGGCATGGCGGCTGCGGCCACCCCGGCGCGGGCGTGGGGCTCGAGAGCTGCAGTCCCGCCAATCTGGTAAGCCGCCGCACACTCGGAGGGGAGTGAGGATGCCTCGGCCGGAGTTCCAGGCAGCGCCGGATGTGTTCTACAACGAGTCGGAGGTCCCCAAGTACACCACCTCCTCCCGTATCATCGAAATCCAGGTGAGCAAGCGAAGTGCCTCCCCGCTTGATTTGAGCTTTGCCGATTTTCACATGGCCGGGCGCCAAGTGACATGGCTTCTTTTAGTCTAGGATTTCGAGAGGGCGCCTGGAGCTGCTCGCTCTTCCCAACGATGGCGTCCCCAAGCTGCTTCTCGACATAGGTCAGCTTACTCTCTTCTGCAGCTACCGCTTCATGAATCATGGCATATCGCGTTGACTAGAACAACAGAAAAGTATTCTCCTTTGACGGGGCAAAAATACATGCTGTGGGAGCTCTTTATTGCAATTGGTTATGGCAATTGAAAGACATCTATGTTTGAAGATATGCTTACCTACGATGACTGTGTGCTGTAATTTCTAGGATGTGGTTCTGGGCTTAGTGGTGAGACATTGATGGAGCATGGCCACCACTGGATTGGCTATGATATTTCAAAGTCGATGCTCGGTGAGGACCTCTCTATGTTCCTTTCTCTTGGCTTGTTTAGCACCAATTAGAAAGGGAAGTGGGAGTTTAGAGGAGGGGAGCTTTCTAGATATCTTGCTCTGGTACGTGCATCCTTTTTTAGAATTTCACTTTTTTGCACAGATGTTGCCTTGCTCATGTAAGAGTCCGCGTCACGGCGTGCAGTGTAAGTGGTTTTGGTGCTTTGCATCTCCGTTGTGCCCATATGCGAGCTCCTACGCCGCGAGCACCGGCCAGCTCCTCAGCGGTTAGAGTGGGGTCCAACTCCTCAGCGGCCAGAGTGGTGTCCATGGACGATTCCCAGCTGCTGCTCGAAATTATTCCTCCAAGGTAGGTGTGCATTGAGCCACTGAATAATCAGCGTTTCTGATAGTATTTGATCAGCAATCCATGAGCTTAAACATGAACATTCTGTTGTCTTTCTATCATGCAGGATTGCATCGATCAAGATAATTATCAGAATGCATGGATAAGTGCTAATATTTACTGAAATAGTTGTATCCCATGTGTACTAACTATACATGTACATATATGGTAATTTAAAATTCATATTACTGGTAGAAGTTCAAAGATCTGCAGTGGCTTACTTCATTTCATAAAACTGGAATGTCTTGTCTTTGTCGCCTGCCCTAATTAAAAAATTTATAGAATGACACTTTTCAGATATTAGAGCATGGCATTTCAGTATGTTTAGCAAAACCATCCAACTACTCCATTCAGGATTCTTACACATCACAGATTAGTAGTGCTACTTTTGTTCTTCCGATGTGTGATGACTTGCAGGTATCTACAACGAAATTATTTAAGTGGGTACGTCCTTTTTAGAATTTAGCGATTTGGTACAAGTGGTTCAGTTACAACAGGTATTGGCAGCCGTTCACAATCAGGTATACTGCTGCGACAAGACAGTAGTTGTTTCAATCTCAATGCGCATGGTTCTTTTTTTATATGTCAAATTCAGTTGTTTTCCCCAAGCTGAGTAGTTATATATGAATGTGAAAGATTAACTAATGGTGTTTAGTAAACTCCTCTTTATTATCTTTGATGATAAATGTGTTTATCAAATATTTTTTCATAGTAACGACTTTATACTGCTGGAACAAGACAGTGGTTTTTTCAATCTCGATGCGCATGGTTCTTTTTTTTATATGTCAAATTCAGTTCTTTTCCCCAAGCATCAGTCAGTTCATCACCAACAAAGCAGCCGACAGAGAATGAACAAATGGTCAATGAGATGCTTCATGAGGATGCCAGTGCTTTCGCTGGCAGGTCTGATAGTGCTAGTACTGCTGAGGAGTTCCAGAAGAAAGTGAGAGAAACCATGGAGAAAGCTTTTTGGGATATGGTCACCAACTCCATGAGAGGAGAAAGACCTGATTATAGTCAACTGATCAACCTAGTAAAGGAAGTGAGGGATTCGTTGCATGACCTGGCTCCAAAAGAATGGAAGGAGAAAAAATCTTGAGAACATTGACCTTGAAATTCTGTCTCAGGTACTTGGGTCAGGTTCCCAGGATGCACAATACTAGGGGCAGATTTTGCCATTGATACTAGAGTTTGATATTGGAGGAGAGTTTTGTCCTTGTCTATGTTCCTTTAATAAGTGTCTAATATTAAGATAAATAAAATTCCAGAGCCACCTTTGTCAGATAGATGGGGAGAAAGCATGTTCTCTTTGTAAAACAGAAATGTGTTGAAGCGAAGGAGCACACGATCTTACTCTATTTCTTTAATCATTTTGTTTTCTAAATTGCATTTATAATCATTATTCAGCCACTTAAATTAAATTTCTGGGCAGAGCACAAATATTTTCTCCAATTCATAATTATCCTTTCATCAATGTACATTTAAATAGTATCATTTTGTTTTTGTTTTCCCTCTTTCCATGCTACTGCATACTATGGATCTCATCATTCATTAAAAGGTTATACAAGACATTTTTGTACTGGGTCACTGAAACAAACTTAGCGATGCATACTTATGCATGGCCTCAGCTTTTATGACAATATCTGTGAGATATGCTTAGTTTCAGAAAATATTGTTCTCCTATAAAACTATGAAGTTACAAAACTTTTATATGGACATTAGCACTTAAAAGTATTGATGCATTGCTATATTGAATTGTATCCCATAGATAGATTTGCTACTTGGCACATTTATATGACCACCTCAAATTTTTACATGATGAGATTGCTACATATCAATGTATATATGTGCATGCAAATTTAGGTACGACACACTTGGATCAAGTTGAGGAAATATTTTAACTCTTGATTGTGCTATTGCTGTAGACATCACCCATGACTCCATATATTACTGATGGGCAATCTCGTAGCTCAACCTTTTGCAATAATAATGGTATAAAAAAAACTACACCGGTGAACTCCAAGGATGGTGCGGCAGTGTATTAATCAAAGCTTCAACTTCCAATTGTAGGTGATACATACCTATAAGACTTCAATGACAAAAAATCGAACACCAAAGACATGGACGAAACAGACGACATTAACTTCCAATTGCAGATGATACATACATAGCAACCAAAATACACAGGTCATCTTAGGTTGGCGCGGCAACGTCTGCGCCACAGTTTCTAGTAAATGACTAAAGCATAAATATCTTTCCTTGGCTTGATGAAAAAAAGAAAAAAAAATTATGTAGCCTCCCTTGACTATTGCATGGGTCCTATTTGCCTCGCTCAATTAGAAACTGGATTTTTAGACTCTTCTAAATTAAATCGTCCGGTTTATCTCCTGGGCTGTTTTAAAATGGTTTTTGAATAAATTAGACGGTTTCAGAAGTTAGAATTAAAAGAGTCTAAAAATTCTGATGTTTTAATTGAGAGAAGTGAATCGGATTCACACAATATATAATCTAAGAGCATCTCCGAGAGTTACCTAAATTTTTCTCCTAAAAACTCCATGTTTTTAAACTCTTAAAAATGTATTTGGAGAAAAAAAGAAGTCAATCTCCAATGGTATCTAATATTTCACTCTAAAAAAAATCAGAATTTGGTCCGCTTTTTTTTGTGGTCTTTTTTTTTCCGTGCGAAACTCTTTGTGCTTGCGCATACCCACGCCGCCGCCGCCTTCTTCCTTCATCATGCCCTAGTCCTGCTGTTCCAGCCGGTGGCAGGCAGGCACCCGGCCACCCGGCCCAGCTCTCGCTCCAGCACCTCCCAGCTGGCCATCTAGTAGTAGCAGTAGCAGCTAGCCATCAGCAGCAGCCGGCCATGTAGTAGCAGTAGCATTCAGCAACAGTAGCATGCAAGCAAAGCCGGCCGGTAGCAGGAGCAGCCGCCCAGCAGCACTTCAGTTTCTCCTCGACAGGCCACAGCCGCGCCTAGTATCACGATGGTGACCACCAAATAACGCATCTGTACCAACAGCAATGGCAGCCGCCGAGAAGTCCTGGCCCCTCAGCAAGGTCACCGATGGCGCCCACTGGGACGCCGAGGACATCTTCGGGCACCTGTGCATCGTGGCCGACGCCGCTTTCCTCTCCGCTGGCTTCTTGCCGTGCGACGCGCGGCCAGAAACGACGCCCTGGTCTGTACGACGCTTTCCTCTCGGGCGGCATGGACGACGCGGCGGCAACAAAAAAAAACCATCGGCCATGGCAAGAAGCAAAGATCGATGGATTACGTTCCTCCTCCAGTCGTCCCAAGGTCAGTGGTGGCGACGACAGCCTCCCCTGGACGGGGCGCTTTGGCGCGAAGAAGATGAGTCGTGCCAGAAACTACCGCGCCAAAGGAGGAGAAAACGCGGGGAAGAGGATACGCGCGACGGAGAGTGCGCGTAACTTTACGCAGATGTGGGTTTTTTTCCCCAAGTACTAAAAGTTTAGGAAGATATATTAGGAGCTGTTGGAGAGGATTTTCTTTTCTCATCTTACTAAAAATAAGGATTAGGAAGAGGAATAGGGAATTCCTGGAGATGCTCTAAGGATCCGAGGTCAAACGAACTTTTTCGTGAAAAATAACAGCATTGGACCTATAATGGATTCCAGTCTGTAGAAGGTGGTGGATCGAGAGCTTATGTCCGGTTGACCCAAAAGCCCAATAAACACTAGCTTCAAAGAGGCCCACGATCGTCGTCCCTCGAAGGAAGGAGCGGAAAACAAGGCCCACGTGTAGCTGAGGGTGCCGCGGCAGTCTTTGCTGGGCCAGACCGATAATAATGTTGTAATTAGGGTCCCTCCTTTATCCTTTTCCCTTTTTGAAATTATTTGTTATAGATAATAAAAGAAAAAAAGAAGACAAAATCATTACAGGCTTGAATTAAAGGAAAAAAAACTAGGTTCTTTGCCTTCCAATACAAGCAAGGTAGGTAGCGTGTGCGTGTCCCCCGTGATCCCGTCTCTCTCTCTCTTCACGCTTTCATTCACGACCTTCACACGAGTCACGAGCAGACAATCTTGTACACCTGCGTGCAAGCTGTCGTCTTAGAATGGAGGACCAGAGGCAGAGAGTCGCCGGCGTGGACGCCGCAGGCGGCGGGAGCGACGCGGGCTCCGTGGCGTTCCTGCTCGCCGCTGACGCGGTGACGCCACTCTCGTGCTGCTCTTCCTCTGCCTCCGCAGGTTCGAACGGGCCCGCGGCGGGGGCAGGATCAACATGGGCATGGGCGGGCAATACTCCGCGCTGGCCAAACTGGGCCTCGCCGTGCTGACGAGCAACACGGCGATCGACACTTATGACGCCCGGCGCGACCCGGTCTCGGCGGCGTTCGTGTTCCTGTCGTACGCCGTCCTTGTGATTCTGACGGCCCATTTCGTCCGTGCATTCGCCCACGCTCACGCTGGTGAGCCGGGGCAGGAGGACTAGAGCAGCTAGCCAGCGGGTGGCGTGGCTGATGCCTCCCGGCCGTGGCGCGCTCGTGTGGGCGATTTGATGGCGGTCGCCACGGGCACCGCTGGGTTCTGGGCATTCTTCCTGAACAATCCGTATTTGTGTCTCAGTCTGAGTCCGTATTTCCATTTGCGTATCGGAAGCGTAGGTTTCCTCGTGTCGTGTGTGTATGTCCCGCCGGAATTTGCTTGTTTCGTCACTCGTCAGTTTATTTGCAATAAATTCGGTCTCTGTTGCCTGTACTGTACCGTTCACTGATGACCGACCGAGGGTTCGTACGCCAGCCTCGTCCTGCTCTTCTATTGCGAGACGTCGCATGCAGGCTCCGCGCCCAGGGCTGGCGGTTGCAGTTAAGGATGGCAACGGGGATATACCCGTCGGGTATCGTCGGAACGTTCTCTTCCCCGCTACGAAGAAATCATCCCATCTCCGTCCCTGTTAACTGTCTCGGGTATAGATTCTTGCCCATCCCCGTACCCGTCGGGCATCGGGCGGGTAACAAATACCCGACGGGTACTGCATACCCGATAAACGAGGACACTTGGGGTCGCAGCTTTGCAATCGGAGACGTTTCTTCTTCACCCGGGTATAAGTGTCGGATTCTCGGAGATGTCGAGGAGAAGGAGCGAGGTTGCGAGGAGGACGAGCAAATGTGGCAGAGGGACCTAACTGAGGAAGCGAGGGGCACGAGCGCTCGTGAGGCAGGCGTGCTTGTGCTGCTGGCGGAGATGGTGAGAAAAAATTGAACTAGGATTCCTAGAACACACAAACTATATATATGATTGTTCAGATTTGGGCTAAAATACCTATGTTGAGCTTCTTTGGGCCTAATACTCGCATGACAGCTCAAATAGTCGGGTTCCCCAACGGGTAACGGGGACGGGTAAACAGGGAACGTTCCCGTACCCGCTATACCCATCGGGTATGGATTCTTGCCCATTTAGATGCCCACGGATAAAGATATGATTCCATCCCCGTCTCCTAATGGATCAAATACCCGTCGGATATCGGGTATCGGGGGGCCGTTGTCATCTTTAGTTGCAGTTGCAGGAGGGCGTGGTGGTTGATGCTTGTGCATCTATAGGCTCCGAACTCCCTGCGAGGAAAGCAGGGGAAGCGCGTGCTGCGCCCGCTGACCAGCAGCCGCCACTCACCTTTGTCGTCAGTGCCTGTTCGCCAAGGCCCAAGGAGGAATGGCACCTCACGCGTTTTTGGGAAGGGCAAGTTGCTTCGAATGTCACGATCGAGCAGCCGTGGACACTGGTATACTACGAAAATATAAATTTATGAAGAATTATGAAGATTATAGAGAAAATATAATTAATGATGTCAAAATTATAGAAAAAATTATAAAGATTTATGACATCAAATAAGTATACTATGAAAATATAATTAATGAGAAATCTAATAATACTTAGTTGACATCATAAATATTATTATTTTATTATATAAATTTAGTCAAACCTAAAATACTTTGACTCTCTAATATTCTCGGAATGACTTGTAATTTAGGATGGAGGGAGAAAAAAAACTTGCAATAAAGGCAGTTGACGTTGACTGCATGTTTGTCTAGATTCTAGAGAATTCGGGAGGTCTTTGGACTTTTGAGCCTTGCGAGAGAAGACACGCAGGTTGCTGACGTCGGCGAAAAGCGCTAGTTTACGTAACTGATGAGTGGTTCGAACCGGTAGAGAGGTGCAAAAGAAATTCGAAAACCGAACACGAACAGGCTTAAACAAGATTTATGTCGGGGCGAGTAGTCAGCGAACCTTCACTGAATTAGAATAGATCGTACGATGAAATAATCTATCTTCTATCTACCCTACTACTAAATCCGGAGCGGCCCACGTGCTTTGAAGACCTTCATTGATGCTAGCCTGGGCATAAGGGGCGAAGGAGTCCTTCTGAGGCCCATCCGGGACTTTGGGCTTGTGGTAGGCAGCCCGGTTGCTGCTGGGGAGGGAACCACATCGGATGTCTGGGACATCATGGAGTTTGAGCTCGCTAGGCCATCCGCGGGATCTGGCCCTGTTGGGGGCGCTCTATCGCCGCAAGGATCGTCGGCCTCCACGCTGGTGGCTCTGACGCCGCCTGGATCTTCCGCCGCCGCGCTGGTGGATGAAATTGAAGCTCGGGTTTGCATCCCTCTGCAATCGCCCATCATCAAGGCGGGGCCGAGGCTCAGGAAGTCACGCCCGCCCGCCACCGTGCCGTCGATCAGACATAGCAATCGGCTGGCGGCCAAGCCTCGTGCAGCTAATGCAACGCTGCAAGCACAGTCGGTGCTAATGCAGAAACTTGGAGTAACGACTGACATCCTGCAGGCTGACATGGAGGCCTTCGAGAATTACTTGGCGACCTTTGCGGACCCGCTGACACCATCCAAGCATGAGGCGCTCCAGATGCTATTCTCTCCCGACTTCAACCCCGTGGCCATGAACTTGAACTTGGCCGA
This sequence comes from Miscanthus lutarioriparius, assembly GCA_904845875.1. NCBI lineage: Eukaryota > Viridiplantae > Streptophyta > Magnoliopsida > Poales > Poaceae > Miscanthus > Miscanthus lutarioriparius. The sequence continues at coordinate 78,299,123 of CAJGYO010000018.1, forward strand.
GCTGGAGGGGGAGGTGATGTAGTCGGGATTAGGGGCCTGATCAGTCGCTTAATTTGTTGTCAATGTCATCGGACAACTGCTTTGTTTGGAATGTGCGCGGTCTGAACGGTCGCGACTGTCGCAATGTCGTTAGGGACTTGGTTTCCCAGGAACGTGCCACGCTTGTCTATCTGCAGGAGACTAAACTCTCCACCATTTGTAATCCTCTGGCTAATGAAATCCTAAGAAGTATGTTCGACTATGATTATCTCCCTTCGCTGAATGTTGCGGGGGGGGGGGTATTTTTGTTGGGGTGGCATCGGGATCATTGGGTTGTGTCCGATGTGGACAAACGTCGTTTCTCCCTCTCGGCCAAGGTGGCAAGGGCGGCCGTGCCACAAGAGTGCTGGTGGATCACTGTGGTCTACGGGCCGCTGGTTGACCAAGACAAGGTTGAGTTCCTTGAGGAATTGCTGCATTTCAGGAACTCGGCCGCAGGACCATGGATGCTCTGCGGTGACTTTAACGTGATCTATAGGGCGGAGGACAAGAGCAATGATCGTCTGGACCGTCGCTGCATGCGTCGCTTCCGGGTGTTCCTTGATGCTGCTGAGCTCGAGGAGCTCCATCTGATTGGCAGGCGCTTCACCTGGTCCAGTGAGAGGGACCAACCCACTTTGGAACGGCTGGACCGCCACTTCGCCTCTACGGGATGGTTGGAGGCGCATCCAAATCATGTGCTCAGGGCACTTTCCATTGACTGCTCCAATCACTGTCCCCTTCTGTTGTCGATGAATGTGCTGCCCTGGGCAAAAAAGAGGTTCCGGTTTGACCCGTACTGGCTGAAACTTCCAGGTTTCTTGGAGGTCGTCGCCACGGCTTGGTCGCCAACGCTCCTACATGCTAACCCATTCCGTGTCCTTGATTATAAGCTCAGAAATGTTGCTAGGGCGTTGCGGTTGGAGTGATAAGAAGATCGGAAGTGTTCGGTTGCAGTTAGCTTTGGCAAGGGAGGTAATCCTACGTCTGTAAGTGGCGCAGGACTCCAGGACACTCACGGCGCAAGAGTCGCTGCTGCGCAAGTCATTGAAAGTCCGTGTGCTTGGTTTGGCATCCTTGCACGATGGCCAAACAGCGCTCCAGAATGTTGTTCCTCGCTGAGGGCGATGCCAATACCTAGTTCTTCCACCTTATGGCTTGCCATAGAAAACGCAGGAACTATATCTGGTCTCTTCAGGTGCGCGGCAATGAGGTGGTCCGAGAAGAGGCAATGGTGGAGGAGTTATTTCAGTACTATGATCAGGTCCTGGGCGCCGCCTTTGCTCGCTCTCGGAGGCTCGACCTCGGTCTCATTGGGCTGCACTCGGTGGACCTATCGAGCCTAGAGGTGTACTTTACTGAGACCGAAATCTGGTCGGTGATATCTAAAATGCCGAACAACAAGGCGGCGGGTCCGGATGGATTCACGGGCGTCTTCTACAAGAAGGCTTGGCCCATAATTAAGCAGGACATCTTGAATGCTTTCAACGCGTTCTGGTCTCACGACACCAAAAGCCTTTACTTGCTTAATGACGCATACATGATCCTACTGAGAAAGAAGGAGCAGCCGGAAGAGATCAAAGACTATCGCCCTATTAGTCTCATCCATAGCTTTGGGAAGCTGATCACTAAATGCCTGGCAAAAAGGCTGGCAAGGGTGTTGGACAGCATGGTTCGGCCGAACCAAACAGCTTTCATCAGAGGTCGTTGCATTCACGACAACTTCCAGATGGTGCGCCTGTCTTGCAACGCGATCCATGACAAGCGCGCTCCCTGTGTACTGCTCAAGATCGATATTGCCAAGGCGTTTGACTTTTTTGCATGGAACTTCTTGCTTGAGGTATTGGCGCACCTAGGATTCGACCGGCGTTGGAGGGACCGAATTTCCAGCATCCTGTCCACGGCCAGCACTAAGATTCTTCTCAATGGCCGACCAGGGAGAAGAATCTGCCATGCTCGGGGGCTACGCCAGGTGTATCCGCTTTCGCCAATGCTTTTTGTGCTGGTCATGGAGGTGCTCAACCATCTCGTTTGTTGGCTGGATACTCAGGGCTTCCTAACGCCTTTGGGGATCGCGGCATTGCCGTTTAGGGTCATCCTCTACGCCGACGATGTCATCTTGTTCGTCGCTCCCAGAATTGATGACCTTCTGGTCATAAAGGCGGCGGTGGATTTGTTCGGCTTGGCTTCTGGTCTGTTGTCCATCATGGATAAGAGTGTGGCTACACCAATTGGGTGCTCCGAGCAGGAGATGATGGACTGGTGCGGGATGCTCACGTAGGTGTAAGGTAGAGAATTTCCCATGTCGCTATCTCTGGGGATTCCTCTCTCCATTTACAGAGTCAGAAGGGCGGATGAATAAAGGCTGGTGGACTCTGTTGCTTCCAGAATTCCACACTGGAAGGGAAAGTTACTGTTTGTGGCTGGGAGGACGGCCTTGGTCAAGGCTACGCTTTCGGCGATTCCAGTCCACATGGTTATTATTGTGTGTCTCGCCCAGTGGGCACTTGAGGAAATTGACAAGCGGCCACACTTTTCATTTGGTGTGGTGAGCGCATACAATTAGTGCGGGAAGTGTGTAGATGGCCTAGACAATTCAGTCATTGGCACCGCGCTCTTTCAGCCGTGTCATTCTAGACGGCGGAGGGCGCTTGTCGCGAGGCACTTCCGGGCAATGCATGGGTGCGCCATATCGCAGAGGCGCTTACAGTTCAGGTCATCAACGAGTTCATGCTAGTGTGGCAACGAGTACAGCAGAGTTCACCGGGCGCTGGTACTCCGATGTGTTTTTTGGTGGAGGTTCATGGCGATGGTGCCTACTCCTTGGCGTCGGCATATGGTGCTATGTTTATTGGTTCATCAAGGCCGCTTTGAGCTAGGGAGATTTGGAAAACCTCGGCAACACCAAGAGTTCGCCTCTTCTTTTGGTTGGCGATGCATGGGAGATGCTGGACTGCGGAACGGCAGTTCCGCCATGGCCTTCAGGATTCCAGTATTTGTGTTAATTGTGACCAGCTTCCGGAGACTATGGACCACATCATATTGGTCTGTGTTTACAGCAGGGAGGTTTGGAGCATGCTGCTGACCAGGTTCCATCTTCAGGAGGTGGTGCTCGTGCATGAGGAGGATGTGATAGTCTGGTGGCTGCGTAACAGGAAGCTCGTTGCCAAGCAGGTGCGCAGAGGCTTCGACTCGCTCTTCTTCCTCGTCGGCTGGAAGGCTATGGAAGGAGAGGAATGCGCAGACATTCAATGGAGTTTCAACAGACGCGGGGGGTCTGGCGTCTGCGATTTTGGGCGAGGCAGAGGAATGGTGTTTAGCAGGGTTCAAGCACCTGCTGTCTTTGCTTACCCTGCTGTAGTTCGGGTAGCCGTTCTGTCGTTTGTTGCTTAGAACGTAAATCACAATCGCTTGCTGCCCTTGGCCGTCGTGCATTGGTAATCAGTGGATTACCATTGCCTTTGCTGTAATGTAATTTGCACTATCTACTCCTACTTAATGATTCCCGTGCAAAGTGCACGTTCGAGATTTTTTTTTGTGTAAAGTTTAGTCAGGTTTATTAAAAAAATCAATATATGTAACACAAAAACAGGTACATCATGAAAATATATCGCAAATCTAATTACCCTTATTTGGTATGGTAATATTGAATACTTTGATAATTTTTTTAAAAAATTGGTCAGACCAAAATGATTTGATATTCTAAAATTGCATCCTTTTTGACACACAGAATTTACCACCACATTCCATAAAATTCAAAACAACTGTCCGGTGTTTCCTCTTCACTACATGGTCAGCTTTGTCAGTGGACGTCAAAATTAGAGACGCCGACCAGCGCTTTCACACCTACCTCCCAGACCTCAGAAACGTCTGCAAGACACTACCGCATAAACGATTTTTGAAGGAGGCCAAATAGAATTTTCAGAGGCGAAACCAACAACAAAATGTCCGCCTCTGGAAATCGGTAAAAGAAAAATAAAAGGCCGCGAACTCGACGCCGAGCCCGCTATGAAGGGAGCCTGCCGTCGAGCACGCTGTCCTCTGCCCGCCACACCCGGCTTTCCTCTAAATCTGCTAAGCCGGCTCCGCCGGGCGCGCTATGGCACCTCGATCCGCTTTGGCCGTCGGCTTTGAGGGAGGGGTCAGGGGAGGGGCGGTGAGGGAGAGGGAGGCTGAAGAAGGGGCGGGTTCGAGCGCCATTGCCGGAGGGACCGAGGGAGGCTGGCCACAAGCGCTCGCTCCTCGCAGTCGCAGCCATGGTATCGAGGAGGGCCCCGGCGGTTCTGCAGCCGTGGCCCGTGGCGGCCGCCGGCGTCGGGGGTCCTCGGGCCGGGGCTTCTTCGACCCGTGCCAGGAACCGAGGAGGGAGCTGGGATGCGTCACGCCTGCGTGTACATGATTTGAGGGATCTCTAGTTCTCTACCCCGTACCGAAGGAGCAATGGTCGCTCCGTCAAATCGTCAATGGTGACTGACTATGCATTGTGTTCTCAGTGCGCAGTCGTGAATTGCGGTTGTGTGGAAAGATGGCAAGACGCGCGCGTGTGATGTTCAGCAGAGAAAGCAAAGCAGATGCAGAGCACATGCTGACATGACAAAGGAAAGGATCCATTCACAATTTCTTCTCGGAAAGATGAATAATCAGTTCAGAGCTCACAATTTGGGACCGAATCAGAATCACAGGCGCAGCAGATCGAGCAGGGCAAGTGCTGTTGTCTCCGTGCCGGCCGGATGCTGCTTCGTTCCTTCTCCCCGACGCACGTCAGAAGCTCGGATGGCTGTCATCCTACGGCAGTGCACCCCCACCGCAGGGCACGGCACGTCATTCTGAGTCAGATGCCCGATGGCAAGGCTCCGTGCGATGCGATCGCAAAATGGCGACACGACACAATTCACAGCGCGTGCGGTGCGAGCCAGCCCAGCATGAACTGAGAGACGGGGAGGAGTTGAACAAAACTTGGGCTCGTACGCGCCGCCGCGTCTTCAGTCGTCTGTCCAAACGATGACCCGGCCACTGGTACAAAAGGAAGAAGCCTTCGCCTTTCACCAGCAGCCATATATCAACTCTTGTCCCCCTCTCCGCGCGCGGAAGGTCGTTCGAATTCACTTGGCCGACCGACGATATTCCACGCTGACAAAGCTGGGCTTGGGCGCCCTGACCTTCAACTCGGCGCTCGCCGTCTACAACTCCTGGGGCGACGCCAGCTCCGTGGGATTATTCGTGCTGCTCGCGGGCACCGCGCTCGGGCTCCTCTTCCTCTGCCTCTGCCTCCGTGCCTTCGAGCAGACCGGCAGAGGCAGGGACACCAAGACCAAGGCCGCGGTGTGACTTCGACCATCCACGCCACCATCTAGCTATTCCCGTTGCCGCCCTGTCCAACTTGGCCATCTCATCCCGCCGCCTCCCTTGCTCACGTCCAGATATCCCTGCTGCCATCAACTCACCACTGCACCACCCCTCGGCCCTCAGCCATCCCCGCAGCTTTTGAAAAAGCAAGTTTAGGTCCGCCCGTTTGATTGGCTTTCTTGTTTTTGGCAGCAGAAACACACTTTTTAAAAGCTAGCTGAACCAAAAATAGACACGGTCACTTAGGGAGTGTCGAGGGTGTTTGATTTCTCCTCCTAAACCTGTCCCATCGGATATTTGACAAATGTATGGAGCATTAAATATAGACTAATTACGAAACTAATTGCATAATTTGCGACTAATTTATGAGATGAATCTTTTAAGCCTAATTAGTCCATAGTTTGACAATGTAGTGCAACAGTAAATATGTGCTAATGATGGATTAATTAGGTTTAATAAATTCGTCTCGTGGAGTACTGACGGATTCTGTAATTTGTTTTTTTATTAGTATTCGAACACCCCATGTGACACCCTCACGTGACACCTCCTAAATTTTAGTCACCGGATCCAAACACCCCCTTAGAGGTTCTCATAGGGGTAGGTACTTGGGGTGACTTCATCGTGAAATTTTTGTATTTTGGTCCCTTTTGAAAACATTTTTTATAAAAAGACCTACGCCAAAACGTTTTCTGAAAATAGACCATTTTTAGGCGTCTTAGAACATGACGCCGAGGTATGCGGGTCGGCGTCGACTGACACGACGTCGAGGTCTTACCACGTCACGGACGACCCCGGTCGACGGCGACACGGTGGCGCGTGGGGTCCGACACGTCGGCGTCGTGTCAGCCAACGCCACGGGCCCAACCTCGGCGCGGCGGGACAACGCGCCGAGCTATTGGCACCATCCGGCGCACGGCCCCGACGGCCCAACAACGCATCGTGGCCCAGTAGCTCGGCGCGGGGTCACTTAACGCCGAGCCACCAGACTCGGCGCGGCCCGACTCAATGCCGAGGTCTGGTCCCTTGAGGCCGCGTCGAGGCCCCCTTCTTCTTCCTCCCTCCATTCTGAAACCTCCGGCTCTCCTCTCTGTTCTTCTCCCCCACACCGCCACGAAACCCTAGGCCCCAAAATCGACCCTAGGTGCCAGGATCTCGTCTCCCACAGCTTCCTCGAGGTAATGGTCCCTCCCCTTCTCCAATCTATCCGCGTAGATGTGCTTGCATTGTCTCTAATCATGTGGAATCATGGGTGTATGGTGTTTTGATATATGTGTGTTTGCATTTGCAAAATGTATGGCTTAAGATGATTGAGTGCATTGTTGTTTAACTGTTTTATGTGCTGAACATGTTAGGTTAGTTTGGTTTCTAGTTATTTTGGTCATTAGGGTTCTTTGTTTATTATAGGTGTCATTAGGGTTAGTTATTTGTTGGTCATTAGGGTTAGTATGTATTTTAGTTATTTGTTGGTCATTATATTTCAATTTTTTATGACTAGAAATGATTATGTTGTTGGGGTTGAAAAAGATGAAATGATATATTTTAGTTTCTACTTATTGGATTGAAACTCGCATGATATATTGATATGTGACACTACTTGTTGTGTGATGGCTGTAGATGGATAAATTTGTGAGGTTGCATCATGGAGGACGTATTGTTAGAACAAGAGATGATAGTTTGGAATTTCTGGACATGTGTGAGGAGTTGTTGATTTTTTCTGAAACACCATCTTTGACCCAGTTAGTGGAGCGAGTGAAGGTTAAGTTAGGCTGGAATGAAGGAGACGTGCATGTTCAGTTTGAAGATGTCATAGATGTTGGGTCATCGAAGGGTCCTCGGATCAAGCGGTTGCTCAAAATTACAAGCGAGACTGAATGGAATGATTACAAGGCAAGTATTGGCCTCAGAAGTGCGATCTTTGGATTTAGTAGTAAGTAAGGAGTCCGACTTAGGAAATGATAACTTCGAAGCATGGCCATCTTCCCCCGCTCACATAGGTTATGGTCCTTTGTCTGAAGAAGAAATACTTGTCACACAACTAGGCTACGGTGGAGATGAGGAAGAGAATCTGGTTGCCGATGGGGAGGGCAATCATGATAGTGATGAAGAGGATGATGATTATGTAATTGGTGATGCAGAAAAAGGTTTGGACGATGCTAGCGGAGACTTTTCTATTGAGGATGAGCTTAGCGACGAAGATGATCTTAGTGGTGAACAAGACTTTGGTGATGCTAGGGCTACGAACCGTTTTGACATGGAGATAGCTGGAGATGATGAATTCTTTGTAGAGGAGATAGCCGAAGACTCTGATGACGATCGCCCTATTGGTCGTCTCAATTTTAGGGAAATAGAGATATTGTCTGGGGTCTTGCCTTGGAGAGATCCACTAGTTGGTGATTTCGAGGACCTTAGCCATGGTCACAGGGCAGTAGCTGATGGTGGGCCAAGTGATACAACAGTGCCTGATGTTAGCGGTTGCCTCATCATACGGAAAGGCATATTGTTTGCTACCATGGATGAGTTGAAATCATGGTTGCAAGAGTACTCCATTGTACACAACCGACCTTTTAGGGTCATCAATTCATTCAAAGAGAAGAGATACACTGTTGCTTGTGAAGAACAATAGTGTGGTTGGAGAGTATGTGCTAGGAAGACGAAGGCAGGCAAATGGAAGATTACCTCAGCGAAGCAACCACATGTTTGTGCCACTGCTGAGGCAGAAGAGAACCATCTGCAGCTCAATTCTAGGTTCATTGCAAGGCAGTTATGCCCCGTGGTGAAGCATATGCCAACCATTACGGTTCTTGCATTGGTTGAGATCATCTTCCAACGGTACAATTACTATGTCAAGTATGGGAAAGCATGGAGGGCAAAGCAGCGTGCCTTCGGAAATACTATTTGGAAATTGGGAATAAGCTTATGAGCGCCTCCACCTGTAATGTTGAACGCATAATGAGGGTCTGTAAATCCTGGGATGCACTTCGAGTATTTACCTAAGGAGGGTGAAACAAGGAATGGTAGTCAGGTATTTGGAAGGCGTTTTGGGCATTCGGGCCGAGCATTGAAGAATTCAAGCATTGCAGGCCCGTCGTCTCAATTGACGGGACCTTTCTTACAGGGAAATTTGAAGGCACAATGCTTATTTGTATTGGGACAGTATGCAGAAGACCAGCTTGTGCCATTGGCCTTTGCGATTGTTTAGAAGGAGGACACGGATAGTTGGTGTTGGTTTCTCAGGCTAGTAAGACAAGTGGTAATTGGTCTGGGACGTGATATTTGTGTGATATCCGATAGGCATGCTGGCATTCTGAATGCCGTAGAACAAAAGATTCCTAGTTATGGCCAAATACATCATCAGTGGTGCACGAGACACCTTGCTCAGAATCTTATAAGGCGTGATCACACAAAGGACAACTTCAAATTATTTGAGGAGGTTTGCAGCAAAGAAGAGGTTCAATTATTCAAAGACAAGTTAGATGCCACGAAGTTAGCCACAAATGTTGATGGCGAGGCAATTCTTGAGCGAGTTGATGGCGTCAAGGATAAGTGGTCACTTGCATATGACACCGGTGGTTGGAGATGGGGCTTCATGACTAGTAACATGGCAGAGATGTTCAACAGCCTTCTAAGAGGTTGTCGTGGTCTGCCTGTGATTGCTATTGCCTCATTCACCTTCTACAAGTTGAATTCTTGGTTCGTTTTGAGGAAGAAGCATGCGAGGTCTCTATGGACAACAGCAAAGCTTGGCCACTTTTAGCATCTCAGAACTAGCTTTCTCAAAGAAAAAGTCTAAACGATGTAAGGGTTCATGTTTCGATCCGATCAACCATGGATATGAGATTCTAGAGGGTGGTGGAACTAACATTGATGGTGAAGACCGGGTGCTCGAAAACATAAAGTAGTGATCAATGAGAACAAGTGTACGTGTGAAAAACCGATCATATACCATAGGCCTTGCTCCCACATGATTACAGCCTGTCGCCTTAGACGTGTTGACCCTGAGGTCCCTCCCCGTATGGCCGCGGAGTTCTCTTTGAGGAACCTAATGAGCACTTGGAATCCTCAATTCGAGCCATTTCTTGACGAGAGTCAATGGCCTACTTATGATGGCCCCAAGTATGTGGCTGATCTTGGTTTACTCGGAAGAGTAGAGGACCTAGGCGGCGAAGCGGTTCAGATGGACATGGACCGAGCCACGAAAAGGTAGATCAACCACGAGTAAGGTTGGGAGACATTTTGTAGAGGACACCCAAAAGAGTCGTTGCTCTGGTTGCCATAAGATGGGCCACAATAAGAGAAAATGTCCTGAACTACTTAGACAACAAGTATCCACCAAGCTAGCTACTTGAATTGCTTTGTGTAATAGTACATTGGTTTACTTTTGTTTTTTATTTTTATGTTACTTCGCACCACATACACATGCTTTAACTTATACTAATGCTTTGGCATTGCTTATGTTGCAGGATGGATCGGTTCCCCCTTCTTGATCCAAGGTTCGATGAGCACCACCGGGCTCGGAGGATCGAGAACGGAGAGGTATATTCAATAATTCGTATGAAACAAAGGCATTGTTCATCTTTTGCTCTATAGTCCATGCTCTTTATAAAGTGACATGAACTAATACTTTTCATGCTTGTCTTTTTTTGCGGGTTTTGAATGTGCCGAGGCCAATGACACATGAGGCCTCTACGACCATGGTCTCACGACGAGAGGTACACGCCCTCCTAAAGTCGGGTGAACCTTGCTACCGTTGCTCGTGTTTGTCGTCGAGGCACGCCACCTTTCAACCCAAATGACGCCGACGGCGTTGATAGATCGGTGGCGTCCGGAGACACTGACTTTCACCTACCGTAAGGGGAGATGACGGTCACTCTCGAGGATGTTGCCATGATCCTTGAGTCAAAATCGAGGATTCCCAAATGACAGAGAGACACGGAGTCCGAAGGATGGCAGCAGCGGGTTGAGCACTTCTTGGGACGGCCCCTAAGGGCAGTTGAGGCTGGCAAGAAACGGCGCAGCAGTGGGGTGTCCCTGAGGTGGCTTCGTCAGCAGTTTTGGGAGTGCCCACCAACGTAGACGCCTGCATCGTGACATACTACCGCCGGGCCTACGTCTTGCACATGTTTGGTACGGTTCTCTTCCCCGACGCAGACCGGAGACACGGCGTCTGGATGTACATCCGTGCCTTTGGAACTGGGAGGATGCCGCAATAATAGGAGTTGGGGCTCGGCTATACTTGCCTTCCTGTGCATCATCTCGACTTTATGAGGCTTGCCGCCGTCTTGGAGGCGCTCACGCTACAATGTTAGGGTGCATCACACTGTTGCAGGTAATAAAGCAAAGTTGTACAAGTTTCCACTACAATTCAATGTTTTTTCTTAACAAAAGTGATTAACATGCAAGTTTCCACTCTTTTTTGCAGATTTAGATGTGGGAGAGGCTTCCAGTTGGGAGACCGCATCAGCTTGATCCCCCACAACCTTGGTTTCCTCAAGGAGACACAGTTGTCGCCCCTACCGTGGCACACCTCTATGAGCGAGCCCACGAAACTTACCACGTGTCACGCCACGCGTACATCAGCTTCACCAACGAGCTGGACACCCTTTTGCCACAGCATGTAAGTTTTCCACCCATATGGCCTAATCGAGGATATGTGCACAAATTGAGCGTCGACTAGTTGATGACGACGTTGTGTACAGGTTCAATGGCGCCCATATCGGCGGAGGCAAGTCACGGATCTCAACTTGAGCTTCTTGTGCATGGCAAACGAGGATGTCTGGACGATGAGGACCCCCCTTATTTGTTTCTATGCAGTGGAGTACCATCTCCCTCACCTTGTAGCACGACAGTTTGGTAGGCTGCAACCTTCTCCGCCCGAGGATTTCTCCACCGGTTGGCAGCTCCACAAGTACGTAACATGCAATATTTTGTTCGTTTCACATGAATGAATCATTGAGTAGGCCTTCATATTGCCGCTATGGTGTAAAATTTGCAGGTTCAGTAGACAAAAAAATAAGAAGATCACCAACTGGCAGCTGGAGCACCAGCGCTACATTGATGAGTGGATGTTGATGGAGCAGAACAACATGGGCATCCACGCCGTCCATCGTGACAAGGCATTTGATGATTACCTTGTTTGGCTTGGTCAACGAACAAGGCTTCAATTGAGGCCCGCTTGGACGGAGCAAGACATTGCTGACATTGCGAGCGAGGATGAGGGCAACAATCCATATGACCAAGCTACCCGAGAAGGCAGGCAAGTTGAGATCGCCCCTGCGTTAGCCAGAGCTGTAAGCGACACAACTATTTCCATCTCTGAGGTCTTTACTGTGATAGAGACTTAAATTCTTGTTTTTTTGCATAGAGCACAGAGATAATGAGGACAGTGGCCGAGCAAGGAAGGGCATTGATGATTCCTGTGGCGATCCTGATGAGGCCTCCATGTTATGACAAAGACATTCGGGTAGCCTCCTCATCATCCAAGTGATGTTACATCTTTATATAGTTTTGCGACCAACCCCACTTACTAATAGTGCTTTCAAAATGCAGCATGACATGCATCGCCTCCGAAAGGTAGCTGCACGCCTTGGATGTAGACGTGCCGCAGATGTGGCAGTCCCACAACAGCTTGGTGCTGGACCTTCTACTGCACATGTTGGAGGGACTTCATCTTCACATGGTGCACATGTTGGCGGGACTTCTTCTTCACATGGTGCAGCAACTAGTGCAGAGGGTGGTCAAGGACATGGTCCTTATGATGATGAAGATGATGAAGGACAGGGAGAGTACTATGAGCATGAGTATGATGAGATTGGCATGTCCCAGCTTGAAGATGCACCCCAAGGAACTCAAGGCCCTTCCGGTTCTGGACGTCCACAGAGGACGCTCAGACCAGTGGACAGGTACACTCCAGGTACCTATCCGTTTGGGAGGGGAAAGCGTTACGCTCGTCGTCCACGTTAAGGTACTTGGCTCAAATTTTAGCATACACCAATTAGCTCAATATGTAAACGAACATCTTTTGATTTGCTAGTTAAGTTACATCTCATTTTTTGTTCCTAACTTAGCTCAATAGCCGCTGAAAGTTGTTAAAATTTACTATTATAGGAAAAAGAGAGATCAAGGTGAAAAGGAGCATTGGAGAAGGAACGAACTAAAAGCTCCAGACCTTGTCATATGCTTCTTTTGTGCGACCTTATGTAATGTTCTATGTATCTTATGGTATGCACTATGTTTGGACTATGTTTGATATCACTATGTTTCGATGTTGAATGTGTATGTCGGTGTGGTAACGACATGGACTATGTTTGATGAAGCATATCACTATGTTTCCGGCGTTGAATGTGTATTCTATGAAATTTTGTATTCTCACGAAATTCTGTCAACTTGTGCACTTGTGAACTGAAATGTTCATTTCTGTTTTTTTGTGTACTCAAATCTCGGCGTCAAATCAAGACACACCGATGGTAGGCACCTCGGTGTTTAGTCAATTAACGCCGACCCAAGCGATTCGAATCGGCTTTGGTTCGAGCGACGAGGTGCCCAAGCTACACCTGTGTTTTGTCACTTCATCTAAATGCAAGACATCACTCGATATTAATTCATTGCGTATCTGGGATACAACAAGAAATCGAATCTAGGCTTTTCAGCTGAGTTTTCAAATAGACTTTTCATTGACTACAACAGTACTTGCAGCCCTTTCAGTGACTACAACAGCACAAGTAGCCTTTTCAGTGATACAAACAGTAGCACTACAGTCCTAGGATAGTTAACGGGCATGTGGCATAAGACCATCTGAAATAAAAGCATAGTGCATTACAACATAATAAAAAAAAGTCCAGGGAATAAGTTCATCTGAAATAAAAGCAGAGTGCACTACAACATAGTAAAAAAAAGTCTAGGGCTACACGACATCGCTCGTGAATAAACCAAATACCTACTGAGTGCAACGAGGCAACTTTCCCTTCCTCTGGGCATCGGGATTCTCCTCCATCGCTGCCTTCGCTCGGCGCACACGCTCAAGCTTCTTCTCCCTCTCCGCCCTGTACGCAGCAACACGCCTCCTTTCCTCCTCTTCCTTATGCTCCTTTTCTATAGCCTCCTGTCTACGTCTCTGCTCAAACCTCTCCTTAACCTCCGCATCCCACTCCTTCAGGCCTTCTAGATGCTGCTTGTCCGACTCCTTGATCTCAGTGTCAATCCACTACTCAAAGTCACACAGTGGTGGAACGGTCTGCAAGAAAAACAAATTGTTACAAAACAAATAAATAAGCAATACTTAATATCACAAGAAAATTAATTAACACACAATAAAAATTCCTCACAAACGATGCACGGCGCTGTTGCTTTGTAGGTTCCCATGCATAATTGGGACACATCCAGTACATCTATCTATATGTTTCCTCATCTTCAGAGATATCTACCTTGCAAGGATCATCACAAAAGCACATTGGTCGAGAAACACCTTCAGGGAGAGGCTTTAGGTCGTAGGGATTTGCCCTCTGACGACCATAGCTACAATTGAAAGAATTTAGTCATATTAACGGAGAACCAAACCTAAACCTAGGATTTTCTATTTGTTGCACAAATAATGAATAAACATTGGGATTACCTTGGAATACGAGCTTTACCACGCCTTGGCATCCTAACATTACGTAGAAAAAAATCAATCCAAAGTACCTTGCAACGAATGTAAAGCTACTAACACTAAATCACCATACCTCCCAAATAAGCTTTTCATTACAAACCCTAAGCAAATTTGAATCTCAACAAACACAAAATTTAACTGAATGATTATAAACCAGAACATATACAACAACAACAACAACCATACATTTGGGTCATTCAATCATTTGAACCACCATACATTGCACGAATAACATGAACATGAACCAAACCTATAATGCCAAGTTCAAAAACAACCGAATCTAAATGGATGAAATGAAAGAGGGGAAAGAGGAGTACCTTGGCAAAACGTCTTGGTCATAAAAAATTAAAATGTAATGACCAACAAATAACTAAAATACATACTAACCCTAATGACCAACAAATAACTAACCCTAATGACACCTACAATAAACAAAGAACCCTAATGACCAAAATAACTAGAAACCAAACTAACCTAACATGTTCAGCACATAAAACAGTTAAACAACAATGCACTCAATCATCCTAAGCCATACATTTTGCAAATACAAACACACATATACCAAAACACCATACACCCATGATTCCACATGATTAGAGACAATGCAAGCACATCTACGCGGATAGATTGAAGGAGGAGAGGGACCATTACCTCGAGGAAGCTTCGGGAGACAAGATCCGGGCACCTAGGTCGCATTTGGGGGTTAGAGTTTCGTGGGGGCCGTGGGGGATTTGGGAGACAGAGAGCCGGCGGTCTTCAGAACGGAGGGAAGAAGAAGAAGGGGCCTCGACGCGGCCTCAAGGGAGCAGACCTCGGCGTTGAGTCGGGCGCGCCCGAGTCCGGTGGCTCGGCGTTAAATGACCCAATACAGCCATCGGGCCACGATCGTTGTTGGGCTGCTGGGCCGCGCGAGATGGTGCCAATAGCTCGGCGCGTTGTCCCGCCGCGTCGAGGTTGGGCCCGTGGCGTTAGCTGACACGACGCCGACGTGTCCGGACCCCACGCCACCACCGTGTCGCCATCGACCGGGGTCGTCCGTGACGTGGCAAGACCTCGGCGTCGTGTCAGTCGACGCCGACCCGCATACCTCTCGTCATGTGTTCTAAGACGCCTAAAAATGGTCTATTTTCAGAAAACGTTTTGGCGTAGGTCTTTTTGTAAAAAATGTTTTCAAAAGGGACCAAAATACAAAAATTTCACTGACTTCATCGATCTCTAAATTTACTGCTCTAGCTCAGTATTTTGAGGTGTTTAAAGGGATATGATATGATATTTACCGGTCCTAACATAGTCTCTAGGAGATTCTCATAATGTAGAGAAAGAGTATGCATGCGTGTTTGTAGCGTCTGTACTAAGTTTGGAAAAAAGAGTCCTACAGAGTTTGGCACTTTCACCATGTTGGCCGATCACATTTTCCTCGGATTTGGATTCTATCGTTGCTGTATATGTTGACATGGAGTTTGGATTCTTGTAGATGTTGAACGGTAACGAAGTGAAATGAAATATTGGTGGTGTCTAAAGCCTTAATAGTTTTCAGGTTGGTTCATGCTTGCTTTTTTGCCTTCTTTGTTTTTTTTTAAAAAAAAAAGAAAGAAAAACGAGCTGATGGCCTAGTCGGCGTGGCCACCTCCGCCGGGAGGGCTTCTTTCGGCCATCATCCGTGGTGCACTACAATCTTGTTGGCTCGTTTTTAGACTTCCCCGAGTGCTGACGACTTGTGTTGCGTGGGAAGATCAATTTCTCCGTGGCGGCAGCATGAAGCGTAAAAAGCGGAGCAACGAAGGCCTGGTGGTAGCTTGAAGTGCGTGGCCCAAAGCCACGGCACCAACTTGTGTAGCAGCAGGGCCCGTGTCGCCGTCCGGCACTCCGGCCGGATGTACTCCACTCCACCTATATATACTTCCGTGGGGGTTCCTCCAGCTAATCCGGAATGTCCGTGCTCATCAGGGATCATGGCAATCGCGAGCAACACTGGCTGTGGCTCCACAGTTGGTGCGCAGCACGGCAGCTAGCACCCACCCGCATAGTGGAAGCCCCGTCGCTACGTAAGGACCCATGTGGCAGCTGCCTGTGAGATAGCGTGACCACGTCAGAGCGCCTGCCATGCCGCGCCAACGGCGAGGAGCTCTCGTGCAGGGCAGCACGATCCGACTTGATCTCCGCTACCAAATATAAAAATCGTCAGCGTACGTGGTGTCGATTGCGCAAATGTGCGTGTAAACATGTCATCAACTTTGTTTTCTTTACTGCGCCCAACATCAGATCACGTCCATACCCGCGAACCAGGCATATAAACTCAGGTTTCTGCTCGGCGGTTCAGCACAATCGGTTCTGCTCCTATCCCTGATCTCGCCACCCTGACCAAGCTAGGCTTGGGCGCCCTGACCTTCAACACGGCACTCGCCATCGACAACTCCTGGGGCGACGCCGGCTCCGTGGCGTTCGTGCTCGCCGCGGACGCCGCGCTCGTGCTGCTCTTCCTCTGCTTCCGTGAGTTTGAGCGGGGCGGCAGGGGCAGGGATGCCAAGATCAAGGCCGCCGTTCGCGACCATGTTCGCCTCGAGGGTGGCGCCGCTCATGCCGCCGCCGGTGCCCGCGGTGGTCTGGCTCTTGGCCGTCGCCACGGCCGCAGGAGGGTTCTGGGCGTTTTTTCTTAATGCCCGTACGTCGCAACGGAACCCATAATACCAGGATAATATGGAGTATGCCGAAGCACCGAGGTTTTCTTTACCCACATCGTTCGCAAGTGTGTATAAACATATCAACTTCTTTACTGCGCCCGCGGGCCACTTCACCCAGAATCCTCTATAAAAAGGCACCCGCTGCCATTCCTTCGCCGCACATCCTGCAGAACAGTTAGCCAACGATATTCCACCGCACTCTTGTGCTCTCTTTGTCTCCCTCCGCGCGCAGAAGATCGTTCGTCTTGACATGGCCGAGGCCGACCAAGGATATTCCACCCTGACCAAGCTAAGCTTGGGCGCCCTGACCTTCAACTCGGCACTAGCCATCTACAACTCCTGGGGCGACGCCGGCTCCGTGGCGTTCGTGCTCGCCGCGGACGCCGCGTTCGTGCTGCTCTTCCTCTGCCTCCGTGAGTTTGAGCGGGGCGGCAGGGGCAGGGATGCCAAGATCAAGGCCGCCGTGTGGGCGCTCACCACGCTGCTGACGGCCATGTTCGCCTCGAGGGTGGCGCCGCTCATGCCGCCGCCGGTGGCCGCGGTGGTCTGGCTCTTGGCCGTCGCCACGGCCGCAGGAGGGTTCTGGGCGTTTTTCCTTAATTGATGCTTTTGCGAGTCGATCAGTCTGCGTCTCGCTGGCGGGCGTGTTCATTTCCTTTTTCGCTTCCTGCACTTTCTTGTATTGTTTCCCAGTTCGTCACTTTGAATAGGGACGGTTGATAAGCCGGCTAAAGCTGATTTGTTATGAGAGAAAAATACTGTAGGTTCTAACTGATAAGCTGGCTAATAAGTTCAAACAAACAGGCTAAAAATCTGCCTTCGAGTTTGCGCTGCTGGCAGAGAGTTGTCCTCTGCTTCTACCCCGTCGACCACCGCTCGTAGTCGCCTCAGCGTGTGCTTGATTTGAGACAGGGTAGGACGGAACGGTCTTGTCCGTGATTTTTTTAGGTGGACAAACCTGTTCTGGGGCGTTTGGTTGAGATATCTTTGGTTTATTCGGTAGAATATGGCCGTGATTTATGGTGTCGAGCCTTGGTCACGTTAACGCCACATCGACAGCCACGTAATTCGTAGCCTCCAACCTCATGACGTCGAGACGTGTTACCCCGGTGATGTATGGCATGGCGTTGAGAAAAGGATCCAAAATTGAATTTACGTTGTCCAGTGGTGTAAACGTGAATTTTGACAAAAAAAAGACCAAATTGCAACAACAAAAAATCGGCCGAATAGGGGGTATATTCCCCTCGAAAATGGTCGCGTCCCTAACAGTCCTCAAGCATCTTAAAAATAGGATCAATTCATTCCATCGTCCTCTATTCGTCCATCTCTGGAACCAAACACATACTAAACGCCGTTCATAAAATGAACCAAATCATATCATATGGCCATATGGGAGTTGAGCTAGAATTGCGGTCGGCTTGATATGAATAGGTACGCAGTTGGTGGATGGTGGCGGCGACGTGGCGCCGCTTCGGTCAGTCGGCTGGCTGTGCCTTTGCACACGTATGGGGCTTTGAATTTGAACACTGCTGCGTTACGATATATAAACATATGCTAGCGCCAAGGCACACGTTGCATGTGTGTGCATTCATTTTCAAGTTTGTATAGGTTGGTTGGTTTACACATGATACGTTGCTTCGAATTAAAGGAAAAAAACTGGGTTCTTTGCCTTCCAATACAAGCAAAGGTAGGTAGCGTGTGCGTGTCCCCCGTGATCCCGTGTCTCTCTCTCTCTTCTTCACGCTTTCATTCACGACATTCACACGAGTCACGAGCAGACAATCTTGTACACCTGCGTGCAAGCGCTGTCGTCTTAGAATGGAGGACCAGAGGCAGAGAGTCGCCGGCGTGGACGACGCAGGCGGCGGCCTCGGCGGCGCGGGAGCCGTCCTCCTCACCGCCACCTGCGCCGCAGCCACGTACAGGGCGGCGGCGGCAGGGGACGTCGCCTCCGTAGCGTTCGTGATCGTCAGCTACGGCGCTCTCCTGCTAATGCTCCGCTTCCTTCGCGCCTACGAGGTCGCCCCGCCGGAGGCGGCTGTCCGTAGGGAAGGGCTCAGGCGCAGGGTCTGGGCGCTCTGCACGCTGCTCACCGCCATGTTCGCCTGGAAGGTTGCCGGCGTGATGACGTGGCCCGTCGCGCTGGGCGTCTGGGCCGCGGCGGCCGTGACGTCTGCGGCTGGCTTCGTTCTCATGTTTCGTCAGCGTCGACCCTGATGAGCACTGAATCTCAGATTCCGAGTGATCGGACCTTTCCACCAGCTTGCTTGTTGATGTGTTCATGAGAGCTAGCATGATCGGCTGGCTCTGTGTTTGGAAAATATTTCAGGTACGTACACTATGCAGTGATCATTTGAGCGCAAACACATATACACGACCCTATTGATCACGACCATTTTCATTTTGATCGTTCTCACTCAGTTCCATTCGTATGAAACTGAATATCGTACTAGTTTGCTTTGGATATTAATTTGGATCTTTCTTTCAAAAAAAGAAGGAAAAAAAAAAACGAATGGATTGCAGGGTGTTTGGTACGGCGCGGCATCGATGGATGTGTAACCTTTAAGCTCCAAGCCTCCAACAATAACTAGGGAGTGTTTCGATGCTTTTGGAATGGCAAAACCTTTGGTCCTAATTTTTTGTTGTAAACCTTTTGTCATTTAAACTTTTGGTATTTTGTGTTTAGATGCATGGTAAAACTTTAGCCATGCAGACACAGCACACGCTCTCCAGACGTTTTTTTGCCCAGTTTTAGGTCTCTTGGATCACAAATGTCAAAAGTTTTGCAACCCAAATTTTGTTGTTTTTGCCTATGATGTTTAGATCCATTTTGCCAAACTAGGATAAAACAGTAAAAGTTTTGATCAAAATGGGAAACTAAACAGGCTCTCTCAGACTTTGTGGTGGTGTGCTAGTGCTATACTCCTTGACAATGATTTTACTTTTGGCAGGTTACCAAGCACGATGTTGTGAGGATGTGATTGAAGGTTTTCCCCTGTGCTGATTGGTCAAGGACATGGTTTGCTAGCTAGTTCACACAGTCAGGATACAGATGTGCAAATATGGCGTGTATTGATATATATTGTGATTTGGATGTAATACTGAAGATGAGGTACCACGTACACCACTTGTATTGTGCGGGTTCGCTTGTATATTTGCATATGCATTGCTCCTTTATATTGTGAAAAATTCGCTTACTATCTGCGTCGCTCCTATTTTGAATTTTGATGCTCCTAACCTTGGAATATAAAACACTTCAACTAGCAGGTCATGTTTGAAAAAAAAAACTGAACTTCTTTCCAGCGGTGGAAAGTGGATATAAAACACTTCACATGAGCCAGCAATATATTAAGAATGAAAGTGGATCGGGTCAATTGATTTGGTAGTTGATCCCATTCAAAATAACAAGTGCCCTATTCGCTTGGCTGATAAGCCATGGCTGAAAGTACTGTTGGCTAATTTGTTGCGAGAGAAAAATACTATTCGTTGGCTAAAAAAATACGACTTATAAGCCAAGAAAATAGGACGAAGACCTCTGAGTCACGGTGGCCAGCCTCATCAAAGTTCAAAATCACGATGTGCGCCATACATGACATTTGAAGCGGCATTAGGTTGGAGTAAACTGCCTTGAACCCCATCTAAGGAAGAAAAACAACTGATTTTGATAATTGGAAGAGCTAAGACAGCCGGTTTTCTAGTTTAACGAGGTAGATGGAGCTAGATAGTTAAGAATGTCAGGAGGAAAATTTTCTTTATTTATTATCTCTGACGGTGTGACGGTGAGTCGGTGGCCCTCCTCTACCTCCACGGTGGGACCTGTGGGCTGTGGCGTATGCGCGTGGAGGCCCAAAGGTTCCAGCTGGATTCATCATTGTGTGCGACGCGAATTTTTAACAGATGGGCCAGAGCTTTCGGTGGAGGGTGGACTGGCCCAGTAAGGGAAATGATATATGTCCATAAGTCGCGTGCCTCCAATGGACCGCACAAACGTCGGACGGCTTTTTCACTCCGCCGCTTGCTCCCACCCGCATGTATATTTTTTATAAAAAAAACTTATCCCTTCGCTTCCTCCTCCCTATCCTTACCCCTTCCGTGCTCCTCATCCCCTGCAACAGCGCACCAACGCCCAGCGTCCTTCCCCACCCCGGCGTCCTCACCGGGAGCCCTCAATGCTCGCGAATCCGACGACCCTATCCCCCACCTCGGCGAGATCCATGGAGCACGAGCGAGATCCACGCTCCACCAGCGAGATCCATGGAGGTGGCGCGGCGGTGTTGCAGGGGAGTGGGCGGCTCTCCCTTACCCGGCGCGGCGTCCTCGCTACCCCGGCAACCGAGCTTCCCCACCCAGGCGGCCATGGCGCTCCCCGCCCCCCCCATCCCCCACCGTCGCCGTCGAGCCAAGCCCGGTGCCGGTGGCGCAGGTGGTGGTGGTGGTGCTCGCAGGCGTCGCTGGTGCTAATGCTGGGTGCTGCTCCCGCGCAGCCGCTCGCTGCCGGCCCCCACCCCGTCGACCGGAATCGACCGGCCCAGGCTTCTCCCCCCTATGTTACAAATGTATGTTTCAATTATTTCAGATGTTTCAGAGGCATGTTGCAAGCCTTTGTTCAAACTATTTCATCTGTTTTCAGACGTATGTTGCAAGCGTTTTGATTTGGATGTTGTATATGTTTTCACACATATGTTGCAACAGTATGTTCCAAAATGTTTCATCTGTTTCAGTCTTTTGTTGCAGCAAGTGTTTTCATGTTGCAAGTTCAAGTGTTCTATCTGGATGTTGCATATGTATTCACACATATGTTGCAGATGTATATTTCAGATGTTTCATCTGTTTCAGACGTATGTTGCATTCAAGTGTTTCATGTTGCATATGCTTCTTGCTGTTCAGAGAGTAAGGGGGCGCCGGGGAATTGGGCATGGCGAGCCGGTGGCCGGCGGACGTGGCATGCGGTGCGCTGCGGGCCGGCAATCGGGGGCACGATGGGCGGGGGTGCGCCTGTGGGGGCGGGGCGAACAAATATATGGGGATGGCGGCGGGGTGCGCCTGTGGCGGGGCGAACGGATGCGGATGGGGCAGGTTCGCGGATGGGGGCGGGTCAGGCGTCGGACCAGGCTTGTTAGGTGTTGGGGCGGGCATCCGATAGAATTCATCCCTACATGGGCGCTAGCATTTCCCCCAAGTAAGCACACGGCCCTCGCAAACAATCTCTAGTTCTCCACCAACTCCGAATCATCCTGCTGCATGCCTTGTGGGCCCGGCCAGTTCCTTAGGGTCCAAGGCACCTGAACTTATATTCTCAGTCAGTCAAGTCAATATCACAACGGAATAGTCAATAGTACCAGCAACACTAAACCCGGAAGCATTCTAGCTCAACGCTACAAGCAAGCAAGCTCGTCGTCTCGAGATCACCAGTCACCGGATGGACCAGAGACACGCCGGTGCCGGGCGCGCCAAGGGCGGGATCGCCGTCCTCCTGACCGCGACCTGCGGCGCGGCCATCCTCAGGGCGGCAGCCGCCGGCGACGTCGCCTCCGTGGCTTTCGTTGCCATCAGCTACGCTGCTCTGCTGCTGCTGCACCGCACCCTTGGCGCCTACGAGACCGCGATCGAGGCGCCAGAAGATGCCGTCGCTGCCGAGTCTGAGAGAGAGCGGTTGAGGCGCAGGGTCTGGGCGCTGACCGCACTGCTCACCGCGCTGTTCGCGTGGAAGGTCGCCGGGGTGGTGCCGTGGCCCGCTGGCGTCCTCGTCTGGACCGCGGCGGCTCCTTCGCCCTGGTTCCGCGTCGCCGTCCGTGAATGAATAATCAACGCTACATGCCCCTGCATGTAAGGCTTCACTCCAGCGACGACGACGACTCTTTGTTGCATTGCATTGCATCTGGTGCACGCAAGATTATAGTACGTTCGTTTTTTGTGTCGGGTAAATTAAGATCAAGCAGCCGGTATGTACGTACGTAGTGCCTGATTAAGCACAAACATATATAGTATGACTGATCGTCCTTACGTTTATGTGAAATACTTATGTGACATCTTTAGTTAATTAGTTTTTTTCCACACAAAAGGTTTGCACATTTTTATATTAAGATATTGACAAAGTTTGATACAACACGCCTTAGTGGCGTACTAAGGGGTTCAGTAAAATTGTACATGACACTCGGACTCAAATTAATTAGTTTGAGAGAGGAGGAACTGATGCTGGCCAGGACTCCACGGTGTTTCTATGTTGCAGCGTATTTGGCATGGCGATTGATGAATCAGTTTTAAGGCTCGCATATGTTTACATGAACTGCTAGCTAATTAACACTCAAAAGTTAATTAACACTGAAAAGGAAATGGCTTAGCAAAGTGCAGAAGTTCTACAGAATATAATTCTTCGGAGGTTCTCCACAATTATTGGAATTTGATTCTAGAAGTTCAGCAAAAGTGTGCGAGTTGTAACCAGCATAGAAATTCGTAGATCTAGAACCAATTCATGACAGTAGGGGCTACAAATATGCCTGCAACCACTACACAAGTTATTTCCTATAACTATGCACGCCGATATAGCAATCCATCATCAACATATTAAAGAAACACATACGCCTCTTATATGCCAACTCAAACCTATGCCATCCAACTCCATGAACCTGAACAAATGGCACCGATAGCAAGTAATATGATGAGCAACCACCACAACTAATAGCCCGTGATATTAGGATAAACATAGAGATCGAATTAACAAGATAGGACACGTTCACTTACACGATAATCACGACATGTGTAGTACCGTAGTAGGCCTACACAGCAGTATCCTCATGCCTAGATTGATCCACCGTGGCTAGCTTACCACAGTCACACTTAGGAATGGGTAGTTCAGGAGAGACCGGTGCATCCTTGCAAGACTCGTCATAATAAAGTTCTTTGGGACAACCTCTCTTTTTCCACTTGTTCCTACGCACGAGCAATCCATCTTTGCAAACAATTAAATTGAATAGACGTACTCTTCACAAATTAAATTGCAACATATATTACTGAGAATTCTAAATGAACAGTGGCATACATGAGTAGTGGAAAATCGTAGTACTAATACCTAATTGGCAAAACTAACTGCTCATAATGGTCATTCATATCCAAGAATTTCAAATCCATATTGTACATTTCATTCAAAATTCAACAACTCTAATCAAACCGGGTTTGCAAAATATACATCACAAACACCACCAAATCAGCGCGTACAAATTGAGGGGAGGGAGGATATCTTGGTCTCGAAGATCTACAGATCAATCCAAGTTTCAAAGGTCCAATGGAGAGATTGGAGAGGGTAGTACCGAATGAGGAGAGAGAGATGGAGAAGTGAGGGGAAGAAATGAGAGCGGCCTCGGGTAAAGGCTGGTTGCATTGGTTTAAAATTCGTAGGTGGGCGCCTAGATCTATGCATGGTGCCAAGGTCTGGACCATGACATCGAGTATGTGGCCACGTCAGCACTACCTCGACCTCCCATACCACTCTAGTGCCTGATCTCTTGGGTCCAAATTTAGATATAGTTCTGCAAGGGATGTAAATGTGAATATTTCTCAAAAAAGGGCTAAAAAGGAAAAAAATCAGACCATAGAGCATATATGTATGTTTCTAATTACCCACTTCTATCAATGGAGCTGTTCGGCTCATGGTGACTGTGGCTGATAAGCCGGCCACCCCACTTATTCCCTCCCTCTCTCTTACACGCGGGCCTGGACGTTAGCTCCTCTTCTCTTTCCTCCATACATGAAAACGCAACAGTTGCCCGCTTGTACGAGAGCACGTGTGCCACTTCCTACACCCACTCCTCAACCCAGCCCACACCGACTCCCGCCGCCCACCTCGACGAGCCGTCGCTGCACGCGTTGCTCCCCGTCCCCGCACCCCCTCGCTGTGTCGCCGTCCCCGTCGTTCCTCGCGGGCATCCTCTCCGACCTTGCCGAGATCGACGGCTCCTTCCCGCGGAGCGTGTGTCCACGCGGCTAGGAGAGGGGTCGTCGCTGGTCGGTTCCAGGCCAGGCGGAGGCGCAGCTGGCCACTGCCAAGCCGCGCCATCATCCTCGGGCGCCGGCTTGCCAGAATCGGCAGTTCCCCCGCTCTGTGTTGCGTCGTACGGAAGAAGGTTGAAAACCGCATGTTGCAAGAGTATGTTTCAAGTGTTTCAGATGTTTCAGAGGTATGTTGCAAGTGTTGTATATCGATGTTGCAAAAGTAGATCGAGTGTTGCACATGTTGGAATCGCTATACATGTATGTTTCAAGTGTATGTTCCAAATGTTTCATTTGGTCCAAACGTATGATGCAAGTGTTTTATCTAGACGTTGCTTATACATGCATGTTTTCTCTGAAAGGACATATATGTGCATGTTGCAAGCATATGTTTCAAGTGTTTTCAGGTGTTTCATACGTATGTTTGCACGTGTTTCATCTTGATGTTGCATATGTATGCAATGGTTTTCAAATTTTTTTCAGGCATTTTCGCAAGTGTTTCAGATGCTTGTTTCAAATGTTTCATATGTTGCAACTGCTGCATATGGATGTTTCAAAAGTAGATCGGGTGTTGCACATGGGATGCGTGTGGGAAGCGGCTGGCGAGCGGATGACGTTTGGGGCTGCGTGGGCGACATCAGAGGCGGCGCGGGCGACGTTCGTGGCAGCGTGGGGCCCACTGCTGGTGCGTTCAGGGCGAGCCCGACGCGCTAGACGCTCGCTCCCTCCCTGTGCGGGCAGCGTCCGGACGCTAGCGTCTGGATCGGATGTCCGGGCGCTAGCAAGTCTATAAAATTTATCGTGAAATATATTTTTATAGTATACTTATATTTAGAAACATTCTGGTATTTTTTTAGTAAACTTAACTAATAAACTATAAAAAGATTGACTTTGGCGAAACTTAGAATTGCATTCTTTCAACAAAGGTGGCTCGTAGCTAGTAGCTCACTTGTCCGAACAAAGGAACGTAAAACTGAGAAATGAAAAAAAAAACAAGCTATAAGATAGAGCGAATAGTGAAAACTATAGGATTTCAAAACACAAGAATGGATGGAATGGAGGACAAAACAGTACTGGAACATGAGCAAGCATAGCAAGCAAGAGAGCAGCAAAGATTTTTTTCACTTGGGTTGGGGGTGGATGTTTTATTTCTTATGCCTTTGCACTACTATGGTCTCCATTCCTTTGGAAAGGAACTCAACTTTCCTTCATTCCAAACACTATCGTGTGACTCCTTTCCTTTGAAATTTATTCTTCCAAAATTCCTTTGTGAGTCTTTTGATCCAAACGGCCTACTTAATCTGCCATCCGGTGCAGATCCAACGACCCTCCCTCTACAATCGGGAGCCTCTCGGAGTGCAGACAATATATCAGCAGTAATACTTCTGGTAGGGCATCCGTCCATCCAAACGCTCTTGTTTGTAGGCCGCGAGCCCAACGCCCCATTCTATCCTATTCTATTTGCTCGTCCACTGGTTTCTCCATCCTATCATATCTGCTCGTCCACTTGTTTCTCCAAAAACCCGTCACACAGAAATCACTGCAGCGCCGTGACCGTGCCTCGTCGCGCCGCCTCTGGCATTAGGGAGCTCGCCGGCCGGCATCTCCACCGTGCCCGAGCGCGGCTGCCCGCCTTCATCTCTCTCCATCATGCCTCCTGCCCGCCACGGTTGCCTGTCTTCCTCCTGGCCCTTACGTCATCCTCGGCTTGCTCTGGTGCCATATGTGGCTGCCTCTCCGGCCGCTTCCAACGCCACCCCATGGCACAACCCACTGGCGGCGCTTGGTAGATGAACTCCGCTGCCACAGGTGTATGCCGGCTGCCTTGATGCGCCGCCATCCCCTCCTCGCGTAGATGTCTTTCGCGTCGCCCGTGCTGATGGCCGGCCTGCTCGTGGATGATCTTGGATGGCAGCGGCATGGTGGCTTGGCGCAGCGGGACCATGTTCGTAGCTGCGCTCCCTCCATGCGGTAAGCGACAAGGAGATGCTGCGCGAAAGCGCATATTGCAAGCGTGTGTTTCAATTATTTTTAGATGTTTCAGAGGTATGTTGCAAGTGTTTTCGCATGGATGTTGCAACTGTAGATCGAGATATTGCATATGTTGCAATGTCTATACACACATGTTGCAATCGTTCGTTCCAAATTTTCCTTCTGTTTCTCAAACTATGTTGCAAGCGTTTTATCTAGATGTTGCATATGTTTCACGCATATATTGCAAGTGTTTTATCTGGACGTTGCATATGCTTGCAACGACTTTCAAGTGTTTTCAGGCGTTTTGCAAGTGTTTCAGACGTATGTTGCA